>LNAC01000154.1:178702-236082 GCA_002007465.1 Ailurus styani | reverse complement strand
TAAAAAAAAAAAAAAAAAAGAAGAAGGATGATGCAGCAATCTGAGGGGAGTGAGAGGTGAGCCAGGACCAGGGGTGGCTGTAACAAGCACTCTGGCATCTGGTGCAGAAGCCACTGTCCCGGGCTGCCTTTCCTATGTGCCCCCAGTGCATGTTAGATGTAAAGTGTCTATACTGCCTAAAGGACCAAGCCCCAGTTGGCCTTCTGCTTGACACAGAATCTGTGAATCGTGAGGATTTCAAAAATGCCACTGACTCACCAAGATAAAAGAAGAAAGAGTCCATTTACCCCCTCGCCAGTCATTGGCTTTATTCATTACCCCTTCAAATCAGAATGCATTAAGGGCTGTACTCCTGCCAGAGTGACCTCCCAATTATTCCCACAAGTGCCACTATTGTTCAGCAGGGGGACTAATAAGTTGGTGGTTCGTGTTTTCATTGTATGTGGTCCTACCTGCCCTTTCGAAAACTTTTTGGGATTTGCCTGTAACGACCATTGCTTTTAAAGATTTTTACTCTATTTTTACATTCCATTTATCATTTCTGTGGGAACCTTGAAGGAATTTAGATGCCTGGGCTTGTGTTGCCAATTTACCAGGAAGTCAATAAGTTCTTATTAAAGACCTCCTATGGAATATCTGGCCAGATATTACTTTATTATGCATTTTAAAAATAGAACTGCAGGGGCACCTGGGTGGCTCAGTCATTAAGCATCTGCCTTCGGCTCAGATCATGATCCCAGTGTCCTGGGATCGAGCCTCTGCATCAGGCTCTCTGCTTGGTGGGAAACCTGCTTCTCCCTCTGCCACTCCCCCTGCTTGTGTTCCCTTTCTGTCAAATAAATAAATAAAATCTTAAAAAAAAAAAAAGAACTGCTTCTTTCTGCATGTTACAGAATTATTTTGTCAATCTAGACGTCGAAGACTGCAGTTCAAAACAAGTAGCTATTTCAAATAAAGATTACACTAAAACATTATGATACTGACTATGTAAATATTGATGGAGATTGATATAAGCACCTCTAAGGATTCTAACACTGATCAATAATGCCTATTTGTCTACATAACATTTCAGTGGAGACAGTATAATGGAACACACCAAAGTTTTGTTACAGTTAGCAATAAACAACTGAAAAATAAGATGCTGATTCAGAAACTTAACCACGGTTTCCTGTGATGGTTACATTCTAACTCAAAGTCGAAAATAACATTAAATGTTATATATTAAGAAAAGCTCTCATCTACCCTATTTTCAAATGGCTCCAAATTAAAAGAAGATTTAGACAATAATTACTTAATACTTAGCAGAGAGGAAAAAGTACATTTAAATGAGCTACTTTAAATAATAATAATGTGGTACCCGCATTAGCAGCCCTGGTGGCAGTGATGTCCATTTGTGGAATATCTTCCACTACCAGGTGCTTGGTTAGCTACTTTCCAAGTACCTCACTTGATTCCCCAATCCTTCCACTTCAGATATTGAGAACTCTACTTTCATATGACGAGAGAGAACCAGAGATTAAGTCATTTGCCCAGTGGAGTCGGATGGCTAACTGTGATGCTCCCTGGGGCACCTCCAGGGACCCTAGGGGTTCTGCAGACCAGTATACTTGGGTTCAGACTGTTCCTCTGGGCTGCCTCTAGGATTCATGTACTTCTCCATTACAAGAGGTATCCTGACGAGAGCTGGAGGGCCAGGTTTGCAAGGCTATAGAAAGCATTCGTGTTCTCTGGGATCCTATGTCTAGGTTCTTAGGTGGGGGTTTATGAACATGCCGTAGATGGATGTAAATGTGTGTGACTGCATATGTCTCGGAACAGGGCTTCTGTGAGATTTCAGTGGAGGCCGCCATCCAAAAAAGGTTCAGAATTATCTCCTGCATATTCCCCAGAGACTGGTTTTAAGCTATAATACCCAAGAAATCTGATTCTCATTTCTGAGGAAATCCCATTGTATAACATCCCAGAGTGTACTTGTGCTAAGAAGAAAGTAGAGGTAATTACCCAAGAGAAAATTCCAAATTGTTACTTGAGATAAGCCGACAGTCACACCGAAGGAAATGAGGTTAGAGACTGCAACTGAATTATCTACCTCATGGTAGTGATTTTCTGCTTTTCATTACAGATAGAAAATTCTAAGCTACTGCATAAAGAAAAAGAAAAATGAGCTGCGTTTATCCAAATTATCAAACATAAAAAGACAGGTCATAAAAACTATGAAAGGACTGGGAATATATGCCAATATTAGCACTTATATTTCTAAATAAAAAGACAACATAGAAACTATTTGCTAGTTTAAACAGCAGACTTGGTACAATCTTATGACAGATAAAAAGTGCAGATGGAATTTTTCACTTTTCTTCCAAAGAAGTTCTGCTGAATTTCAAATATTTTCTTTGAATAATCATGTTTGACAAATGTAAAGGTTAATGTTAGCAAGATAATTAAGACTGATGATGGCAATGTCTGCTGGGCTATGTGTGTGTATGCAGGTGTTTCCTCCATGGTTCCCACCCTCACTTAAAAATGTCTAATATATAAAATTCTGAGTATACACATAATGCATTAGAACTGATTATTTTCATCTACTCTGAAACCTACAGAATTTCTTTACATAAAGAGTTCTTATAGGGTTTTTGAAATATAATTTTTGATTTTTTCAAATGTAATAGGTTATACAAAATTAAGAAAAAAAGACCTCACTGCAGAAATTGAGCAGATACTGTTAGAGGCATGTCCTCCAAAACTCTTTCTGTAACATAGTTTTGAAGTTAAAAGTTACCCCCAAAGGGTCCTTAAATATTATCCTTTACGAAGCCAAACCATTTACTACCTAGGACTTTACTCAAAACTTGGATACTTTGTTAACATAGAATTTCATCTGTACCTCTCCACATTTATATTTACATATATTTGCTATCTGGTCCCCAGCATAGGGGAAGATTAAGAAAGGCAAACAGGGATAGTGTAATGGGAGAGGCCAGTACAAAGACAACCAGCAGACCGACTGACATCAAGGGAACAGACACAAGAACTAACAGATAAAAAGGGAGTCTAAATCCATGAAGAGGCAAAAGTGCTGGGACCCAGGAGAAGGGAAGGATGGAAATGTCCAATCATTTAAGCTCTCCCCAAGGATCTCCCTGTGTGCTGGGATGTTGGAAGTTACTTAGCCAGTTGCCCTGCTTCTCTTTCTAGCCCAGTGCTGACTCTGGGGGTGTCCAGTGACAGATCATGCAGTTCTTTTAAGAGAGGTATTCTCTTGGCCCTGGCTTAGGAGTAAATGCCTGAGCCAGCAGCTCTGATGAGTAGGGAACTGGTTCAGCTATTCCATAGCCCTTTAATTAATTACTCTGCTGACTGCCCAAGGGTCTGTTCCTAGTTTTCCCTGCCTGAGATCCTGGAAGTTTTTTCATGGTTCTACTTAACTCACTGTTTCAGCAGTTTTGTCATTCATCTATATTGTGTTTTGGGGTCTTTTGCTCCGCTGGGCTGTACCTTCAATTTTATTCCATCTGTTGCATGTTATTAAAAAATTCCTCAATGTGGGTTCTAACTTTTCAGGTTTCCAGTGCTGCTGTGGATTTATTTTTCTATTTATTCCTCCATTTCAAAAAGACTTTGGATGGAAGTAGAGGTAATCAGCTATCTTCTCTTAGAAGTCATTTCAGGCACTTTAAATAAATATTCTCCCCCTACAATTAGTGTATTAAGATTTTTTAATCAATTAGCTATTAATTTTACTGTAGGCAAACAAACACATTTAACAAAATTAAACTGTCAAGCTTAAAATTTCTTTTTGTTCTGTTAAATAAATTACTGAAAAAAAAAAAAGGTGAAAAATTGCAGAAAACTTACAATCCATGTCAAGTATGGCCCGGACAGATTTAACGAGTTCCTTAGATTCAAGAGCCAGCGTTGCTGGGATGTTACGTCCATTCCTTCCCAGTGGTGTAAGAGAAGTCTGAGAAGCTAACATGGCTCTTCTTTCACTGTGAGGGCAATAACATAAAGTTGAACTTACCATACAATAAATAACATCTATTTTGGCTTAATCTGAATTCTTATGTACAAAAATATTTGTACTTCTGGTAATTGTGTATTCTTACAGCCATAAAATGAAGTAATCACAAAACATTTGTTTTCAGTTCTTTATTATGTAACAAAGACATATTTAAAGAATTAGATTGACCTCATAATAAGGAGGAATAAATCATTTGTGGGGCTTATTTTGTGAGTGTTTATGTTATACTAACATGATGTAGTCTTTAGTTTTGTAAGAATTCAAATGAAGCATTAAACAGAAGATAGAGTATATTAAAAACACTGAACCATGGGGTGCCTGGGTGGTTCAGTCAGTTAAGCATCTGTCTTTGGCTCAGGTCATGATCTCGGGGTCCTGGGATTGAGCCCCACATGGGGCTCCCTGCTCAGCGGGGAGTGTGCTTCTCCCTCTGCCCTGCTGCTCCCCCTGTTAGTGCTCTCTCTCAAATAAATAAATAAAATCTTAAAAAAAAAAAAAAGACTGAACCATATTTTCCCAGAGTTTAAGTTTCCAACACATGGTGAAAAGTTGTTTAATGTTGTTTTTAAGGTTACCCTTTTTTCGAGGCACCTGGGTGGCTCAGTGGGTTAAAGCCTCTGCGTTTGGCTCAGGTCATGATCTCAGGGCCCTGGGATCTACACCGCATCACGGCGGGCTCTCTGCTCGGCAGGGAGCCTGCTTCCTCCTCTCTGCCTCTCTGCCTACTTGTAATCTTTCTATCTGTGTCAAATAAATAAATAAAATCTTAAAAAAAAAAGTTACCCTTTTTTCTTGAACCAGTTTAAGGCAAGGGCAGGCTCTGGCTTTTAAATAGTCATTTTCAATCTTCATTTCTAATACCAAAACTTTTGAAATATTATTCAAGGGTACAATGAGACCTTGAGGGTGGGGATGGGGGACATTCCTAACCATACAAGGGGGATCTGGTTGCTTGAGTATTTTAAATTCTTATTGAAAATAATCATCATGAAATTCACATAATTATCTTACATCATTAGCAGCATGGATAGCAATAAGATATCAGATCTTTCATTAGAATAAACCATTACAATAAAATGAGTTTAAAGGTGTACTATTATCACATAACATGAAGAATAATCAAATTACTATGTTGTACATCTGAAACTAATGTAACATTGTGTGTTGACTATATTTCAATAATAAAATATTTTTAAAAGTGTACTACCATAGACATTCTCCTAAAGTAAAAAAAAAAAACAACAACATGTGGAACCCTAAAATATAATAAGAATACAATGAATCATCTTCATTTATTAAACTGCTGTTTTCATAGTGAAAGGCAGAGTTTTCTTGTTTCTGCAAGCGTGTATTGCTAGAAGTAGAAATACATTGCTAGGGGCAGCTATTATAAGATGAGGAAAAAACTGCTTTGAAAATGTATAAACAGGAAACTTTCTTTTGTCTATCTTTCATTATGTATCAAAATGACCATAAACTTGCAGTTTGAAATACATAAATCTTATTAGTAAGTTTGTAGCTCTTAGTAAGAAACTTTAAATTGGAAACAAACTGTGAATGATAACAAAACTAAGGTGTATCCTCCAAATGTATTCCTTTTATTTGTGTCTACTAAATGTTGAAAATGAAAGAAACTGATTGCATGAACATGTTTTATAAAATTCTGTTTGCCATAACAACTGATCTGCTGGCTTGAGACTGACCTTTCAAGTAATTTTTATTCATACACAGGATGCTAAGAGAACTTCAAGGTAATCCCATTTTTACAGAATTCTTGACAAAAACAAGATAGGTGATTCCTACCTCAATTTTATAGTTCTAGGTTACAATGACTGGCTAAATCCCTCCAGGAATTTCTTTTACAGAGGTGGGGTCAAAAACAACATGTCCTTGTATCTATTTCCACAAAACATGAAAAAACAGCATCCAGTAGGAGTTATGTCGCATCTTAAGATTATTTAAGAGATTTTAGTATTTTAATCACAATTACCAAACGAAAAATGTAATCATACTCTATAGAAAACACTTAAATATACTTACCTTAAATTTGATAAAGGAGACGAATTATCAGAAAATAATTCTTGAATAGTCTAGAGACAAGACAGTAAAGGAGATTTTAAGTTTGATATTTTTAAGATGTCTTTTCTTACTTAACTAATGTTTATAACCTCCCCACCCTCCCATTCCCTATTGATTAAAAGGTGTTTCTAGGGGCGCCTAGGTGGCTCAGTCGTTAAGCGTCTGGGGATTGAGCTCCACATCGTGATCCCTGCTCAGCGGGAAGCCTACTTCTCCCTCTCCCATTCCCCTGCTGTGTTCCCTCTGTTGCTATGTCTTTCTCTGTCAAATAAATAAATAAAATCTTAAAAAAAAAAAAAGGTGTTTCTATTACATGGGAGAAAAATCAATTACATTGACATGGAACCTACTCAGATGTGTAATAGCTATGGAAACATTTCTTTATAGAGTAAATATTTATCAAATCAAGTTTACATAGTATTAAGAGTTTTGAGAAAGTATTCATTAAAACATAGCATATATTTGGAATCATGATATCCTATCTCAATTATTTCTCTTAACAATCGATTGGTTGGCTGGTCTTTTCATTATGCAATTTTAAACCTGACTATAGGTTAGCACTGCTATTTTGAGGCAGAGAATGTTTCATTAGCCACCAAACACTAGGATATTTATCTATATGTCAGTCATCTACAGATTTCTTTAAAACGGACATAAAGTAATATAATGGGAAAATTTACCTCTACAAAATGAAGAAGCTTTTCAGTGGATGCCTCAAAAGTTTTTCGAGCCATTTCTGATTTTCGCAACTGGCAGTCGAGTACTGTGATTCTCTTCCTTAACTCCTGAACACTTTCCTGGACAGAAGTATCAAAAAGAAGATCTTCCTCACTTCTTTGATTTTTACATCAGTGGCTGCTCCTTTCAGTTTTTATTAACTGATAACCAACATTACCATATTATTTATTTTCTCTTACTGTATATATCTTCTGATTTGGGGAGGCATTTAATTAATAGCATATTTAAAAGTTAAACTGCGGCAAATTTTATCAGATAAGCTGTATACAACTTTGTTGATTCTTATAGTAAAATATATTTAAGTTGAGTTTATTGTGCTTATTTTTTTTTTAAACAATATGGCTCACCAGCTGTTGAAAGGAATTGCTACCAGTGTGGTACAACAAAAACTGCTGAAGATATACATATATAATTAACATAATATGATCCAATGTAAAGCTGAACTGGTAGGGAAGTAAAGGAATCCCATGGACAGTAAAGGAATTCCATGAAGACAAACAACAACAATGCTGGGTGAACTCAACCATTAGAATAAGCGTGCAGTGTACCATAATTTGTTCTCAGGTACATCTTTAGGCACAGATGGCAAATGAGAGAACTTTAATGGGTGAATTGGAAAGAAACAAACCTTACAGAAGTAAATATATGATTTTGATTTTGGTTCTGGCAAGTGGGTTAAAAAGTCTCCCCTATAACTTCTAATCACAAGCCCCCACTCATGAAGGTTTGAGGTCATAATTTGTATTAACCATGTGCCCTGTAAATTTATAAGCTGAAATTTTAGTTTTAAACAGTCCCAGACTGTAGAAGCAAACATAAAACTTCTGTGGAGTTTTCCCTTCCCAAAGAATGTGTACATATAATGTGTCAAAAGAACATGACCTCAGGAATAAGCTGCCATGAATAAAAGTCAGCTGAAGGAAATAAATTACAGGATTAGATCTATAAAGACAACAGATATTGGAGTGATCAGACACAGACTATAAAGTTTTAAAAATTAGGAAGGAATTTAAAATACAACAAAGGAAAAGAACTATAAAAATAGATCCATATGACATAATCAATCTTAAAAACAAAAATATAATCAAAATTAAAAACTCATTTATCAGTTTAACACCCAATTAGATATAGTTGAAAAGAGAATGGGTAAACTGGAAGGCAGAGGCAAAGAAGGTTCTCATAATGCATCAGAAAAATAAAAATGGAAAACATAAAAGAAGGAGAAGTAAGGAGAATATAACTAGATGAAGATCTAGCAAACACCCCATCTGAATTACACATGAGGGTTCAGAAAGAATGAAGGAGAAACTACTCATATAGCAGTCTGGGGTTTTTCAGACATAACAAAAGACACTGTTCCTCAGATAAGGAAGCTCAGTGAATCTTAAACAACATAAATAAAAATAAGCCAACACATGATTCATAGTCAAACTGCTGAACACTGAAGATAAAAAGATCTTAAAATCATCTAGAAAGAAACAACGGAACTGCAAACAAATAACAGACTGCTGATATCACAACCATGGAATAAAAACACTGAAAGGAATTAAATGCCAACTTACTTTAAATGTAGCAAAAATGTATTTCAAGAGCAAGAGTTCAATAAAGATGTTTTCAGACAAACAAAACTGAAGAGAATTTGTTACCAACAGATCCTCATTAAACACATTTCTAAAACATGTACTTCGGGAAGGAAATAATTTTAGCAAGAGGTCTGAGATGCAAAAAGAATGCTGAACATAGAAAATGGTAAACATGGGCATCTATTTAAATAAAGGTGGACGGCACAAAGTAACCTGTGATAGTGTCTAACTTACGGTGTTAAAAGTCAAGAAAGAAGTAAAAATACTGACATAAATAGAAATTACGTAGGAAGGGATGATAAGATTTATGTTCTAAAGTGCTTATAATATTTAGAAAAAGGGGAAAGTTAGTGATTAGTATTATAGTTTAAGTTAACATAGAAGTTAAAATTTCTAAGATAATCATTAAAACTTAGAAACTGAGTGTATACCTTCTAGCCTAGCAGAAGGAAATAAATGGAATGGAAATTGGGGAACACAGGAGACACCCGAACCGATTCATAAAACAAAAACAAAAACAAAAACAAAACAGGCAAGAAATGACAACTAAAAAAACAATAAAGAAATACAGGACACATAAAATGCATAAAAGAGGGTGGAAATGAAGCCAACTGCAGTAGCATATAAAAGGGTATAAATTGAAAGATCTTTCCAATTAAAGGTCAAAAATGAGTAAAATGAGGAAAAAATTCAGCTATACTTTGTTTTCCACATACACAATTAAAATATAAGGACACTGCATAATTAAAAGTAAAAGAAAGGAAAACACACACAGGTAAATACCAAAAGAAAGCTGTTGTAACTATTTTAATAGCAATCAAAAAATAAATATTGGGGGGAAAAGATTGCTAAATTGAAGAGTCACAACATTCTATAAAAGGATGATAACATAATTCTAAGCTTGTATGTTGCTAAAAATATCACTTCAAAATATATAAATTTAAAAAAAAAGGGGAGATTTTAATGCATTTCTCTGACAAGGAAATTAAAATGATTAGAGAAGAACTGAACGGCACAATTAATGACCCTGATCTAGTGGATTATAGAAAACACTACATCAAAAAAATTGCTGAATTCTTTTCAAGCTCACTTTGAACATGTGTGAACACTGGCCATATAGTCAACTGTGAAGCAGCCATCAACAGATTTTATACTTACTATGCAACAGACTAGATTCTCTGGTCACAATGCAATTAACCTTTCTGTGTCTCACTGGTTTTTATTAATAAAGACTCAATCGTAAATACGTAAATTTTCCCCAATTAATCTATATATTTAATGCATTTTCAGTAAAAATGCCAATAGTTTTTTTTTTAGTTGAATACATAAGCCAAGTATAAAATACATATAAGAGATCAAAGGGTCATGTAGCCAACATACTTTTAAAGAAAAAGAACTAGATAGGGTGATCAGATAATCAAGACTTACTGTAAAAGATATAATAACCAACACAGTGTATTATTGGCACAAGAACATACAAATAGACCAGCGAAAGACAATACAGGGCCCTCAGGAAGATAGACACACATGAAATCTTGATATGTGACACAGCTGATTTGTAGATCAATTAGGAAAGAAGAGACTTTTGAATAAATGGTGCTGGGATAGTTGGCCATTCACTTAGAATAAAGTAAGAATAAAATAGATCCCCACCCCTACATAATGCCACAGAACCAGTGACAGAAGAATCAAAACTTTAAAACTTTTATTTTTTAAAAGATTTTCTTTATTTAAGAAAAAAAGATTTTCTTTATTTATTTGAGAGACACAGAGAGAGCATGTGCGTGAGTGGGGGGGGAGGCAGAGGGAGGAGCAGACTCCCCACTGAGCAGGGACCCTGAGATCATGACTTCAGTGAGCTGAAGGCGGACACTTAACCGACTGAGCCACCCAGTAGCCTCCATTTAAAACTTTGAGAGGCAAATATCAAAGGATATCTTTGAGCATGGGAGACCTTATAAAAAGACACAGGAGGGAAAGGACTGATAAGTTTAACTATATGAAAACCAATGTTTATTTTACTATTAGGTGAAAGGCAAGCCATAAATTTGAGAAAAGCCTTCAATAACATATAACTTAATATAGGGTTAGGAAATGGAGCATACGTACAATCACCACATATCAATATGAAAAGAATAACCCAAAGGAAAAAACGGTTGAAAGTAATGAGGCATTTCACAAAGAAACACAAATGCTTTAACAAGTACATAAATATATGCTCAACTGGCTACCTGAGCCAGGGGGAAAAGCCCTGGTGTACAGCATCTGGGGGTGTAAATAACTCCCCCATGGCTGATTTCAAGCTACCAACCCGATGGCACTGAGTATCCCGTTAAGAAGAGATGCACACAATCACCAATTGTGAGCCAGTGCCAGTTGGTCCCAGTACGCCAGTGGCTCCAAGTCATTAGCAACCAGAGAAATTCAAATTAAACCACAATGAGATTTCCTTATCACACCTACCCAGACAGATATAAATTAAAAGTAAATGAAAACAAAGGGTCGGCAAGGGTGTGTGGTGGACAGTATCTCTCATTCACCACCGGTGGGAGTAAAAACTGGTTCAAAGCTTTTAAGCACAAGTAGGCATTATCAAGTAAAGTTGACTCATCATTGTTCAACCTAGCAGCTCCACTCTAAGATATGAACCCAAGACAAACTGTTAGCATGTGGAGCATGATATATGTACAAAAATTTTTTTAGCGACACTGTTCATAAAAAAGAAAACAGAAACAATTGGACTGTTCATCAAATACAGAATGGACCAAGATACTATAGTATATCCATTTAAAGGAGTACCAAAAAGTGATGAAAATACATAAGTGGCTATAATTTCAAATAGATGAATTGCGAAAATAAGAGGTTGAGTGAAAAAAGCAAGTAGGAAGAAAACACGCAGAACATTTCTATCTATATAAAGTTGGTAAACAGGCAGGACTCACCAACATTTATTATTAAGAGATATAAAGATACGTGGTAAAATTATCAAGAAAGTGGTTAATACTAAATCTAGGAAAGTGGTTACTTCTGAGGGCGAGGGAGGGGAATGCAACAGGGGAGGGACACTGGATCTTCAAAGGTATTGGTAATGTTTTATTTCCCAAGCTGTGGGTAAACAGAAAAAACAAAAATAAAAAAGGTAAGTAAGTATAGAGAGGAGATAAGGGAAAACTTACAGTGAAAAATAAAAACACTGTTACAAAAAGAACCTGTCTTAAAAATGAATATTTGAATCTGAGTTCTGTAATATCTTGGTCCATGTCTCTCGAAGCAATCTCAAATAACTGAAAAAGAAGTTTCCTTCTTTTTCTCCACTGGCATTGAGTTTGGGAAATGCTGAGATGCTCTCGTCTAATATTTTTTCTCTGGAAAATAAACAAGCAGGGATGCCTGGGTGGCTCAGTCGGTCAAGTGTCTGCCTTTGGCTCAGGTCATAATCCCAGGACCTTATTGGTCTCCTTGCTCAGTGGGAAGCCTGCTTCTCCCTCTGTCTGCAGTTTTCCCTGCTTGTGCTCTCTCTCTGACAAATAAATAAAATCTTAAAAAAAAAAAAGAAAAGAAAAATAATAAACAAACAAAAGACTTTTTTTCAGAGACAGTTAAGGGCTTAGCTTAGAATCTTGTTACGAGGAATGGCATGAGACCCCAATTATGCTAAAAGAGAGAAAAACTGAATTAATTATATTACCAGACAACTTAGGACAAAAATGTGTCTTAGCTAGGAGCTGGGACAGAAAATTGCAAATAACCTATACTAAAAAAAAAAAAAAAAAGAGAGAAAAGAAGAAATTCATGAGAACTCTTTGAATATTACTTAGAAAGTATTTTTAAAAGACTGTTTATTATCCCTCCAAAAGTACATAGAGCTTTATAAAACAGTACTTTTTAAAAATTCTTTTAATTCATTTTTTTGGAATTTCATTACTTTTAATTAATTTTTTTTAAGTGTTCAACAATTCATTAGCTGCAAAATAATACCCAGTACTCATCCCAACATTGCAACAACTTTTTTTTAAGACACATCTCTAAAGGCAAGGGAAACAAAAGCAAAAATGAACTTTTGGGACTTCATCAAGATAAAAAGCTTTTGCACAGTAAAGGAAACAGTACTTTTGATATTTTGATAATTCCCAGTATTTTCAGAATCATGTTAAAGTTACTCATATGAAATAAGCATGTATCTCTGATTTCAGAATGTAAAGACTGGACCAAAAATAATAAATATGTGTAATATTTTTGAGTATTGCTGCCTTTTCAAGTAATATGATTTTCCCTTGGCCTTGTGTATTATCAAAGGGTGACGAGAATATCAGCTTTCTTTTGGAACTGGTTTAAATGGGCAGATGTAAGAAATGTATTAGTGACTCTTACAAGCTGACCAAAGAAAATTTCAGATTTTCTTCTGTATTTTGCTTTTCTAAAAGTGGTTTCATTTCCACTTGGTATACTTAAGGTATTTAACTGTTTTATATTCATATAAAGAAACATGAAGTATCCAAATTCACTTTATGTTTTTTTGAAAGTTGACTGGATTAGAGATATAAATACCTATTCTAAGTGAACTCGTTAAAAGTTATAAAATATATATTTCAATTTACTTGATTTTCTACCTCAGTGAAGTAAAAACGTTTATGTCTATTACAGTTTTTGAAGACCTTTCAATGAATATAGTATATATTATGTTATAAAAAAAATCACAAACTGAAAAAATTCAAATAAAAAAAGATCACATTGCCTTCTGAACAGCATTTGATATTTTGCTATTGAAATTTGAGCCAATTAAATTCAAACTCAGTTTCTTTCTGTTAATTATCTTGGGCCCTGGGCAAAAATTATTTAACATTCACACTTCCTTGAGTGCTCTAATCAAAGAGCAAAACCCATCCCTAGACTCTCCTCCTCTCATCTCCATCAAGCAAATTAGCAAGTTTAGGAACAAAAGGGGGAAACCAATGTAATCAATTAGATGTTAAATAGTTCCAGGACTTAATGCCTGAGCTGTACAATGTTGACCAATGACCCAAATCAATTCAGGGCACATGTTTTTCCATCCCCAAGCTATGTGGATAAAGGGAGGCTCACAACCTTCACATGACCCCCCCCCATCCCATCAGGACACATCATCCTATCATTGAATAATAGAAGACAAACACTGACCTAGTTTAGAAGTGCAGATGAAAAGGAAATGAAAACAGGATACATGACAACGGCAAGGAAACCATGGTAACTAAAAGACAGGACGGTTTTGCTTACTTTATTTTGGTCCGAATAATCAGCAAGCTGAGCCTTTAGATCTGTGATCTTGGCCTCTAACAGATGGATCACTTCTTCGTAGTCCATTTCCATCCCGTGTGCCTGGCGCTGTGCAGCCTCAGCAAGGTGGATCCGACTTCGCAGGGCTCTGGTTTCTTCAACCACAGCTTTGGCTTCCTGAGGATTTCAAAATTCAGGCCGTGAAAAAAAAGCCATGTTAAAAAACAGTTTGGCAAAACAGTTGAAACAAAATCTTTTCCTTCCTCTGGAAGTTAGAATTCCCAAACTTAATCAATAGATACATGCTCCTCACATCTCAATTTAAAACTCAGTGTTCACCTTATTTTATTATGTAAAGCAAATGCCCAATCTTACTTTTTCTCTGTCAGTTTCTTGGATAATTTTCAGTATGGAATCCCCAACATCACACACTTAGCATAACATTTTGGAAATAAGGAAAGTAGAAGGGAATTGAAAATGGAGAACAGAATTAAGAACAACAAGGGTTGTTCAACAAATAGAGTAGGCTTCTATAGAACTCAGGTAAGTGGTAGTACTGATGCTCTAGGAAGATTCTTGCTGCTTCAAAAACAGCTGAGAGATTTGCAGTGTTGTGGACTTTCTTATGGTCCAAGCCCAAGATCCAAAGCTTATTTCTAGACATCAGTCTAACTGTTACATCCCCCTTTTGATTTACAACAGTAGGCCTCCAGTATCCTGTGAGTCTTAACACACGAAAATCCTTTTGAAACCTTTTTCCTTACCTCCCCCAACTCCCAAGTATATAATCAGCCCCCTCTCACAACCCTGGGGCAGAAGTTCTTTCTGCCCATGGGTTCTGTCCCCATGCTTTAATGAAACCACCATTTTGCAACCCCTCTCTCTAAAAAAAAAAAAAAAGGCAAAAGGTGGAATTCAGCAGCAAAACATCTAGTTATTTCTATAGGGTGCAATGTTCACAAGACATTTATTAAACATGTTATGTCTTAGATGATTCATGTGTCCTTCTCATTTAACCTTTAGAATAATATCAAGAGAGAGTCATTATTAAAAACCATTTTAGGGCGCCTGGGTGGCTCAGTGGGTTAAAGCCTCTGCCTTCAGCTCAGGTCATGATCTCAGGGTCCTGGGATCGAGGCCCGCATCGGGCTCCCTGCTCAGCGGGGAGCCTGCTTCCTCCTCTCTCTCTCTGCCTGCCTCTCAGCCTACTTGTGATCTATCTCCCTCTGTGAAATAAATAAATAAAATCTTTAAAAAAAAAAAACCATTTTACACATAATTAAACAGAGGCTCAGAGAGGTTACACATCCTGTCCAAGGGCACACAGCAGTGCCAGAGTTTAAACCCAGGTCTGCCAAACTCCAACATTAGTGCTCTTTTCACTATTTTACTCTGTTACTAAATGATGAAACAAATAAACAAAACTATATACTAGCTACACTCTCAACCTTAGGAAGAAGATGGGGTGACCAAAACTACTTGCTCCCTCAAAATGTGCTTTGGTGTTAGGTCAGTGACAGTCCCCTAAGGACATCAATATAATCTAGCATGGCAGTTATACTGTAAACCATTTCTTTTTCTTTACTTGATGCAGAAATCTCTTTTATTTACAATGGAACTTTCTGCTCCAATTGCCATGGCTAATATTCAAGTACGGCTATTTTAATTTTCTCAGAGCTATTGCAGAATGCTTGCTTTTGAGTCTAAATGCACTTGAAATGAAGGGAGAGTTAGAAATATGGACATATTTTTAAGGGTCAAGTTTTCATTCATACATTCAATAAATGTTTATTAAGTACTGTGTGTCAGGTTCTGTTTCAGGTACTGAGGACAAGAACACCTAACAAAAGAGACCAAAAGTCCTCCCTCATGCCCTTCCCAGACCCGAATTTATATTATCGTTTGGGGAGATATACAGTAAATTAGGGATTATCAGTGAAGATCTTACTGAGCAGACATTTAATCAGAGACGGGCAGGAAGCATGGAGCCATGAAGGTTTCCCAAGGAGCTTTTTGGGGCAAAGGGAACAGTTTGTGTGAAGGCCCTGAGATGGAATTGTTCATTGCATCTTTAGAGAACAGCAAGGAAGTCAGTGTGGCATTAAGTTGAGAGTGGTAAGGGACAGGAAGAAATGATTATGATCTGACTTAAATTATAAGTGGATTACTTTTGCTGTTGGGTTGAGAGAGAAGTGCAGGTGGGCCAAGGTGGAGCAGGGAGAAGGGGACAGGCATAAAAACTGTGGCTTGAACAAGGGTGACAGTGTTGGAGATGGTGTAAAGTGGTTAGATTCTAAATATAGTTTGAAAGTACAGCTAACAGAAGGCTTCATCATTACTAACAACATTTATTTAGCAGCTAGTGCATCTAGATAATCATATTATGTGATAAAAAAAACATACAAAGGGGATAAAAGACACCTTCCCTTTCCTGGTTCCGTTCGGAACATTAAGAATGCCTTACGTAAGTGGAAGAACAGAGCAGGGCATGATAGACAAAAAGAACAATGTGAACAAAGGAAGAGAAGACAAGAAGGAATGTGGTACATTTGAGAAATGGCACTAGATCGATTTTGACTGGAGTAGGTGCTTCCTGGGAGAACAATGGAAAAAAAAAAGGCTGAGGAGAGACAGGGAAAGAGTCAGGCTTTGGCAGAAATGGCATGACTGGCAAAAAGGCTTGTATCAAGTAAACCTTAAGGCCTTTTGAGCAGAAATTGATTTGAGATCAGAGTGCTTTAGAAAGCTCAATCTGACAGCAGGGTTCAGGATGGAGAGATGGGGCCGACCAACAGCCTCCTACACCTCTGATTCAAAGGGCTTGATTCAGTCCCAGGAGCCAAAGGTACAGCTTGGGGAACAGAATTAACGGTATCACAACAGTGTTGCCTGGTGACAGACTGTAACTACCCTTGTGGTGAGCAAGGAATAACTGTAGTAGTTGAATCACTAGGTTGTACACCTGAAACTGAGGTAACATTGCGTGTCAACTACACTCAGATAAAACAACAACAAAAAAACCCCAAAGAACTTGATTTCCTTATCTTTAACACCAGTGTTCTTCTCATCAAAGGCTATTGTTAGAAAGAAATACCTGGGGAAATAGAACATTAACCAAGCCACATCGGTTTGTTCAGGCCAGGTGACCACATCACGAGTGTCACAGCTTGATCAACCCCATGTCAGATTTTAGCTGTGCATACAGGATGGAAATGGATGCTGCCACTGCTTTGATGGTTTTACATGGACCAGCTCAGTGAATCTATACACTGCTGTGGGAGGCATGTCTATTCTTACACTCATTTAATAGGTGGAAAACTGAAGCACAGAAAGGTCAAGTAAGTTGGCTCAGAATCACAGACCTAAAATGCGGCTGGGCTAGGATTTGAACCTAGGCAGTGTATTCTCAAAGTTCATGCTCTTGGCTACAATGCCATACTGTTTCTCCAACTAGAGAAAATGATTAAAAAAAAATCACGCACAGATGACAATATCAGTAGTGCCCAACCCCACACGAGCTTAGGATGTGGCCATGATTAAACACCAAAATATCTTCGAGGCTGCTACACCGTTCCCCATTTTCCATTTAATCAAGCTAGAAAAAAATACATTGCCGCTGAAGAGAAAGAGGAGGGGCAGAGAATTCTCCATAGCTGCAATGAATAATAACTAATTTGATGATTTGTCTCCTTCACACTCGCTTCATGCAGCTTTTATTCCTCTATAAAAACAGCACTTTTATTTTTGTTCAAAGAATTCCAGTTAATTAAATGAAGAATCTGGATGGAATTTATATAGCCATGATAGTTCGCTGATGGTAATACAGTGTGAAATGCGGTTGGGTGGTAAAAGATGCAGAGGTTTTGATGCTGAATAAATTCATGCTATTTCTTTTGTCAATGTATAACTGTCAGGTTGGTAAATGTGACCCCTTAGCAAAGTTCTAGCCCAATTCCCACTGAATGGCTGTTTAAAAGATTAGTGGATTGAAATGATGACTTTTAGAGGAAGCAGTAAAAAAGAGATAGCAGCAGTGTGCTGTATTTAGCAATGCAGGATCACATAAATCCATTTTTTTCTGTTCCTCCCGGGTTGTCCTCTAATAAATAACTGTAAAGCCTCCCATGTCAGTAACAATTGAGCCAGAATTTTCTGAGTACCTCACCACGAGCCTGAAATCCCATTGGGGTAGATGCTGCAGCCAGTTCACTGAATTACTCAGTATTAGGTAGAGATTAATTCAGTTTAGAAAGTTAGGAAATAAAAGAGAAACCAAGATGCAACAGCTATCAGAAAAATCAACACAAGCATTACGCTTTTTAATACTGAACAGTATGAGCACTGAGACTGGAAGGGAATCTTGAGTTATGAAGTCAAATCTCTGACTTGGTTTTTTTTTTTTTTTTGGTGACACTGAGGAAATACCTCCAACTCATACTGTCCTATTGTAAAATGAGGATTTTCCACCTTACAATTTCACAATGATTCTTTGGGAAAGATCACACCAAGTTCTCCTTTGACAAAGGAGACAAAGGGCATTATCAACTCACACAAAGGGCAGTCTAAGCTCAGACAAAAGACAATGTGCTGTGTGTTTTTCCACATACAGCACTTCTTCCCCACAAGGAACATGATAGAGAAGAGAAAACATGACTGTTAGAATGAGCTATACCTAGGTCAGAATCTTTGATCTGTGATTTTTTTTTCCCCTTGGCTGTGTTATTCTCTAATTCTCTAAGAAACTCAGTTTGTTCAGTTGTATAATGGGAAACAACAACGCCTACTTTATAACATCAAAACAACTCTCAGAGGAAGGTTAAAGAAACAATTACAGTTCTTGGTACAGTTCCTCTTTACTGCTTTTGAAAGATATACATAATCACCTATGCGATTAGAGAGCTAGACTAGACGATTTATTAAGGGCTTTCCTGAGGCAATCAATTAGTATTACCAGTTATTGAACTTTAGAGAAGTTGTTTGGGAACATAATAACCTAATGTGCACAGGTCTTTTTAATGTTAGCAACAATTATGTAAACCCTTCTCTTCTCTAGTTTCGAGTTGTAACGGCTCCCTAAAGTAGAAGGAAAAAGCATTAACAGCAGTTGCACATTTGTAATTAGGCTAGCACATCCGTATCAGTAACCTTCGAAATTCTGTAATTTTTAAGCTAATCAGTAAATCTTTCAAAATGTCAATGGCCATCTGGAGAAAAAAAGAGACTGCAAAGAGATATATGTCTTGGTAAAATGTAACTTATGCTACCAAGCCCAAAAGAATACTTCTCTTATCAGCTTCCGACATTTACTCATTGGAGAACTCTTGTTGGTCCTGGTCCCACTACAGCTTATGAAAAAGATTAAGGGTTATTGCAGGAAGAAGGTTGTTGAAGGAAAAGTGTTTAAAAGCAAGTTATATATAGGCTCCTTAAACTGTATATCAGATTTATTAAAACACGTATACTATTTCTCCCAATGGATGATCTCAAAGTAATTTGCAGGTATTCACGAACAAATCTACAATTGATTCTGTAAGCATGGATGCACTTGGGGGAGAAAATGAATTCATGGAACTTTCTATGGGCTTCTGATATGTGCTCTCTCCTTTCTCTTTCCTTGCTCTTCCTCCGTGCATACATCCAGCCCACCATCCCACCTTCATACCTAACCAGTTATGAAACACTGTGAAGTCTTCATTTATGATGTATTTGCAGCCATTCCTTGATCTGCATTCTTGCCACCACATTACTGATTCACGTTCTCATCACCTCAATGTTAGGTACTATGAAAATCACATAAATGACCACCCTACCTACTGTGTTTTTCACTCTCATATATTCTGCATGCTTCTGAAGGATTAATTTTCCTATGATACTGCTCAGGTAACCAGCCTAAGATAACCTTAGGTAGCATGAAAAAACATGTCCTCAATATCCATACTTCAAGGCTTTCCACTACTTGTTCCAAATCTATCTTTCCAGCTTTAGTACCCTCTTACATGATTACTATTTCCAATTATATGACTTACCAAATTTCCTTACACTGAACTCTCCTGCCTTCAAGACACTTTTCAGCACATTGTTCCTTCCACTACATATACACTTTTCCTCTTTTTTCTTCATTCGGTTCTTGCCTATCATTCAAAATCTACTTTAGATTTTACCTTCTCTGGGCAGCCAGACTGCTTCAGCTTACAATGATTTTCTTCTACTTTTATCTTTTATAATATCTGTTGTCTGTAATTAATCACATACTTAGTAACTCCTACTGCTACCTTGAGCTGTCGTTAAAACATTATTTTACTGCCTAACTTTCTAAAGCCAAAGAATCTTGACTGCCCAAATTAGAACATAAGCTGAGAGTAAAACCCTATGTGATCTGAACATAGGTGCTCCACTTACCATAAAAATGAGATATAACTGGCCTGACAGTAAAAATGACAACTCTGTTTTGCATATAGAGTAACTGCCTTAGAGAATTTTATTAGGTAAGAAGCTTTCATAGAAAAGTTCTTCATAAAACATTTCAATTTTATAAGACTATTAGAACTATATTTCATTTGAATAATTACAATAACAGCCATAAACCATGCAATGAAAATGACTTAATGAAAAGTAAATCATTTCATTATATTCTCTTTATATATAAATTTAAAAATCCTTTCACAGTATTTATCGAGCAAATGGGGTTATATCAAAACTATGTGGGATGAGGGATAGTTACACTTCACTGTGTTTGACAATTGTATTTCTTGGCTTTTTCATTACATAGATAATTATGCATACTAGTTTATATTTCCCTAAAAAGTACAGTTTTTCATTGCAAGCTAATATAATATATGCTCTCAAGGACTACATAATAGTGAATGTCCTTTCCCACTCCACCCATATCCCTGCTTCTATGAATTATGTGGTGACACTTCTTTGTAAAGTGTGTAAAATGATAGACATTTGTAAATCCAAGAAACAAAGATTTTCTTCAGTTTGTTTGAAAAATCAAAATACTCATTTTGCAAAGGAAGATTTGGTTAAGCTTTCTGGAGGAAAAGCAGGTCAATCAAATTATAATTAGCTCTAATTAACCCTCCTAAGAGCTGTCAGCTTCCCTATCTGCACCTGCCTTTCTCCAAAAGGTGCAAAATTGAGCTCTGACTCTGAACATCAAAGAAAACCAAAGAAACAATTTCCAATCTCTGTGTATAAACAGAGTCCCTAATCAAAGACAGACACACAGGAACACCTATCTGATAAATTTTACCATGCAACTTGTTCACAATATAAATATTAATTAGTTCAAATCCAGTTAAATGTGTTTAACCCTAAACAAGCATTTTACTGGTTTAGTGAAGGTTGACATAAAAGAAAAAAACTATTTTCCTATTTCTCCAATTCTGATTACAAAGGTACTTGAGGAAACATTTACATTATTGGAAATTTCCTTTCCTGATCAGAATATAAACTCAGCTCACTAAAACTTGCTACAACTCAAAGGCTGCTTTTCAGCTATTAAACATCTAGAATTTACCTGAAGTTTGTTTGGGCTTTAAGAAAAAGAAATATATTCCTTCCAATTTAACTTTTAGAGTTTTAATTCATTGGAATCACAATTTTACCAAATTTTGTTTTGTTTTGTAGGAACTTGACAGAGAGTTCTAAGTACTAATCTAGACAGTAAGATAATATTTTTAAATTCATTTGGAAGAAAAAGAAATCAGTGAGAACTGGTATGCAAATCTTAAAAAACAACACTAATAACAAGAAAGAGAGAAACAGGGTGGGACATGGCTCAAAGATTTAAGGCATAAATAAAGTTACACAATAGTTGGTACTGGCCAAAGAAGAGTTAGATAAAACACTCATTCACCCAATAAATATTTATTGGCAAAGCAACTGAAAGATCAGATAGCCTAAACAGACCCTAGATTATGCAATAGTTTAACAGTAATGGAGATACCACAACACGATGAGTAGTTGCAACAACAAATTATTTGGGAAAACAAAAGTATAAAGTGTAGCCCCTCATCTCACACCTTATACCAAAGAAAATAGTTTCATAAATGGGTTAACTAAAGACAGACATGAGGGCGGGGCAGTTGAAAACTAGGTTAATATGTATCTGAAATCTGGCAAGGAATGGACTTTTTAAAAATTATTAAAAAGGAGAAAGCAGAAAAAAAGATCTGACAACACAAAACACCGTATTAAAAAAAATCTTTGAAAAAATTAGAAAGGCAATTTATATATAGGGGAACATATCTGCAACAGATTTGGTAAAAAAAAGGATTAACAACTACAATGTAAGAAGATCTTTTGGGAAAAGGGGAAAACCATTATTAAAAATATAAGAGAAGTGAAGGAGCCAAGGGAGTAGGAGGGGATACAGATAACATGAAGGGCATATGGTCAGGTGTGGCAGAATGTCACTAGCCATCAGATCAGAAAATCAGTTACCTTCAGTATTAAAGAATTGTGATGGAATTCACCACTTGATTTGAAACTCATGGTCACAGACAATCCTTGGTATCTAACATGGGTGACAATAAATCAAAGTACAGTATTTTTTAAATAGGGTGATTTATTTATGTAGGAGAAGTCTTGTTTTTAATTCCAAAATAGTTTGTGAATAAATCACTTAACCCAACGTCAAGAGTCCCATATTGAAGTAAGAGTACTGAAAGTGTTTCTCATGTAGGAAACTGCCAAGATAAGAGTTTTAGAATGTCAACTGCCTTATCACTACTTCCTCCTTGGGTAAAATTTGCTAGTTTGTCAGCAAATTAATATATATTGCTCTCACATCAAGAAACTGAAAATGTTTGGCATCTATATAGATGTTTAAAACACACTCTGAAAGGTGCTCTCTTAGCAACTAATGAAATTTTAGAGATTTGTACCTTTTTTTAAAGTTAAATAAGAAAAATTACAGGGAGTAATGCCTACTTTGGCAGACAAACATGCCTCTGACAACTCACTAGCAAGAGGGCACCTACTCTGCAATGCTTTCTAGGAAGTGATGGTGGTTTTACTCTATTTTACTTTCTTCTCACTGGAATAAAAGTTCCTCATCAAGAGTACATCTAGCTTTCCCAGCGCATCAATAGAAAAGAGCATTTAATAAATGTTTCTTAGATTCCTTTGACAAGTCTCCCTTATAAGTCACTACCAAGCATGTATAAAACAATTGATGACAGAGTGAACTGGTCCTTGAACAGCCAGAAAATAAGTGGCTCACGGCAGGGAACCCAGAACCCCAACATCAGTTCTAATGGAGCCAAACAACTACAGAAAATACTGTCATCAAATGAACTGGAAGGTTTCTGTGAAGAATAAGATCATTTCCCTTCCAAATTCCTCTAACTTGGAAAGTTCTGTGATTCTAATTGATCTGATACCATTCAAATGGGTTCTGTAATATCAACAGGATAACAAAATTTTGCTCAGATTTTCTTAAAATGGTAAGACCTTTTCTACATGAAAAAGAAAACTATTTGGGAGCGGGGATTCTGAAATAAACATCTTTGCCAATGCTCGATCAGAATGCCACATTCACATCCAGTGAATCACTGGAGATGGCTGGTGTCTAGGCAAACAAGGACGCCAACTGGGCTGCTCTTGTGTTCCTTCTCCAAGCAAGCTGCCTTTAACTTAGGCAGTTTCTTGGGCAACGTCTAATGTTAGAAAATACATGGGTCATATTTTGAGTCACGAAAAGGGAATTAATGTTGAAAAAGAAATTCGACTAAGTTTTTTTCTTTAAAATGTTTCTCCACTCAGATTGCTATTTATAATTTTAAGAGATTTATAATTTCTTTTCTTAAAAAAGGCTCTTTTTGGGCTTTAAAAAAACATTTAAAGATAATTGTAGATTACACACAGTTATAAGAAATAATAGAGAGGAGTTCCCTGTATTCTTCAATAAGCCTCCTCCAATGGTTGTAATTTGCATGACTATAATAGAATATCACAATCAGGAAACTTCATTGATACAATCCACCCAACAATCAGACTTTACCAGATTTTTTCCTTTTTAGATTTTATTTATTTATTTGACAGAGAGAGAGAGAAAGAGAGAGAGAAGGAGAGAGTAGCAGAGGGAGAGGCAGACTCCCCACTGAGCAAGGAGCCTGATGAGGGTCTCTATCCCAGGACCACAGGATCATGACCTGAGCCTAAGGCAGACGCTTAAACAATTGAGCCACCCAGGTGCCTCCAGACTTTAACAGTTTTATAAGCAGTTGGCAATAAAAAAGAAAGACCTATAGATACATGCTACAAGCTGGATATGTCCCAAGGGAATTATGCTGAGTGAAAAAAGTCAAAGCCCAAAAGTGACACACTGTACGATCACATTTACATAACATTCTTGAAATGACAAAATTATAGAGATAGAGAACAGATTACTGGTTGCAAGGCGTTAGCGGAGGGAGGAGAGAAGGAGGTGGCTATGGCTATAAAAGAGGAGCATGAGGGATGCTTGTAGAGAAGGTTTTTAACAGAAAACAAAAGTTGACATTTTGAGGTCACAAGTGACCATCTGAAATGGAAACATGGGAATATTTTACTATAGTACCCTTTTAGAACAGAAAAGACTGACACATCAAATAGATGTATTTTTCTTTTTTTCCTTTCTAAAGATGAGACAGCATCTTAGAATATCTACTAGGGCTATACTGAAATACTATAAAAAGTTCAGATTACCAAAAAAAAGAATAAAAAGGGTGTGGGAACTGATACCACTTCTAAACACTAGAGGCTTTACTGATTCTTTAATAAATGCACAAAGGAACATAATCTCTCAAAGTGTGAAAACATGAATACCTCTTTAGTAATTGCATAGTATTGTTGTTCCTTTTAGAGATATATTTAATCTGTTGTTAGTTTCCTTTGTTGCTTCATCCATCAACCAAGACAGCTCACATGCCAGTGGCACCGGTTGTGACTAAATTCATGTTCAACCTCAACTGTCCACAGAGACTCCTGAGCTGATCTGACCTTACGTGGCTGCCTCAGGACTTCATTCTCTCGTCAAGCATTCAACTCAACCTTTGCACAGGTGAGGCCGACTGCAGCTGAGCTTATCTGAACCTAAAGAAGCTGCCAAATGAGCAATTTCCCATGGTTTCTTTAGGGCAAAGGCTCGTTCAGACAAGCCGAATACTTTGGCTTTGGACTGTTCACCAGTTCACTGCTGCCTTAGGTCATAACACACTGCTGAAAGGAACCTGAGACAACTTCAGTGTGAGAGTACATCTTAGAAAGTTGTTGATCAAAGGAAGTTGTTAGAAGAACGGCCCATGCCTGTTAAAAGCTGTTAGAACTTGAAGAAAAAATAATGAGAAGTCTAATTTCATGGGAAATTGTGGCTTGTGATTTTAAACAGTAAGGTGGAGTTATTCTATAAGGCATGAAAACTCATCAAAAATATTGAGATTTCAGAGAATAGTGCAACCAATTCCTTACAGAACAGTTTAGTATTTCAGTAGCCAGCCCTAGTTGAAAAAAGCAATGTACCTGATCCTTCCAGTCAGAAAGGATCTCTGCACAGTTTGTCCTTTCCTTTTACTCATTTTTTCCTCCCTCTTCCCTCTCTTTCAGTTAGTTCTTCACTGCTTTCTTTTTGGGCCACTAAAAAAGGTAAATTAATTTCCATAATTTATAATAGCTAATGTACCTTCAAAAGGGGGAGATTATTCTGTTTTTAGGATCAGGCCACCGTCTCACAATAATTCAATTAAAAGTTTATAAATCAGTGAACAAAGGATATCAAATTGTGTTCTCTCCTCCCTTTGGAAGCAACTGGTAACCATCATTGTAAAACTAATTGAAAATCAATCTAGCCACACTTTAATAATCAGGTTACCTATGTATTTAAAGGATTTATATGGTGTAATTATTACTACTGAGCTGATTTCATGCCAAGACCTTCAAAAGGATGCCCAAAAAAGGGGAAAGAAACTTTGCCAAATTTCATACAACTCAAGTTTATACACACTCTCTATTTGTAATTTTTAAAGACTCCTGCTAATTGTGAAAAAAGAAACTAATTCTTGAGAAGTTAGAATTTTAGCAGTTTCAACAAAGCATAGGGACTTTTTCATTAACAATTCATCTATAGCACTAAATTCTTCTTAAATGGAATAATATTCTATATACATAAGAGAAGCTGAATGGTATTCATGGTCAATATATTTAAATAATGAAGAGTTTTAGGGCTGATTTTGGGTAGTGTATTTTTTATTGCAAGTGTGCATTTCTGAAAGGAATAGTTGTGCCAGTATATATGCATGTGTTTTAAATTATTTTTGCTAAACTGGATATATTAATATTAAATACATTAAATAATATGAATTCATCACAGCATGAATCATTACAGTCTCTCAACCACTAAATTACAAAGCCTTGACTGCTCTTATTACTGTACATTCTATCGTCGTTAAGTCTGGTTGACTTTACCCTCATGGCATCTTTCACCCAGACCTTGTTGGTGTATTTCCATTGCTATTACTGGGTTAAAACCTCCATTGCTTATTATCAGGACGAATGCTCCTCAAATTTTCAGGTGTGTACAAATCACCTGAGGACTTGATAAATACGGACTGTAATTCAGTAGGTCTGCAGAGGCATGTGAGACTCTGCATTTCTAAGTTCCAGGTATTACTGACACAGCTGGTCCTGGACCACATTTTGAGTAGCAAGAACACAGAATTCTAGATTTGCACTGTCCACTGTGCTACTGAGCACTTGAAATATAGATAGTCAACTGAATTTTAAATTTAATTTTAGTTTGCACTTAAATTTTAAAAATTAAGTATAAAGTATTTTTCTATTATACAAAACTTTGTGGTTTTGATAGAACTCTGTTTGACCTTAATCGCTGCATCATTTAAGATATTGTCGTTGAACTGTAGTGTTTGGTAGGCATGTAAATCATTTGAGTAGTATACATGAACTGATCTGGTTACTACCAATGAATTAATTTAAATTTTTTAATGCAACAATGTAATAGTGGGCTTACCTGAATATTTTATGCAACAACATGAATTACAGTAATACTTAATGTAAATCATAATTTGTATTTAAGTTGAAATGCTTATTTTTATTAGAATATAATTATTTTTTCTATTTTAAACACCAGATATGGAAAAATTTATATTTAAATTGAACACATATTTCTGGTGCAAAATACAGATAATTAGCAATATGACAACAGAGATCAGAAGAAAATTTCATGATAAATGTAATTGCAATCTATAAAGACGTCATGATGAAAATTTTTAAATATATAAAAAGTGAACAATATTAAGAGACATTTTTGCACCTACATGGTAAATCTGTTAAGAAGTTTTCTCTTAATAGTCAAACAAGAACCAACGAAACCTGTCATCTGAAATCAGAAGTAAATGTTCAACATTTCTAACTTTGGCCAGCTATAAAATGGGTTGGATTGTTGCACAAAAGAGTAAACTATTTTTAGAACAAGATTGTAACTTCATTTATGATAAAAGACTAGAAGACGCCTGGGTGGCTCAGTGGATTAAAGCCTCTGCTTTCGGCTCAGGTCATGATCTCAGCGTCCTGGGATCGAGGCCCGCATCGGGCCTGCTTCCTCCTCTCCCTGTCTCTCTGCCTGCCTCTCTGCCTACTTGTAATCTCTCTCTCTGTGTCAAATAAATAAATAAAATCTTAAAAAAAAAAAAAAAGTGTTGGACGCTTAACCGACTGAGCCACCCAGGTGCCCCAAGACAAGACTTTTTCTTTCGCAGCATGATTTGCATGCCATGCCCTCTGTCTGGAATGCTCTCTCCTTTCTATGTCTGGCCCAGTTTGTGTCCGTGTTATCCTCTCCATAAAAAGTCTCATCATCCTTGCAACTGGAATTAGATTTTCCTTTTCTAAATCAAATGGTTAAAACAAATCATTCCCACATCTTTTTTCGGCACCTAATATTTCTTTTTCTATTATTTATAATAATGACCATGATAGTTTATATTTGTTGAGTGTTTACTATAAACTGTACACATTTATACTACTTATCTTAATACTTTTTTTTTAAGATTTTTATTTATTTATTTGAGAGAGAGAGGGAGAGAGAACATGAGAGGGGAGAAGGCTGGAGGGAGAAGCAGACTTCTCATGGAGCTGGGAGCCCAATGCGGAACTCGATCCCGGGACTCCGGGATCATGACCTGAGCCAAAGGTAGTCGCTTAACCAACTGAGCCACCCAGGTGCCCTATCTTAATACTTCTGACAGTTTTGTGAGGAAGCCTATTATCAAACTCATTTTAGAAATGACAAAACTGAGGCTTGAAGAGATGAAGTAGCTTGCCCAAAGTCAAGAGCAAAGAAGGAGGCAGGACCCAGATAAACCTGTGTGGTCTAACTTCAAAGCCCATTATCTCCTACATTACTCCTCATGCTAATTCACCGTTCCTCATATAAGATTCCTTGTCCTGTTTATTTTTTCATCAATGTCGCATCCTTTCCTATTGAATCTTGTTAAGTTCTGATACAGATTTGTCTTAGATAATTTATTCATTAAAACCTGACCTTCCTTAATAGAAACTAATCCATTCAGAGAAATAAATACAGGAGGGCCTCAAGTGGAAGAAGTAGATATTGCAAGGAAAAATAAAAAGTAAAACATAATTTTTCTTTAGATTCATTTCTTAATCAGTCCTTAATGTAATTATTTTATCAAGCATGCTTGACATTCTAAAGCTTTTAAGCTCTAAGCATTTCGGAGAAAAGAAAATTTTAATTAAATGTAGGGAAAAAAACACACCCTCTAATTTATTCTAAATGTAAAAAAATGTTCTAAATGTAAAAAAATGTTCTAAATGTAAAGCAAAGATGATGTATAAATGTCTACTTTCAGGATGCAAAGAAACACTAAAATGTAAAACAAAAAAATCCTGGCCATATGAACTGATGCAGGTATCAAAGGTACAGAATTAAAATAGCTAAAAAGGCATACCAACCACAGTACAAAAATACTTAATGAGTATGAAAATTGGCCAAAAAATAGAGGACTTTTAAACACCTTTTATTTGGAAATAATTTCATATGTACCCAAGAGTTGCAAGAATGAGGAATAAATAGTAGAAGGAACATCCTCACACCCTTCACCCAGATATACCTAGTTCACCAGACGCATCCTTTCGCTAACATGTTCATGAAGGAGAAATAAAGTAGTCTTTCTTGTAAGCCGCTGATATTTCGAGGTTGCTGTTGCTGAGATTCTGCATATTCTCAATCTCTCTCATATATAAATATGCACCACATTCACATACACACATGTGTACAGATGTATATACATAAACATATACACACACATCACTTCTTTCTTAACCTTTTGAGGTTAAGTTACATACATCATGGCTCTTCACCCCTAAAAACTTCAGTATTTTCCTGAGTATATTCTCACATAACCATAGTATGGTTGTCAAACTGAGGAAATTTAACACCGATTCAATACTTTTACCTAATCTACCATCTGTATTCCAATTTTGTCAATTGACCCAATATTATCGCTTAGAACATTTTTCCATTTCAGTGCAGGATCCAATCTACTATAGTTAAGTCTCGTATTTAGTTTCCCTGTTTAGACTCTTTTATTCTGGGACCTTTCGTTGCCTTTCTACCTTCTTTTTTTAATGACAATGGTATTTTTGAAGAATACAACCCTTCTCTCTCTCGTGCTCCTTCTCTGTCTCTCTGTCTCTCTCTCTCTCACACACACACACACACGCATACACACACCACCTGAAAAAAAATTAAACTATTTCTGATATTGGGTTTGTCTAATGCTGCCTCATGGCTGGATTCAGGTTACATGGTCTCAGCCGTAATACTACAGAGGTGATGAGTCCTTTTCAAGATTTCACATTTGGAGTCACATTCTCCATCTGTTCTTCATTGGTACTATCAATTTTTAGCACCAGTCAAGGTGTTGTCTTATCTCACTATTGTATAATTATTATTTTCCCCTAGCAATTAATAAGCAGTTTATAGAGAGCTACTTTAAAATCATGTAAATATGTAAATACTCTGCTCTTCATCAAAATTTCCCCCTAGATTTAGCATCTGATGACTCCAGCCTGATGATTCAGTCTCTACTAACACAGATGTAAAATGCTGATTTCCCAAATCTGGCAGCCTCTCTGCAGTTATGTCAGCACTCAACAGTCTATAGTGAGCAAGAGCTCTCCTTTCTCCCCATTAATTAACTAATTAATCTATTTACTAATGGTATGGACTTATGAATTACTACTTTTTCAATGGTTTGCAATTCATTACTGTATTTAATTATTTTGGTACTCAAGTTCTAACAGATTTGGCCAGCAGGAGCCCCTTTCAAGGTTGTTCCTTGTGACAAGACCCCATCATTTTGAGCACTTCCTTATTTCTGGCAAAATGAAATGTTCCAAGTTTGTCTTGCACTTACCCTCCCCCAATGCTTAGATTAGTCATTTCTTCAAGGAAACTGGGTTCCTTTAGTAGTGAATGATATCTGGGCATTTAGATACACTATGTGCTCACTGTTATTAGGTTGTCTGCTTCTTGGCTTTTACAGCCAGGGAATGAAAAAAAAAATATGCATATATGCACATACGCAAACACACATAGAGATACACGCACATATACATTCATATGCACATACACATATATATTTTAGAAATGATGCCTTCACAATACCTCCAAATTGCAGTCCAACCCACAGGATTCTTTTGTGACTTCCTCATACTGTTTTTTATGTCTATGCTTTTTCATTGAGATTCTGGCTCTCAATGACAATCAACATATTTGCTAAAACCTATGTTACATCTAAAACAGGTTTCAGAATTGCTTTGCCCATGGGCACCTGGGTGGCTCAGCCGGTTAAGCATCTGCCTTCACCTCAGGTGATGATCCTGGAGTCCCAGGATCAAGTCCCAATCAGCCCCACTAGGTGGGGGGGGGGTGCTACTTTTCCCTCTGACCCCCATCTTGAGCTCTCTCTCTCTCAAATAAATAAATAAAATCTCTTAAAAAAATTGCTTTGCCTGTACCACTAAAACAATAAAAAATGCTAAAAAGGTTTAAGATTTGTTTACACTTCTTTTCCAACTCAACTCAACCTGTCAAAGTCTGAACACAAATACTGTGTTTATAAGTTACTTGAATTGGATTTCTTTAGCATGGATATGGTACTGATTTGAAATACAAATGGATTCATTTGTTTCGGTCTGCTTGTACCTTTAAGTTCATTTTCCCTTCCTTATCTTTATTGCTTTTCCTATATATATATATATTTTTTAAAGATTTTATTTATTTATTTGACACACAGAGAGAGATTACAAGTACGCAGAGAGGCAGGCAGAGAGAGAGGAGGAAGCAGGCTCCCCGCCGAGCAGGGAGCCCGATGCGGGCCTCGATCCCAGGACCCTGAGATCATGACCTGAGCCGAAAGCAGAGGCTTTAACCTACTGAGCCACCCAGGTGCCCTCCTATATATTTTTTTAATATGTTGAATATTAGCATGCACCCCAAAGTAAAAATTATATAAAAAGTTATTCTCAGGGCGCCTGGGTGGCTCAGTGGATTAAAGCCTCTGCCTTCAGCTCAGGTCATGATCTCAGGGTCCTGGGATTGAGCCACGCATCAGGCTCCCTGCTCCCTGCTCCTCCTCTCTCTCTACCTGCCTCTCAGCCTACTTCTGATCTCCCATGTCAAAAAAATTAAAAAAAAAAAAAAAAANTCAGACGGGTGTCAGTCCCTCCTACATCTTACCCACCGTGTGTCCACCCACACTGTAGATAACCAGTTTCATCACTGTGTAGTTTATCCTTCTTTTGGTGTCTTTTGTAAAAGATAAGCAGATATATAACTGTTCTTGTTTATTAAATATTGCATAGTATTTATATTCTTTTGAAATTTGTTTTACTTGGTAGTATCTCCTGGAACTCACTCCATATTACTTAAGAGAGATTAAAGTAGTTTTCAGTACTTTCAGTAGTTTTCAGTACTAATTACAAATAACATTATAATACTGTGCATATGTATTTTAATATTATTATAGTTATATCTCCAGGGTAAATTCATAGACGTGAGATTGCCAGGTAGAAGGGTAAATAATATGTAGATTTGTTAAAACTACCAGTTCTTCTTCATAGGGGACCATTTCGCATTTCTAATGAGAATGCCTGTTTTGAAATACCCTCACCAACAGAGTACTGTCAAGCTTTTGAATTTTTGCTAATGTGATGGGTGAGAAATGGTATTGGCATGGTTTCTCTTAAAAAAAAAAAGACAATCAGACAAACCCTTGTTGAGATAGAATTTATCTAAATGTCAATATAGTAAAATTTATTAATTTTAGGTTACAGTTTAATAATTTTGCTTAACCCAAGGTCGCAAAAGTTTTTTTAGAATTTAATTATTTTAGTTCTTATGTTTAGATCTATAATCTATTCACAGTTAGTTTTTGAGTATGACATAAGGGCTGAGATTAATCTTTTTTTCTCAAATATTCCCTTACTACCCCCATGTATAATGATGAGCATCTTCTCCCCCAGTGAATTGTCTGTGAACCTTTTAGAATATCAAGTGACTCTAAGTGTGGGTCCATTTCCACCAGTGTCAGACTATATTAGCTCCAGGCTTACAGACAGGAGGAGCAGTCTGTCTGATTATGTTCATTTTCCAATTCCTTTGGTAGTTGCCTACTGTGAAATGCCCAGGTTTTAAAATTGTTTTCTGTTGGAAGATGTCTTTGCCAGTGTTTCCCTCTGTCATTACTAGAAGATGGAAGTCCTACCACACTGTAGATTTTAACTGGTATTTCTTTTATTATGAGAAAAACTGTCTTTTTATATAATTAAGGGATATTTTTATAATTTTTTGGGGTGTCTTCATGTCTTTCGCCAATTTTTCTACATCATTTTTGGCTTCTTAACTGTTAAAACTTCTAACTGGTTATTATTTGTGTATACGGATGCAATTGAGTTTTGCATATTAATTTTATATCTTGCTAGCTTGTGAATTTTTCACCAAGTTAGTTTTATCACTGTCTACGGGTTTCTGGATTACTATTATGTCATCTGCAAGCAGATGGTTTTATTTATTTTTTCTAATTCATATGTCCCTAGTTGTTGTTCTAGTCTAATTGCATTTTCCTTTTTTGTGTGGTTTTTATAGGTTTAGTCATCAATGTTACACTGGCTTCAAAAAAAAAAAGAATTTGGAAATTTTCTTTCATTTTTTTTTTTTTATCCTTCAGAGGATATTTATGTAGTTTTCGGATTGCCAAAGGTTTGGTTAAATTTCTCTGTGAAATATCTAGCCTGGTCTTTTCCTAGAGGGTGGTTTATTGATAACTTTCTTTCTTTTATGGAAATTGGTCTGTTAAGCTTTCCATCTCTACTGAGGTCAGTTTTGGTAAAGTATATTTTCCTACAACAACCTCTTAATAGATGAGTTAATCCCATTCGTGTTAACTGAGATAATGATTACATTTGGTCTCAATTTAGTCATATTTTGTTGAAATTACTACATGCATATATTATATTTATGTGGGTTTATTTTGTGTGTTCCTTTTGCTTTTTAAAAAACTTCCTCAGGTATTTAGGAAGATTTGTCTTTTCATTCTATAGGTTGCCTTTGTATCATTACTTTTTTATAGTGCCTGAAATCTCCTCTATTTTTACCTAATTTTTTACTATTTGACATCAGTTTCAAATGATACCTTTACTTAAACAACAAAGTGGTTATATTCTATTTTCCTCTTTTTCTCCCCCCTTTATCCTCTGATTTTTAAAAAATAAATTGCAGCTTTTGATTTTTTTGTCTGACATGTACTGTTAACGTGTTATTCTTTTACCTGCAAACTCACTCTTATTTTGGTTTAGCTATAAAATAACATCTGTGAAATGCTCACTCTCTGGGAAACTCTGGATAAAGTTATTCCAGTAATTTTTTGGCTGGATGAAATTCATCCTCTCTTAGATTCTTCAGTAAGGTATTCCCTGAATACTGGCACATTCCAAACAGTTTTTCCAGGGCCTTGATATCTGAAAGTCAGCTTGGCTGTAATACAATTTGGTTTATACTTTCTTCCCTTTGGTTTCTTGAAAATGTTATTCTACTATGGCCTTACTTTGTTGTGTTGAGAAGGCTGATGCTGATTAAATTCTACTGCCTTTGTAAGTTGTCTCATCTTTTCACTTGGAGGCACTGTTCATTTTCCCCTCTATTTCTGAAGCCTGGTACGTTTACTGGATATGTCCTAGAGTTGATCTTTCTAGGTCAGATTTTCCTAGTTTCCACTAATAGATTCAGGTTTTCTTTTATTTCTGGGATGTTTTCATGGATTATCATTCTAAATATTAGTGTTGTTCAGTTGTTTTACTTCTTCAGGAAACTCTTTTATTTCCTTATTTCACTATCATTTTCCTGCTTATGGTGTTTTGTTGTTATTGTTGTTGTTGGTTTCAATGCCTTGTCATTTGTATAATTTCTTGGACAACTTACAAACTTAGTTTTCATTTCTGATACGCTTTTATCTTTTTCTTCTATTTCTTTCCCAAGTTTTACCAACTCTCATTTTATTTCTTCCTGCTTTTCTAAAATATCATTTCTATTCTTAGTTTTTTAAAATTCTGATTTGAGGTGTTTTTCTTTAGTGCCAAATGCTTTGTTTGAGGATATTTAATTGAATTGGGAGTGTTGTGTTAGTTTTCTTCAGCTTTGTGGTTGAATTGTTTTGGAGAGTTTTCATCAGAAGGAAAGCTTTAAATTATATTGTCTGATTTTTCAGTTGTTTTATAATCAGGGGGACAAATTTAATTTTTTTCCTATTCCATTCCCCCCCCCCCACACACAGAAAGAGTCCTTAGTTCAATAGCACCCTCTCCTGTGCAATTTCTTCATGGATCATGCTGTTGAAGGTCATGGTGAGGGGTAGATGGAAAGGATTAGTATGTCTTGTTTCTCTTTCATTTCTGCAAGATCTTTAATTTTCCACTCTTATTTCCTTATTGCCTTATCTTCAAGGGATACTACCCTGTTTCTGTTCATTTGGTTATTCCCCAGAAACAATTATTTTCAAAAGCTGCCACTTCTGGTTGCACACTTTCTCAAGTCCTGAGAACCACTCCATACTGGTCTGTGCTTAGATTCTGGCATTCATTGTTGCATTTTCTTTCTGGAGGTGATTGTGTTTGTACTTCATCTAATAGCTTTGTTTTTTCCTGTTCTTTTTCAGAGTCATTGAAGGCTTACCACCTCTGTTCTTTGTATCCCAACTTTCATTAGGAGGAAGGCTGCAGGACTTTGTTGAAATTTTTTTACTCTATTTATATGTACTTTGAAGGATGTTGTGTTTTATGTCACAGTATTGAAGGTATGAGTCCTATATGATTTTATTTGCTCTCTGTGTTGACTTTATGACTTTTTTTCTGGGGAAAAAATGTTTGGGAAATTCAAAATCAGGTAACTGCCACTGCTCTCTAGCTACGTTCTTTTTATCTTTCTACCCTTATCAATATTTTGTTTATTTGTATATCTATTTTATGGTAATGCCATTGTATTTGTTTTGTTGCAAGCTACCTAAAATTCTGTGAAGAATGATGTAGAGTAAAAATAAATTACTTGTTAGTATTAAAAAGTAACAGTAAAGATGCCCTGCCTTGGAGGTTTTCTTTTCTTGTTTTGTATTTTCTTTAACATAGTCAGGTATGAGTAACAGAAGAAGAAAAGAGAAAAAGAAAAGAGAAAGGAAAAATAAAAGAGAAAGAAAAAGGAATAGAAAAGCAGTGAGATTGACCATTTACTTCCGATAACCGTGGTTATGTGGTTTTGAAAGCAATTTCTTTGAGCAATAGTAGCAGGACTTTAGCAGATACCTCTGAAAGTGATTGCTTTGAAGACTTATGCTATTTTATACTATATTATTCACATCTGTAAGGTCTGGGACATATACAGCATCACTGCTATATACCCCATATGTTTACTCACATCAACACAAAGGATACACACACACACACACACACACACACACACACACACACACAAAACATTCACTTACTTGTTTCACGTTCTGGAGCTCTTCTGCCAACTGTTTCTTTTGCCTTTCTGATTCAGATAACTTTTCCTATATTTAAAAACCACTGAATTAATAACAAATTTTGAAGAGTCAACAAGTCTTATTTCAACATTTACAAATTCTTCAAACATCCAATTGCGACAATCTGAAAATGTAGCTCTTAGTCACTTTTCTGGCTTTACACACACCATTTAAAAGTAATTATTTATTTATAGTACAATTGTGATGTAAATGCATTTTCTGTTACTTTGATTAGTCATTTTGTACAATCTCAAAATCTGAGCTCCAAAATAATTCAATCAGGATGAAAATGTGTAAATACTAACTAAATTTTGGGCAACAGCCATCATCAACAAAGAGCTTCCAAACTGAAGAGTATTATTACAACTTAAAAGTAAAGGTCTCTTACCACAGTAAAAAGGACATATGAAACTGGATTCGCTACTGTTTTTCTAATTTACCTTGTGCTTGGAACATACAAATGAAGATATGACTAGTGTAACCAAAATATAAAATAATAGTTACTATTGTAGGATAAATAATATTATGCATGCAAATTAAATATTATCTTTGAAATTAAAATTAATTTAAGCACATACCTGAAAATATTCAGCTTTTTAAAAATATATCATAAATAAATCCACATTTTATTGATCAAATCAGAAATACTAAGAGTAATTTAAGGACCATTTTACTATAAACTTGAGCAGAGGAATTGCCTAAAGATTAAACTGAGTGGTAAATATTCATGGCAACACTGCAATGTTTATAAGAAGCATTCTGTTTCCTGGTATATTTCAGCTCATTCTTATCTAAGATATGAAATGAAGGTATATGAAGATGAATTTAATATAGCAGTCTAATGAATCTGCCACAGACCAGGAGCCAAGAAACTGCTGGCTCTCATGCTTTTATGCTCTAGCAAGTCACCTTCACTCTGTGTCCTAGTTTTTTTTGCATCTGTAAATGGAAAATACATCTATTTTCATTCAGCTTTGCAAAGCAGTAGCAATCTGAACTTTGCAGAAAGGCTTTAAGTTAAATAAAGTCCACAGCATTTTTAAAAAATCATTTTAAAAAATCAAATAAAAATTAGCCACTGGCATCAAATGATTTTGGTTTCATTTTTATTTGTGCCTCAAATCAGACATGAAGAATAGAGATGTCGCAAGTGATGACAGAACACCTAGGCACTCTATGAACTTCACTTAACAATCTCTGTTATCTGTGTAAGTGTAAGACAAGTAGAAATACTGAAGGTACACGTTACTTCAAAGAAGGATTTATGGCTGTGTACACTCTTTTACATGGCCAACCGAGTGGCTCTCAGCCAACAGACAGGTTTCTGGGTAAAGGAAATTATAAAATACAGAATACGCTGTATCTGGGATTTCAGGTCTTATCATATTGGGACATGTTTAGTTCCATGTCATAGACTGCAAATGTGAACCCTGATTTATTTAAGAGCTCCCTAGGGGAGCCCTGTTTAAATGTTACATAAAAGCAATTTTAAGTTAAAATTCTAATAATACTGATATTTAAATAAAAACTGAAATATATCATTAACAATGATAAAACATTAAGAAAATGAAAAGATCTGAGAGCCTCCAAAACTTTTTTTTTTTTTTTTTTTTTTTTTTTGGGGGGGGANGACAGAGAATCTTAAGCAGGCTCCACACCTAGTACAGATCCCAGTGCAGAACTCAATCTCACAACCCTGAGATCATGACCTGAGCCAAAATAAAAAGTCCAACGCTTAACTGACTGAGCCACCCAGGCACCTCTGAAAGTTCCGATGAACCATAAGATTTAATGGCTTATGCAGAGACGAATTATATAAAATGCTATTTTACCAAGATAGCCAGAACTGGAGATGTTTTCAAAGAGAATATGAGGAAGTTATTGTCAATTTATTCTTAAAACTAAATTTATGTTTTTTCATCTTTATTCTGACATCAAAAAATGTAGAAGTGGTTTCAAAGTTGTAAAAAAGTCTATAAAATATTCCTTTAGTAATGGAATACTCGTACACACTTGGAAGGAACATGAATTGGTAAAGCCTTTTGAAGGGTAACTTAGTAACATGTATAAAATTTTATGTGTCCATATCCTTTGATAAAGCAATTCCACTTTCAGAAATGTATTCAGTTTGTACTTTTACAATTGTAGAAATTGCCCCAAGATACATCTACTAAGCTATTTATGATGGACTTATTTTTAGTAGAGGAAAATTGGAAGTAGCCTAAATATTCATCACTAAGGAACTGGCTAGGCATGCCTGAGTGGTTCAGCTGGTTAAGAGTTTGCCTTCAGCCCAGGTCATGATTCCAGGGTCCTGGGATCAAGCCCCACATCCGTTTTCCTGCTCAGCCCGGAGTCTGATTGAGGACTTCTCCCTTTGCCACTCCCCCCTTCTCGTGTGTATGCTCTCACTCTTTCTCAAATAAATAAATAAACAAATAAATAAAATCTTTAATTAAAAAAAAAAAAAACACCAAAGAGGAGCTGACTAGATAACCTACGACAGAACTACTGGATGACAGGAGAATCGTTAAGAAGACTTTGGCAGGGGATACCTGGGTGGCTCAGTCAGTTAACCATCTGCCTTTGGCTCAGGTCATGATCCTAGGGTCGTGGGACTGAGCCCTGCATGGGGCTCCTTGCTCAGCGGGGAGCCTGCTTCTCCCTCTGCCTGCTGCTCACCCTTCTTGCTCAGTCTCACTCTCTCTCTCTCTGACAAATAAATAAATAAAATCCTTAAAAAAAAAAAAGATTTTGGCAGATCTGCACATATTAACTTGAAAAGTAGCCCAAGATAAAAGGTCAACAAAGAGAAAAAAGAAATAGGAAGCAAGTTGTAAAAAAGTGTGCCATATGAAGAGATTTACGTAAAAGTTAAAATGCATATATACATTTATTTTTAGAAATGTAATTGGCTGTAGAGAGAAAAAAGTCTCTGAAAGGCTAAACAAGGTGTGTTTAACAATGGCTTCCTCTAAAGGTTAGAATTTAAAAACTAAGGCAGGAAGGAAATTTTTTCCTTTTTGGGGGAGGTGTAAAGATTTTGCTTTAATAAAAATTAAGTAAATAAACACAGAATTTTACTTATTTCAGAAAATAATTTAAAATAATTGGGAAAAAATATTCCTTTGGTGAATTAAGGGTAAATCAAGTCGTTTATACTGCTTTTCTTGAAGACTTGAAAATTCTAATGGGTTTCTGTAAAAATTAGGGTATCATTTAAATTTAATATTCTACTAAAAACAGAATGAAAATATATAAAAAAGAACCAAAATCTTAAAGTATATTTGGGCACACTATGTGTCTTTTTCTCTTAATTCCAAATTATGTCACCAACATGAGAGGCCTCTGAAACATGCCCATGAACATGAAAAAACATATTTCCCAGTGAACATTTAAGGATCCAAAATTGTCATGGCTTACTCTGTTGACTCATCTAATCTTTGTTGGTTTCTCATCCTTGCCACCAACATGAGAACAAAAAGGCATGAGAAGTAGCCAGATCCGTAGGTATGAGCAAAAACCACTGTCTACACTGAGTCTTACATGGGTATTGGGAAATGAAAGTAATAAGTATGTAAACAAAAAAAAAGGACTCTTTAAAGGCCTACTGAATAAATGAATTACAAAATATTTGATATTAATATGAACACAAATAATATAAAACATTTGATAGTTTATAATAAATATAATAATATTCTTCCCTTTCTTTTTTCTCAACAAAATGTAAGGAGGCGAAATTGAAGATTACCTTGAGTGTATTCACTTCCTCCAAGGCATCATTTCTTTCACGCTTAAGCCTTTCTATTTCATCTGCCTCTAAGGAATCACAGGGAAGAAGCTGTCAACATTAAAACATAAGAAAAAAGTTAGGCATTAGATGCTAATTATGAGAACTAGCACAAAAATCCTTTTTGACGAGTGTTAAGCTTTTGCATTTTAATAACAAAATTTATTTTCTTACTTTGGAGTCATCTGATTAGATGAAAGAGAATGTTAAAGCAATCTGGGGTAACTTGATTTAAGCTTGAGTTTGCACTGCTGTTATTTATAGCAGAACCTAATACCCTCTTGTCACTTTTGTCACCAATTTTAACCATATAATTTCCCTTAAAAGTCCAAATTCTGTGTTTATAATGTCAAAAAGACTTTATGAGTTATCAATATAAACTATTCCCCAAAGATAACCACCCCAAGTACATGGCATCTGAGGATAACAAAACAATGGACATTATCAACCAAGAGAGTTTACGTGAACTCAGTAAAGGTCATTGATTGATTCCACGCCTTGTTTTAACTAAATGAAATGTAATGTTAACACGAAGCAGCTTACAAAGATTCCTGCACAGGAACTGTGGACTGAAGGTAATATTAATAATTCATGCACAAGTGAACAACCACCACCACAAAACAGCAGAGATGGCAATTCCTCTTCTCTTACTGCTAGCATGATCTGACAGTTAATTACAAGGTAAAAAAAAAAATGACAATCTAATCAGAGATAAAAATCCAAGTCTAATTACAGCCATCTTGTATGTATAAATTATAACAGAACTAAGAAAAAAAGTATAGAAAATATAATTTAAAGGACTATGTGGAGAAAATGATTGCTTTATAAGTATGGGCTTAAGGCAGAGCCCTTCAGACAGGAGAGGTGAATACAGAATAACGAAAGATAATAAAAAGAATGATAGGGGCGCCTGGAGGTTAAGCTTCTGCCTTTGGTTCAGATCATGACCCCGATCATGTTGGGCTCCCTGCTCAGCAGGAAGCCTGCTCCTCCCTCTTTCTCTGCCCTTCCCACTCTCCACCTACCCCCACTTGTACACATTCTCACTCTCTCCAATATACAAATAAAATCTTAAAAAGAATAATTAATGGTATCAACATTTCTTATGCGCTTACTATGTGCAGATACATTGCTAAGGGCCATATACATTCAATACTATATCCTTCCTACAACCTTGTCTCCATTTAGCAAATGAGGAAACAAGCTCAGAAAGCTAGCAGCTTACCTTAGGTTTCACAGCTAATAAACGGCCACCTCGAGATTCTCACAGAGGTCTGATGTTAGTCTGTGATTTTTACTAACCGCCCAACAGAAATCATGATGGAATAGATAGGATAAATTCAGGTTTGATTTCTAAATCCTAGCATAACTGAAGTAGGAGTCATCCCTCAATTTGGGGGGAGAAATATTTTTCCTGCACATTACTGGTTCCTTTGGTCCTGACAATTACCTTTGGGTTTCTATGGCCATTTGTTTCACAATTTACATCACCACATCATCTTGTCTGTCTCTGTTACTCTACTCTTTTATGAGTACTCAACACACACTCATTGAATTCATTCTTATACTGTTAGGATTAGTTCTTAACACATTTTCAAATGTAACAATAGTTCCCAAAGTAAGTCCTAAAGGATATTCACTAGGTTTGCACAAAAGCCAACTGAGTGGTGGTGATGGTGGTAGCAGACCCTGTGGTCAGGTAAATTTGAGAAATGTAGGATTTACAAAAAAAAGGAACTTTCTTTTCCGTAGGGCTTCCAACATCCTTAATATGCTAATGAGCATTTTTAATATCCCCAAAGGAAATAAAATTTAATAACTTGTTGCTTTTCCTCAAGTTATTTGACCATACCCCTGGTCACCACACCTTTATTTATTTTGTGGCATCTCACTGGACTAATGTCTGCAAATACAAAGTGTTCTGGTTAACACTGCTACTCAGCATTCAGACAAGCCTATTGTTATCTTGCATGCTACCTAAATGTGAAATAAACAGAATTCAAAAGTTTAAATAAGAATCTAGATAACAGGGCACCTGGGTGGCTCAGTGGGTTAAAGCCTCTGCTTTCGGCTCAGGTCATGATCTCAGGGTCCTGGGATCGAGGCCCGCATCGGGCTCCCTGCTCAGTGGGGAGCCTGCTTCCCCCCTCTCTCTCTCTGCCTGCCTCTCTGCCTCCTTGTGATCTCTCTCCCTCTGTGAAATAAATAAATAAAATCTTTAAAAAAAAAAAGAATCTAGATAACAAAGCTAATTATGTCTACTATATATATTTTTTTACTAAGTGAAATTATAGACTGGGATTTTAGGGATGTGATTATAAACTTCTGAGCTTAAAACATGGTGGCAAATCATGCAGAAAAAGATGCATGGTACCATTTTAGGAGGCAAAACACTAGGCTTGAAAATCATAGAACAAACTATGACTTAAAAACAAAACAACGTGTTTTATAATTCTATTGCTATTTTGGGCTAAGCAGTGAAAACTTACAGCCAAAGAACTGATCATAGATGGTACCTGTGAATTCTGTGAAAAGCCTCTCTGTGCTCAGTCATATGTTAAAAGTTCAAATATGCTTCAAATAAGCAAGCAGCTGATGAAATGAATTGCTGCTATTTAATCTCAAAGGATTCCAGATAGAAAACTGTTTTCTTTCTTTCTTTCTTTCTTTCTTTCTTTCTTTTTTTTTTAGAACACTGTTTCCTAACCTCCTTCCAATTCTTGGACATTACCCTTACCTTTTTCCATTCCTTTCCTGTCTGGTTCTCCCAGTATCATTTGTGACCCTCAGGTCCTCTGACCTCTGAAACACCGCATAAATAACACTGTAAATCATTTCCGCTCTATTCTGGAGAGCTACTATTCCACTGGTCTCATTCTGAAACTCAATTCGTCTTCAACAGAACAATAATATCTGTTTCAGGTCAATTTTTTTTTTCTCCTAGATGAAAGCCTTCCATTAGAAACCCATTTAGTTACCTCCTTTCCTAAAAGTTTCTGTATATTCCCTTAGTTTCTCCTTCCTTTCTCTTGCTCACTCCTTTACTTATAATTTGCTTAATAAATCTTTCCTCCCATCCCTGCATTTTGAGAATAATTATGTTCAATGTCACTAGTTAACCTAGTATTTGGCAAAATAAATGCACCCCTCCATCAACTTTCTTCTTTGTTTCATGTAACATTGCTTAAGCCACCTGTCCTTGAAATTTTCTCTTCCCTAGGTTTTTGATATCCCACTATCTCACCTAACCTTCAGAATATTTAGGCTGTTCCTAATGATTTAATTTTATTTCCATTCCTTAAATGGGAGGGAGGAGGTTCCCCAAAGTTTGTCCCTTTCTCCCTTTTTCTCCACAAGCTCTCCCTGAGGGATCCTGTTCACTGTCACACTTCAACCATTACCCTCTAAATCATTCCCAAATCTCCCTTTGTGTCCAATTCCTTGTTGCCAATGGCCTTTTGGTTATTTACACCTGTCAGCATATTGAATTTACTCTCTAAAATCCAACTATCATCTTCTCCACTTTTATTTGCCTACTTCTACTGACAGCCATCCTATTATTAATCATCTGAATCAAAACTCTGCAGTTATCTTTAACTCATTCTCCCTTGGTTCTTTTGTTTGTTTGTTTGTTTTTATTTTTTATTCTTTGCCCCAGGGGTACAGGTCTGTGAATCAACAGGCTTACATCTTTCACAGCATTCACCAAAGCACAAACCCTCCCCAATGTCCATAACCCATCCACCCTATCCCTACCCTCCCACCCCCCAGTAACCCTCAGTTTCTCCCTTGGTTCTTACACCCAAATGGAAATCTATATACTTGTGATATACTTGTTGTTCTTAGTAAATATTATACATCTGTCTCTCCATTCCTTCATATTATCCTTATCTTCACCATAGTTTAGTTCTTAATATTCCACATTTGGACTCTTTCCTCTGCCCACTATCTAGGCTACCTACCACCAGTTTCATTCTCTTACAAGATAACTAACACTATTATAAGATTACCATTTCTAATCATTTTGATCATGTCACAATCCTCCCTAATGGCTCCTCACTGACTACTAGTAAAGTACAAACTTCTAAGTGTAATATTTACCCTTTCAGGCCTAATTTCCTTCACTGATCTGCATGTACTCACCTTTAAAAAAAACTAGATTACGCTCTGCTTACCATCACATTTTATATGTATATATGTGTATATATATATATATATAGATAGATATATTTATTCATGCTAATTTTCTTATCACTTTCCATCTAGCTCTTAAGCAGATAAAATCCTGTATATCATTTAAAACTCATTCAAATGGCAAGCTTGTTATGAATCTTCTCTAAATATTTTGAGCTCTGTCAGTACTATGGCTTTATCATGCAATGGTACAGTTTTTTAAACTATAATTATTTGTGTACATGCCTTTCTTTACACAATACCTTAAGTTCCTTCAGAGACAGACTTGAGTTTTGTTTTAATAATATACTGGAGCAGCTAACACAATGCCACACACTGTAGTTGTTCAATATATGTATCTAATGTTTTACAGAGGAGTACATACTGCTACATATAGTGAGAAGTGCCTTTTCTATCACCACCCCAGTATAAGTGAAACATTACTCACACACAATTCACTATGGTATTTTCCACTCTATTCTCTCACTTGAAAAAATGGGGGTTGCAATCCACCAAATTGATTTAGCAAAAAACCAAACTGTGAAAAGTCTACTTTAGGGAATTTACAGTATTCTCGCTGTGATTTTAAGATAATCCCTGTATGATATTTAATTAGGATGATAAACCCACCATATTATTATGATAGACTCTAGACTATTGGAGCTAAGTTTAGAATTCTGCTAAATCTAGGCTCCAACCTTGCTTTTCTGTTTGTAACCTTGCCCCAACCGCAGGTGTAGCATTGTGTGAATTTTTTAATATAGCAATGATGATTAGAATCACAGTAAGGTAATTATATTTTTAGACCTAAATGCTGTATTATTCCCAAATCATAAGGTTATTTTTTTTTGTCAACTAAACAAAAGTAGGACTGACTGAGACTGACTCAGCAATTCTTCCTTCTTGAAACATGGCATCTCAAGAAATCTTATGAGACAGGTGAAATGACGAGCTTAGAAGCTCGTCACAAAAGAGTATATACTGTGTGATTCTATTTGTTAGGATGTTCAAGAACAGGCAAAAGTAATCTATGCTAATATAAGTCAGAAGAGTGGTACCAATGTAAAGGTGGGAGTGGTAGCCAACTGGGACAGAGCTGGTATAGTAGAGTCTCGGGGTGGTGATTATACGCGAGATACTAATAGAAATTCATCACGTCGTACACTTGAGATTTTTATAATTTACAGGGTATCCATTATGCTTCAGCAAAAATATTTAAAAAAAATAAATTAAGGAAAAGACAGGCCAGAAAAAAGAAATACAAGTAAAAAACAAGCATCCCTAACAGATGGATTATAAGATTTGACTCTGTTGTTTGTGACAAGATGGTTGAGGGGTAACCATAGTGGAATTTCCCCACTCTCACAGACTGTCAGCATCCTCAACCACAGATCGATTGATACTTCAGATGAAGCACTATGGTGTTTTTCTCAACAACAACCAAAAGTTTAGGAAAACTAATACAATAATCAGGTATTTTTCATTTGTTTCTGATAAGCTACTTGACAAGCAGTGATTTTTATAGTATTTTCAAACTGTGGCACATGACCCATTAGTGAATTTTAAATCCAAATAATTAATGAAATAGAACTGAATATTAAGTAACAATGCAACGATATGGAAAATATAAGTACTACTTTGAGACTTTTGTTTCAGTTATATATGTGAGTGTGGTGAAGTAAAAGGTATTCTTATTATGGATTCAAGTGGAAAGAAAAAGGCAACATTTTATGGGGATATCTTCTACATGTTGACAAGCAGAACACAACAAAGGAAGCCTTATAAACTGATATAATGATAATTGCACAACATTTTGATCTGAAGCCACAAACAGGAAATTATTGGCATGCCGAAGACCTTGCACAATTACCACTGGCACTTGGCTTTTGTCATCAAAGTATCAGACTTAATATACTCTTATCTGCCCTAAAATCATTGGCTAGAAAGGAAGTAAATTGCTAATTTGGAGAACCAGTATTTTTTGCAGCTGCTAAGCAACCTTTGCACGCTCACCCAAAGTCCTCTGAATTCCCCATTTCTCTTATGTTGTAAGCCACTCACTGCTGTAACCCCCACTGTTGCCTTTTCTCATCAAAAGTGGGGACAGTAGCTTTGACAACTGGCAGTAAGAAAACAATGCTCTGCTGTCAACATTAGGTAGGAAAATACACAACACCTAAAACAGCAGAAGAAAAACAGGTCCAGGTTTCCTACCTTAAATGCTACTAAATCAGTTCTGATAATTCAGTGCCTCAATTCTGGAGACTGGGTGATCCCCTGGAGGTTTCCAAATAACTGGATCATAGGAACTCTCATTCTCAATGATAGTAACTCTAATTTATTGCTCTTGTGACTGCAAAATGGAAGAGCCATTTTGGAAGACAGTTTGATGGTTTCTTATAAAATCAAACATTTTCTTACCATATGAAGCAGCAATTGTGCTCTTTGGTTATCTACCCAAAGGAGCTGAAAACTTATGTTCACACAAAAACCTGCAAATGGATGTTTATAGTAGTTTTATTTATAAATGCCAAAACTTGGAAGCAACCAAACGTCCTTCAATAGGTAAATGGATAAACTGTGGTACACTCAGATAATGAAATGACATGAAAAGGTATGGTGGAACCTTAGATGCATATTACTAAGTGGAAAGCCAATCTGAAGAGGCCACAGACTGTATGATTCCAACTATATGACATTACAGAAAGGGCAAAACTACGAAGACAATAAGAGGATCAGTGATTGCCAGGGGTGAGGGGTGCAGGTGTGGACAGATGAACAGGCAGAGCACAGAAGTAAAAAATCAGAGTGGTAAAAATACAATGTATGACACCATAATGATGGATATATGTCATTATACATTTCTCCAAACTCACATAGAATGTATAGCACCTGGAGTGAAACATGATCTAAACTAAGAACTCCAGGTGATAATGACGTGTCAATGCAGGTTCATCAATTGTAACAATGTACCACACTCTGGTGCAGGACGTTGATAATGAAGGGGGCTATACATACATGTGTTGGGGCTGAGGGCAGGTAGGAAATCTCCCTACCTTCCCCTCAGTTTTGCTGTGAACCTAAAACTGCTCTAAAAAATCAAGTTTTAAAAACAAAAAAAGACACCATTTATTGTAAGGGCAAAAAAGTGAAAGGTAACTAGATATAAATCTAACAAAAGATTAATAAAGCTTGTAGTGGGAAAAATATATCAAATGTATTATTTGCTATTTAGGAAGATAAAATTAAGAAGTCAAAACATGTTTGCAGATAAGAAGACTTAAATTTATAAAGATGCTGTTTCTTCCCAAAATAATCTAGAAATTCAGTATAGTAAGATTTTTGCTAGAACTTATTTGGACAAGAAAAAAGATTTGCCAAAGCAATATTTAAAAAGAAGAACAAAGTGGAAGAATGCATTATTAGATATCAATACTTATTTTTTTAAATTATTTTTTATTATGTTATGTAAGTTATCATACAGTACGTCAGTACTGAAGAATCTAAAAATGCCCATGCAAATATGGAAATCTTATAAATGACAGAGCTGGATTGCACATAACTCATCCATTGAAACATGAATTTGTATTTTAAAAATTACTTTTATGAAAATAATTGATTAAATTTATATAGTTATATTTCTTGATTGTGTACCAGTAAGTAGAATTACTGCTCAATTCAGAAGAAAATTTTAATGCCAGAGCTTATGAAAACAGTGAATTAAAACAAATACATTTTAATTATCTAAATTTTTTGCAACAGAATATGATCAATGACTGATTTTTCTTCAATGACTGATTTTTAAGTATACTGTATTCTTGAAATTATATCAAGGTAACATTCTAGGGTAATATAGAATAAAAATAAAAGCAGAGAAAAAGGAAAGACAAATTTCTGAGAATAAGAATTCATGAATGAATTTTTTAAATAAAATGACTGAGTATCAAAAACTATATAGTTTTTGATAGAGCATAATATATATAAGACATAGATATATAAGATATATAAGATAGATATATATAACTATAGTTAGATTCCATTAGATACACTTAAAGGGTTATATAAGTTTTTTTTTTTAAGAGAAATATTTATAGTCATTGGAAACCAAATCAAAACACCAGCAAAAAGAAAAGTGGTATCGCTTTATGATTAGATTGAGTTGATTTTGAGGCAGCAAACATTCTAGAGATGAAGAGATTCAATGTCCAGTCAGGACACAAAAATTCTAAAATCATATATACCTATAATACAGCTGATGATATGGAAAGTAAAAATTAGCAGAACTAAGGGAAATTTTAAAATGAAATGCCCCTTGCTCAAAAACTGATAATAAAAAGATAAGAAATGAGTAAGGAAATACAAAATTTGAAAGAAAAAGAAAAGGAAACACAGCGAGCACTGCCCTCACTTCAATGCAGAACAGACATGCTTTTCAAAAGATGGAAAATATTTCATAAAATTGACTCTATGCTGGATATATGGTCAAAGGATTAATATCACGGAGAACATATTTCTGACTTCAGTGAAGGACACTAGAAATCAGCAACCAGAAGGGAACTATACAAATAGAAAATGTCTAAAGCAGTTCAAAATAAGGGTCAAAAAAGCAATGACAATGGAAATAGTATATACTGAATGATAATTAAAATATGATCTTTAGAAATTTGTGGGTGTGATAACTTTGTAAAAATTGTGTAGTACCATGTATGAGATAATAAGTAGTATTGCTAAAATACATTAAAAACCTAAAAAAATTCCATGTTATTTTTTAAACAAAGTTTAGTATCTTGATGAAAGGGAAAATTTTCTAGGAAGATATCCATTAACAGAATTATTCAAGAAAAGGACAAAAACTTGAATAATCTTAGAAGACATTTAAAAAATAGGAAATATCTCCTCTTCCAAAAAGACCTAGCTAGGCCTAGACCATCTGGCACATGAAACACTTTCAAACCTTAAAGGAAGAGATAAAGTTTCTATTATGTAAGCTGTTGGAGAAAAATAGAAATGGCATAAATTTTATTTACAAATTTAAAAATGTTTAAATAATTTTTAAGTAGATATATTTTAAACCTTAATTATTAAATATGATAATGCTAGCTTCTTTTAAAAAATTAAAAATGTAAAATGGCTCAAATATCATGAAAAATTTTCTTAGTCACTTTTGCAGCTCCTATTACAACAGTAATTCAGAAAAAAAGTAAAATTTTGTGGGAGAGACAAAAAATGTTATTAACTTAAAATGCCTACCTAGAAAACCCAAGACAAGTGGAAGACAGCTGGAATAAGGGAGTTCAGTAAGTGGCATTGCACAAAATACGCACTCAGAAATTAGTATCTTGGGGCACCTACTGACTCAGTTGATGGAGCATGCAACTCTTGATCTTGAAGTTCTAAGTTCCAGCCCTACACTGGGTATAGGGATTACTAAAAATAAAGTCTTTTAAAAAATTAATATCTTTACTAATTATCAATTAGAAAATAAAAATCTCATTTCCAATAGCAACAAAAACTACAGCATACCTCTTCAGACTAACAAGAAATATTTAAGACATGTATGAAGCAAGATACAATTTTCTCTTTCCAAAATATCAACAAACACCTAAATGAATGGAGAAATAAACCATGTTCATCTCTCCCAAATTACTCTCTAAATCCAATGCAATTCCAATTTTAAAAAGCCCCAAATAAAAAATGATTCTAAAGATCATCTGGAAGATCGAAACCAAGAAAGGACTTAGCCTACCACGTAACAATGAACCTAGAAATATATGCCTAGAATAATTAAAATAGTAATGTACTGGCAGAGAGAAACTGATCAATGGAACAGAGTGGTGGGTCTAGAAACAGATCTATGTAATAGAGATTTAGTACAGGATAAAGTTTGTACTTCAAATTAGCGCCAAAAATGAAGAAGGACAGTCTAGTAACTGATGGTGGAACAAGTGTCTATCCATTTGGGGCCCTAACTCATGCAGAGACAAGAACAGATTTTGAGTGAACTAAATACATATTGGGAAGACCTTCCTGAATGACATAATAACACAGAAACTCCATAATGAAAAGGACTGAAAAATTTGATATATAAATATAAATATCATAAATGTTGACTTTTTTTTTAAGATTTATTTATTTTGAGAGAGAGAGCGTGAATGGACAGGGGGAGGGCCAAGGCAGAGGGAGAGAGAGAGAATCCTCAAGCAGACTCCCCGCTGAGTGTGGAGTCCAACATGGGGCTCAAGCCCAGGACCCTGAGATCATGACCTGAGCCAAAATCAAGTCAGATGCTTAACTGACTGAGCTACCTAGGCACCCCTAAATGTCAAAGTTCTGTAGAACAAAGGACTTGTGAAGTTAACAGGCTTCATAATTACATTTTACATAAAGCACAAAAAAGGCGAAAGAGGAGGCAAAAGAATACCTAAGATCATGACCTGAGCCAAAACCAGGAGTCTAATGCTTAACTGACTGAGGCCAAGTTGGCGCCCCCCATCCTTCATGTTGATCTGGATGCTGACATATGAGGATGGTTTAGACTGTAAAATTTCAGAGGGTAAACCCTTATGGGTACTTTTCTGTGATAAATTTAGGGAGGAGAAGCATGAGGAAATACTGAGAGAGGAGGAACAGAAGAGATCAAGATGAAATTTTACTTTTGATTTTAAATTAATCTGTGTTTTCTATATTTATTGAGAAGCATGTATCATTTGCATAGTTTTTTAAAAGTGAAAAATGAAAAAAAGGCTATATATAAGACATATAACAGTCAAGACTTATGATCCAAGCACAATCAAGACATTTCTTTAAGGCACACCCTACCTGTGAATCTAATATGTTGGAGATTTCACGTGTACTGACATTCACTTCATCCAACTGCAAGCAAAACAAGTTTCTGGCAACCTGGACAAAATCTGAAATGGAATACACTTCAGTAGGAACACAGTTTTTAACCTCACCTAAATGCATCTTAACTTTTTCTAAATGAAGTTGAAGCTACGCGTTATAACTAACACTTCAAACTTAACTTACTTTTCAGTGGATTACCTTAAAGTGGTATTAACTGAAGTGACAGATATATACAACCTCAAAAAAAAAGTAAGAGATAAACTGTTTTTAACTAACCTCAGTTAACTTTGCTGAGGTTAATAAATCAGTTAACAACAAAGCACATACATATCACAGGCATATCTATTCTCACAACTCTTTTATCATGAGCAAGAACTTTCTCTGAAATGTAGGACAATACTGTGACATACAGCTTTTCTAGCTGGAGCCAGAAGTTTAATAATAATAATACCAGGAGCTAATGTTTATAGAACAGCCTCTGTGCTCGGCACAGAGCTTTGCTATTTCATCCTCCCAACAATTCTCTGAGGTAGGTCCTCCTGTATTCTCCATTCTATGGCAGCTAAGACAAGTTAACGACCAAACTTTCCATGCCCACATGGCACGTAAGCAGAGCAGAATTCCATTTAAGGTCTGACTTCGAAGCATATACTCTTTTTTTTTTTTTTTTAAGATTTTATTTATTTGACAGAGAGAGACATAGTGAGAGCAGGAATGGGAGAGGGAGAAAACAGGCTTCCTGCCAAGCAGGGAGCCTGATGCGGGGCTTGATCCCAGGACTCTGGGATCATGACCTGAGCTGAAGAAAGACACTTAATGACTGAGCCACCCAGGTGCTCCCAAAGCATATACCTTTAAGAAGTGTTAATTAAGACTGACTAATGCTGGGGCACCTGGGTGGCTTAGTCCTTAAGCGTCTGGGGCTCAGGTCATGATCCCAGTGTCCTGGGTTCCAGCCCTGCATCCGGCTCCCTGCTCAGGAGGTAACCAGGCTTCTCTCTCTCCCTCTACTGCTCTCCCTGCTTGTGCTCTCTCACTCTGTCAAATAAATAAATAAAATCTTTAACACACACACACACACACACACACACACACACACACACACACACTGCCTGATGTTGCTTAGCAAACTATAAGCTTCTTCAAACATGAGTGTGACCCATTCATCTATGTATCTTAAAATTTTTTATTGTGGCTAATATATTTTTAATTTCCAAAGATCCTTCTTTGTATTCTTTGATGGTTCCTATTCCACAATATCCTATTCTTTATTTCCTGGATGCCTTATCTTTGTTTACCTCTTCAAAGATGTTCATTGTGGTTTGTCTGAAGTTCTCTCCTGCTTTTGCATTATTCCTCGTTTTTCAAGGTTCTGTTTTTCTCTTTGACTGTCAGACAGTTTGGGGCTTTTATATTTTATGTTGGAGAATTTCTCCAAATGTCTGGTGACCCTTGGCTATGAGTTCATATTTAAGAAGAATCACCACCAAAACACTAATTGGAAATTTTGTGTGTATAACTTACTTTGTCATCTGGCCAGTTTCACTACAGAGCAATCAGTGGGCCAACTGACATTTTGGTGCAGCTTCTTCAGCAGGAATCTTACAGTCTCTTGCCTACAGAGTATAAACATGACTGCAAAGTTCACCGAGCAATCTGGGTGTATGTTGTGATAACTAACCATATACTCCTCCAAATTCCCTGACTGCTGGCAACCATAGGTTCAGAAGCTCTCTGGTTGAATTTCTTAAAAGAATATACTTGTTTTCTTTGTAGGTATAAGGGGCTGTTATATCCTGGGCTGCTTGAGAGAGGGCAGGTAAGAGCTTGACAAAAACTTCTTATACAGATTTCTAACAACCCTATTTGAAAAGCCCTGCCTACAACCAGCCTTCAGAAGTACCCCATACTTTTAATTCCTAGGCCTTTTCAGGGGCAAATCAGCTTGTTTTCCACTGTGTTTCCCCCATTGCTTTAGGTTGGGGGAAACATCACTTGGGCTTTTTTTTTTTGCCTCTATTCACTAATTTATTGACTCTCATTCATATTCTGTTCTTACATATCATGGTTCTGGTTAATACATGCAATTCTGTTTTCTGTTCTCCCTATTTGGGGTAATTTTCAAAAGGAGAGGAAAGCAAATATATTTTTTCTATCAGTTTGAAACTAAAAAGTGAATTTCTTTTTAGCAATACAGATACTTTAAAAATGATACAATGTTGCATCTATTGTATAAGAAAAAAATTAAATACTGAATGTTATCAACGATATAAAAAACTGTTATATTCAAATATTACTAGTGGCAGAACAAATACATATGTAAAATGTCTTTGGAAAACACCTTATCAATACCTGTCAAAATTCTAAACCACTTCTGGGAATTTATCCTAAGAAAATGAAGGAAAAAAACCCATGATGTTAAATATAGACTTATTTATACTATCAGCTACTGAGAAACCATCAAAATTCCCCAAAGTAGAAAGGCTTAATATTATAGTACATCAACTATATATACATATAGTATGTATGTATAGCACATACAACAAATATGTCAATATTATGCTAACTTTATTAATTATACAGCATCATAAAAATATTTATTCTAGTCATATTAGCTGGAAAAAAGTATGAGATTTCACAGCAGTGGAATTAGAAGTCCTATATTTTATATTGTTTCTTTTGTTATTACTAGAGAAATATTTATTTATGCAATAAAAAAGAAACAAAGAACAATATAATGATGATATTTTCGAGCTGGAAGATTTCAGAAAAGTCTCCTCTCTACTGACCCAGCCAGGTCAATAATTCTAGACAACATTTTAGGGTACTGACTAAGGAACTTGAAATAGATGTGGCCTTATTTTTCCCTCTCTTCTTCTAAAGAAGATGCACTCTTAATGAAAATAGGTCACCATAGCTCTCCCACCAAGACTGTGTGATGACACGACACAATAAAGCTAATATTACCTCCAAAAGATACTGTCCCTTTTGGATCTACTTGCACTTGTTGTCTCAGGGCTTGATGCTGTTCCTCTGTGGGCTGAATTCCAAGATAATCTAGAGCCTGGAAGGAAAAGGATTCATGTGAAGTAATTTTTCAAATCTCTGAAGAATAAAACTTTTCATTACAACTTTATTTTACAACCCAGTGAAAAGAATCAATATCAGGAATAGGGACCAAAATTAAATGCCCAGAGAAAGTCTGTTGACTATTTATGGATTAATTTTCTATAAAATATTAGCCTCCCGATTCTACCACCACCTCAATTTTTTTGTGGTTTGTTTCTTTTCTCTTTTTCTTTTTTGCAAGACTAGCACTTTGGGTGATGCCAAATTTATAAGCATAGCCCTAGAACCAAAACTTAATTTCTTAGTTTAAAATATGTGATTACGACAGAAGAAAAAATAGCAAGGAAATTCTATTAAATCAGATTAAACATTAATTTCTATAAGTAGCACTACAACACACAGATATTTCATTAAATATACTTGAGACCAAAACTAAAGTTGTTAGGAATTGGGTTAAATACAAAATATTCTAATTTTAGCTTATTTATAGGCAGGCTTACACAAATACTAAAATAAAAGCTTTCTCTGGAACCCACCTCTCTTCCTTTTTTGCTTTTCTTTTCCCTACCTTCTTTCAGTACCCATAGCAGATTGAAAATTCAGAGACGGCTTGTTGTAGTCCAATGTTCATTCTCTTTTTGTTCTTGAGTAACACAACCACAAGTTTTAGCTAGAAACACTGCCACCAGCCCACTATGGGGCTCGAAGCCATGGGACTGACTATGTACTGGCCAAGGATATCAAGGGTGAAGTATTGTGGGGTCCTTCTGGGAAGGCTTTCAAAAGTAGGTGTATGAAGAAAAGCAGGCTATTCTAGTCCCTTTTCCTTTTCTCTTAGGGCTTAATTTAAAAAGAAAAAAGATGAAAGGAAGGAGGGGAGGGAAGAAGGAAAGATAAAGGATAGAATACTAGAATTCAAGTAGTCATCTTGGTTCATGAGCTACTTCAGTAAAGATGATGGAGCAGAAAGACAGAGCATGGGTCCCTGACACTGGAGAATCCCCATGCCAGTCCTGGATTACATACTTTAAGGCTTCTTTTCAGTGTGAAAGAAATAAATTTCTAATGGAAACCACTGTTATTTTAGGTTCTCCAGTTATATATGGCAAAATCTAATCTCAGCTAATGTATAGAGCCTGACTGGATGCTCTACTACTGGATTCTGACAAGAATGTATTTTGGGTCAATCCTATCAAAACTAAAAAGTAGATAAATTTTAATATCGGTAATTGTTCCTTATAAATTTCTCCCTCCTTTGTAATCTGCTCATTCATCATTTCATTCACCAAATATTTATTTAGTGTTTACTATTTCAGGCACTACGCTATGCAAAGGGAACACAAGGAAGACACAGCTACCCACAAAGGGTTATGGTCTCTAGGGTGACAACAGCATGGAAATAAATGCAACTAGTGAAATAAGTAATTTACAAGTGTGTATACGTACAAGTGTGTACAGGATATACTGAGGCAAAAACATACCCGTTAATGTACAGGTGGCTGGGCACAGTGAGAAAAGTCAGAAGAAATTGGGATTAGGAAAGATTCGTAGATTCATTCAAGGGTGATTCTAGAGCTTAACTAAGCATCATCTGCTGGCTCTGTCTACACGGTCATAAATATTTATAACATGGAATAATGGTTCTTAACTTTTGATGTCCTTTCCTTTCAGTTATAAAAATGTTCCAAACACACACACACACACACACACACACACACACACACACACACACAAATACAAAGAACATCCATATACTCAAATACTCATTGGTATTCGCTTGAAATTATATATAATTTTAAGAAATAAACATTGTAGACTTGGTTGAAAGCTTTCTCTGTTGTTCCTTGGCAGGAAAAACTATCCTAAGGTTGGTGTATGCTTCCTGTCCACAATCTGATACCATTACTACATGTATTCCCTAATGTTATGTACTCCTGTGCACTTAAAATTTTACACCAATAGATACTACAAACATTATCATTTACAAATTTACAAATTACTTGTTCACAAATTATTTTTACTTTTACCTCAATGTTATGATTTCATAATTGCTCAATGTTCTTGTCTGTGAAACTAGTTCACTTAACTTTAAAATGGTATGCCAATTGATGATTCACAAACCTGTACCCCTGGGGCAAAGAATAAAAAAAAAAATGGTATGCCACTATATAAACACAAATTATACATTCTCTGATTGACGGGCTTTTATCATTACTCCAACTTATTTTTTTTTTTTTACAAAACATTACACATATCTCCCTGTATGCAGGTGTGAAAATTTCTCTACAGTATATCCTTAGAAGAGGAAATGCTGAATCATATGTATTGTGTGTGTGTGTGTGTGTGCGTCAACTTTAGACATCGTAAAATTACTCTCCAAATTGGCTGTAGCAAGTTACATACACTGCAAGCAATAAGACCTATTTTTCAACATTCTTAAGAGCATTTGTTTTCACACTTTAAGTTTTGTCAATATGTTGAATATGAATTGGACGTTGTTAAATTCCTTTGGTTACAAGTGAGATTAAACTTCTTTTACATGTTATTAGAGATGTTTTTGACTCATAAATCACTTAGCAATGTTTTCAATTTTCACACACAGTTTTGAGAAATATTTTTTTCTAGTGATTTCTAATTTGGTGGCATTCTCCCAAATATGAAAACAAAAAGTCTCTCTAGACATTGCGAAATGTCCCGAGGCAAAAAAAAAAAAAAAAACCCAACAAAACAAAACAAAACAACAACAAAAAAACCCCACCCCCCCTTCTTGAGAACTACTGCTCCAGAGACAAACACTATTAATAGTTTGATGTATAATTCTCTAAATTTTTCCTTTGAATATAGTACCTAAATATTAAATATATATAAATCATGTATTTATTTACAATAATTATACTATATGGTATTATGTTTTTTAAAAATTATCAACATATCATAGCTTTCTATTCTGTACATTTTTGCATTTTTTGCATGCTTTTCAAAACTGCTGTAATACTGCCTTAGCATTCAAGTATATATACTTCAAATTTTGAATGTAATAAAACATTATAAAAGTCCCTTTTGAACTTCTCCCAAGAGGTAATACCTCTCATACATTTAGTTTAATATTCCCGAGTATTTTATAATATAATATTTGGTATATACTAAAAACAAATATGTAACAAATACACACGTTTTAAAGCAGGGCAATAAAATAAAAATTCCATGAATCCACTTAAGAATTACAAAACTGCCAACAGTGCTGAATTCATGGCACTTACTCCTGTCCTACTATATGAGAGGTAACCACTACTATTTGAACTGTGGGATTATCATTCCCATATGATTTACTTTAAGATGGTTGGTCACATACAAAAGTATCCCTAACGTGTTATTTTGTTTTGCTATGTTTTGGCTTCATAAAAATGCTGCAGGTAGTCATAATTCTGAAACTTGCTTTTTTCACCCTACAAGTATGCTTTCATCATTCATCTGTATATGCTTGCTGTTTTAACATCAGCACATTCATTTTCACTGATAAATACCTGATTAGATGAATATGTCACAATTTATTCATCCACCCTCCAGCACACTGGAGTTTTCTGCTTACCGGGAATGTAACAATGAACATTCTTGTACACATCTACTCTAGCACCTGGAAACTTTCTTTAGGGTGTATACTCAGGAGAAGTATTGGTGGATCTTTTTTTTTTTTTTTTTTTTTTTTTTTTTTTTTTTTTTTTTTTTTT
>LNAC01000154.1:10815-178516 GCA_002007465.1 Ailurus styani | reverse complement strand
TACCCCCCACAGCCCCCCACCCTGCCCCTCAAGTTCCTCATATCAGAGAGATCATATGATAATTGTCTTTCTCTGATTGACTTATTTCGCTCAGCATAATACCCTCCAGTTCCATCCATGTTGTTGCGAATGGCAAGATTTCGTTTCTTTTGATAGCTGCATAATATTCCATTGTATATATATACCACATCTTCTTTATCCATTCATCTGTTGATGGACATCTAGGTTCTGTCCATAGTTTGGCTATTGTGGACATTGCTGCTATAAACATTCGGGTGCACGTGCCCCTGAGGAACACTACCTTTGTGATCTTTTTTGATTGATTGTAGGACTTTTAAAAATATTTTGGATAGCAATATTTTATGTTATGTGCATTACAAGTATTTTTTCCCAGTTTTTAGCACAACTTTTTACTTTTTTATATTTTCCTTACAGAGTTCTTTATGGACAGTTCCCAGGCATGTTTGCATACCATTATTTCATGTTTTTATAAATATATCTGTAGGGTGTCTGGGTGACTCAGTCAGTTAAGCATCCAACTCTTGATTTCGGATCAAGTCATGATCTCAGGGTTGTGAGACTGAGCCCTCCATTAGGCTCCATGCTGGGTGTGGAGCCTGCTTAAGATTCTTCCTCTCCCTTTCCCTCTGCCCCTCCCACTCTTCTTTCTTAAAAAAAAAAAAAGCACATAAATGATAAATTTGAAATTTAAAACAGATTGTCTCTGGGGGAGAGGGAGAGGTGTATATGATCAAGAAGAAACACACAGGCAATGTCAAAAATTCTGATTCTTAGCTGGGTGGTGGGTACAGGTGTGTTTTATTATTCTTTAAACTGTACATGCACAATATAATCATTCTGTGTATGACTGATGTTTTCATATAAAGAAAAACAATTTCACAAAGTAGTGCAAACAATACACCTGTCACAAAAGGTATGTAATATATGATTATTATTATTATACTAGGTAATAATAAAATCATAAAATGCAATCAGTTACAATGGAACTTTATCTAGAGCCTAACTTTAGAAATTTACTCTAGATGAATACAGCATGTCAATGAAGTAAGCTCATAAATTTAAATAGGAAATAATTTATTTTTGGTCAAAAAACAAGTTATAAAAATTTCTTGAATAATTAATGTCACCTTTTAACCCTAAGCAAAAATGCAAATTTTTTAATTGGACGAATAAATGTCCTTAACTTTCTAACGTCTGAATGATGAATTTTAAAAATGTCACTTTTTTACAATATTCATCACTTACTTCCCAACTTAATACAAAGAACATCTCATTAACTGTAATCAGACACGGGGTATGCCATTGCTCACTACAGCTTTCTTCAAATGTTACAGAAATGGCAAGAGGTAAAGTAAATATCAGCGAAATGGCATCTGTATCCCAAAGCATCTTTCTCAGATACAAAAATACAGATAGCATAGAAGTACAATAATTCTTGGTCTTCAAGCCAACTAATAAACTGTATACCTACTTGCTGTGTTTACCATGCCTACTTATAAGTTTAACATTAGGATTAAATGAGACCCATAGTACTCATAAAAATGTTTTAAAAAATATAGCACTGCAATAACTATTAAGAAATTATTTTAAAATATCTGTATATTAAATCATCCTCAGAGTATTCATAGAAAGAGGCAATCCATTTTTCAGGAAAGGAATCAACAAATAAGTAGTTTAGTATTAGAAATCATTTTCCTGTATATCCTGATACAAAATTGGCTACTTAGACTAGTAAAGCAGAGAGGATTTCATGAAGACAATGCCATATACATACATGTCTTGACAGATAATTTCCTTCAGCTAATTCTAACTTCTCTGTTTTTCTTAAAAATTGTACTGAGTTGGCTAATTATTTAATAACCACAAGATTAGTCAACACCTTTTCCTTGTGAAATCTTATTATAACACAAGATTCCTAGATGCTATATGTAATATATTTATAGAAGATAAAGGAAAAAGATAATTTTATTTCATTTTAAATATTTGACCACATTGACCTTATCTGTTACTGAATAGTAAATATTTTAAATATAATGGATAATAAAATTGAATCTGTCTACAAAATAGCTACTGAAATAGAAGGACCTATTTCAAATGGAAATGATACAGATATTATTATATAATTATGTAACCAAACAAAAAAGGAAGAGTAGCTTAGCAAATAGTTGTGCAGACAGGAGCTAATTTGGATTTTGGAAAAAAAATTCTTACTAAATAAGATGACATTTCATACTCTGAAAACAAAGAATACTAAATAAAGTCACTAAATATACTTTGAATAAAAGCAAGAAGTTGAATTAACATAGAATATGGGTTGTCTTCACTATAAAATTGCCATTTTATTTTTTCAGAAAAATGATTTGTTTAGGCTAAAAAGAGGACCAAACCCTGGAAATTCAGATTCAACAGTCAAACAACTCAAATTTCTCAGAATCAATACAAATTTAGGTGATTTTCGTATCTAAGACAATTAGATTTTTTAAAAAAATCATGTGCTAGGAAAACTTAAATCAAATAAAGGCTGCCAAGTAAAGTCATTAGCTGGATAACTTTCTCCTTACCCAGAGAAATAGTATTAAATCCTGGATGTTTAGAAATGCATATTAAAGCAACATCATTAAAAAACAATAACTTATTCATTTTTTAGATATTTATAGGTATTTTTATACCTCTAATATTCTTTTTTTTAATGTTAATATTAACTGATTGTAATCCTTGGTATCAACCAGAACTTACATTTAAGCCACCAATAAAAAGAGAGTACAAGTTAGCAAAAGAGATTCAGGATTTTGAAAATCTAAAGGAAATATCTTAAGTACCTAATTAATTGGAAAGTTTAATAGGCACAAACCAGGTGTTTAAATAGTGGTAGGTATACTAGATATCTTCGTGAAGAAACTTTATCTTGTTGTCAAACAAAACACACAGAAGACTATACAGCACCACAAAATGATGTTAAGTGCTACAGATGTACAAAATCAGGCAATATTGACCCAAACTATAATAGTTAGCAGAATTTGGACACAGGAATTGGAATTGAGTTAGGATATAAACCCTGGGCAAGATTCAAGTTGACTCTGGAAAAGTTATTTGGTATAGGACCATGCATGCAAAGGTATGACTATGGGAATAAATGCAATGTGTATTTATTGTAGCTGTGCACTTTCAACTCTCCCTAAAATGCAAAGGTGTGACTGTGGGAATAAATGCAATGTGTATTTATTGTAGCTGTGCATTTTCAACTCTCCCTAAAATGTAAAAAAAAAAAAAAATCATTATCCATGAAAACTGACAGGAAAGTAGAGACTGTGGACCTGTAGCACTATATCTACTTTTATATTTTAAAAGACAGCAGATTTTTGCTGTGAGCTGCCAGGTAACCTGAGAGGAACAGCTGTAAAACGCTTTTCTACTTTTAATTCTTTCTTTTTAATCACCTACATTTCTTTGACATTCAGGACCTCTCAAAATTTCAATCTCCCCAGGACTGATTTTTGGTGCCTCTTAGTACACCGCTACCATCTTCTTAATATTTAGTGAGCATCTGACTATTTTGTTCTTTAGGATTTAGTTTCCCTTTGCTTTTTAAAAAGTTGAATAATGGGAATATTACCTCCTTGCTCTTGCTGCTATTACACATATTTGGTTATAATTCATTCTCTGTTTCCTTTGATTCTACATTGTAAAACATCACATTTGTTTTATTCCTACACAGGAGGAAACTGATTAATTTGGTGTCAATTTAGGTTACAAAAGGTTTTATTTCTATTTTATACTAGTAAGTTGGCTGCTCGACTCAAACATAAATAATTAAAACTCAAACTGCCATTCATTAAATTGCAAAAAGTAATTCTTCAAGAAAGTACTGGCTCCAGTACCTCCTTTATCCTCTCAGAGAATGAGAACACTTCCTTACTGTTGTTTTATAGAAGAAAAATGGAGATTTAAAGTATTTACCATTTCAAGTTTCTCTGCCTTAAGACGAACAGAGGGATTTAGGGAAATCTTCTTTCCTTGTGGTCCATAATTATCAGTCCACGCAGGGGAAATATCTAAGAGACAACAGGGTGCACGTTAATTGGAAACTTAATTGGAAGAGAACTTTTCATCTGACAGGATGTGCTCTGGGCTCCCGCTGTTCAAAAATAATTCTGGCTAATCAGCTGGCAGTTTTCACTTTTGTTTTCATGATTTTTTTTTCTTTAAATCTAAAATGTATCATATAAATCAGCTTCACTCGAGCACTAAATGATATAAAAAGAATAGCCAATTATGCATTAAATCCCATGAAAATATTAATTTAAAAGACAAACATACATCTTACCACTATCCCATCATCACAATGCCTTATTAATTGTAAAGTGAAGTCTTTTTTCTTCCAAAATAAATAAAATCATGTTAGGAATTCAAAAATATCATGGCATTTCTTTGGCAGAAGCGGTTTTGTTATGTGAGTTCTGAAGGTACTATGGAAAAACTCATAAATGCAAATTGTTTCAAGTTTGCACATAAAGTATGATACAGACTAGGAACTTTTGGAACCGAAAACTCCATTTCTTATTTTACATTAAGGTTATATTTCAAGAAGCATAGATGGACTTCCAAGAGTTGAATTTCATAAGCCTTCACCCATCCTAACAACTTCTTAATCTACACTGATTATTTAGATGAGCCTCTGTCCTTGTCCCATGAATAAGAGACCAGATGCCACAAGGGATTAGACCTTGAAAAATTATTTGTTTTAATATGCCAAAGTTCGTAAAACAAATTCTTTTAATTCATGTCAATCCTTGTATCTAAATTGTCACTATTCTAAATACACTTCTAAATGGTATTTTACTAGTTCTACATAGAAACAAGAGGAAGAGAAAAAACTTTTTGAAATGTCACATCTTTATGCAGTGTTTTAATTTTTTTTTAATTTCTCAGAGCATCTGTCTCTAAGTACAAAATGATTTGCATTCTCTTTCTTAAGAACATAAGAAGCGCATATGAAAATAAATAGTCTTCCTCTAAACCTTTAACACATCCTTAACATTCTATGTAAAATCTTGAATATAGCTTATAGGTGTCAAGATCATAAAAAAAATGGTTACTGACTTTTAGCTTCAAATGGAATCAAACCTTGAGAGTGATTTTAGTATAATAGAATTTTACACATTTCTGATAAAAGCAGCAAAGTCTCTTTTGTCATCATGATACCTAATTGTTAGCCATGAGACAAAAAAATAGTATAAATGTGTATATATATATATTTTTTTTTCTTCTTCTTCGTCTTCTTTTTTTCTCTTAAGAGAAATTCTGTGCCAAACCTACAGTGTGGCACAAAAGATCAGCATGGAGTGGAGTGGTATAAAAGACCAAAGAACAGGGAAGTCAAACTTTATTTTTCATTTTTAATGTTTGGATTTGTGAGGCTTGTCAATGACCTTCAGCTTGGTGCCTGACCCGCAATTAAGGAACACGAGCACTACAAGGTGGACCCAAGCTAGCCTAATCATGATTTCAGACCAATAATCCTACTCCTGGGAGTGAATTACTCAGTTCAAGTGTTAAGTATGTGAAAGGGCTGGGGGATGGGAGAGAGACTGAGCAGAAAGGGACAGGGAGGAACAGAGACACACACCATCCACACACACTGAGGCATGCATTCTTACTTATGTATTCCTGTACCTAAGCATAAAAATTTGCCTTCTGTAACACTGGAAATGACAGCAGATCAGCTCTTATTTACCCTTACTTTTAGCCAGGCAATGCACTAAGTACTTCATATATAAGCTCATTAAGCTTTACTATAGCCATAATGACATAGGTGTTATTATTCCCGTCCCAAAGATGGGGAGATCAAGGCCCAAAAAGGTAAAGAAACCAGCCTATGATCACAGAGCTAGGAAGTGACCATGTCAGGATTCTAGTCTCTTGTGACTCCCAAAGCCATTACTCCTAAATGCTGTCAGTATCTTTCATTGTGTTTTCTCATCTGTAAAGCATTTAGAATAAAATAGTGCACCTTACAGAAACTGTAAAGGTAAAATACAGAATCAGAGAAAACTACTATGAACACTAAAGAATATTGTTTGTTTTTGTTTAAGTAGGCTCCATGGCCAGCATGGAGCCCAACATGGGCTTGAACTGGTGACCCTGAGATAAAGACCTGAGCTGAGATCGAGAGTTGCACACTTAACCGAATGAGCCACCCATGCACCCCTAGAATATTGTTAATATTAACAAAGAGACGTATTTAAACAGGAGATTTAAAGTAAAATTACACTAACCCCCCATTTAACAATATGCAATCATGGCTTAATAAAATCTCACTTTCTTTCAGCCAACCTTCCCCTAAACCTATACCTTTGAGCCAGAACCTCAGGAGGATTTGTGCATAAATCCAGCATGCTTTGGTGATTCAGAGTAGCTTGACCTGAAAAACTGCTCATAGACAGACAGCTTTCCCCATTTGCTGGTGACATCTCTCAATTCTGGCCTCAAGCTCTTGATTTGCTGCTCTCTGGGGGAGTGAGGATTTTCAAAGGATAGCTTATTATTCTCTTGGATCTTCTCTTCTATTCCTCTTTTTAGGGGAAGAAAGGGAATGTTTTAAGAGGGCAGGATCAAAACCATTTGGTTTATACCATGAACCCTCCATGGATATTCCCCCCCCATCACTATTTTGTTTCAGTTATAAAACCTTAGTGTGGGAAGATTACAGTTTGTGTTCTGGTAAAGTTAAAGTAATGATAATATTTCTTCATGCAATAATTCTTCACTCATTTTTTTAGGAATGTTTTTAGTATGCTTTTAGCTCATTTACAAGTTCATGCGTTAGTCAGCTTATAGCAATAGTAAATGACTCTGAGTTCTGAAATAAGAAATTTATATAATAGAATAGTTTTTAAAAACATATTCAAATATTATGTGGATTTTAAAAATTCTAACCAGTCTTACACTTTGGAATAATTTTGAGATGGGGACGCGGGTAGATTTGCTTCAATTCAGTTTATTTTTGTTGAGATTAACATTAAAACTTGTTTACATTTTCTGAATAAATACCAACTGGCTGAAGAAGTTTAGATGTGACAGTTAAGGGTCTAATTTGGGAACAATCTATAATTAAGTGCTTATAACAGACAAATCACAATGTATATAAGTTACCTAGAGATAATTTAGAGTTGATTTTGTTTTTTTCCCCCTAGAAATATCTGGCCTACTACCTTATATGAAAATAAAAAAAGTAGGACAAACTCAATGCTAATTCTACCCTAGAAAAATGTTCAATTTTAATTGTATTTAATATTTACTTTTCATACAGCTCAAATATATTTTCATTAAATCATTTTTCTATTACAAAATATAACACTGTTTCTTTTAGTCACTGATGTGAATTTACCTCATTTTATTCATTATCCCGGGATCTCTTTATTCTAATCAGATCTGCCTTCTAGGGTCACCTGTTATCTAGCTCATCCTTTGTTCTATCCTTTTGTTCACAGTGCTTCCTTCACTTAGGAAGAGCTCCTTCATCCATCAATTGGTGTTTACCACTTCTTTCAAGATCTGGATGATGTGTAATTTTTTAAAGAAATTTCTGCATGTTGTGACAAATTCTTTACTATGTACTAATTCGGGGGGTGAGGAGAGGATGTAAAACTGAATTAAGAAATGGGAGCTTTTGTTTCCAGTCTAAAAACATCCCCTGAAATATTATCTGAGCTACACTCTAGTCAGCGGGTTCTGTAATATTAATAATAATGATAGCAAAATTTACTGAATATATGCTATGTACCAATTACAATGCTAAGTGCTTGATATGTATGATCTCATTTAATATTCATAAAGACCCGTGAAGCAACTATTTCAAGGTTACACAGCTAATAAGCTGCAAGCAAAGAAATAAACCTCTACATTTGCATTCAGAGCCTGTGCCTTCCCTACACCACACTCAGGCCACTTCTTTCTTTATCCACTTTGTTCACGTCTTCACACTATCTGGACAAGATAGTATGTTCCCTTGAGTACAGAAACCACCCACACACTGCTCTAGTTAACACAGAATACTGCAAATGGTAGCTATTCAATAAATTAAACACATACATGTATGTTTTCTAATCTGAATAATGGGTTTTTTTAACCCTATATTTTATTTCACCATAGATATGAAGTGTCTCATGGAAAATATCCTAATTCCTTCCTAATTCCTACTGAACTATGTTTTCTACATACATGACATGTTCAGTAAGTGCTTCCTGAATTCATAAAAGGCTAAGAGAGGCAATGAGCAGTCTAATTACTTTCAAAATTAAAAATATGTTACATAAATGTATCCTCCCATTGTTTGCTTCTTTCATCGTTTATATTTTTTTTCTTTCTCACATGTGTTCATGGTTTAAAATAAAAACAATACATCAAGAGAATGGAAATTAATTACGTAAAGCGGATAATAAATACTAATAAAGTTTCTAAGAGTCAAGGAATTACACTAAGTAGAAGGGCATTTAATTTACGGCTGGGGACCACTACCAACCCATTGGAAAAAACTGCTCCAAATCAGAGGAAACTATTATGGAATCCATATAAATTCCCAGTAAGTGTGCTGCGTGTGTGCTGTTTTCCGAATGTCTGTGTCCTCCCCAAATGCATATGTCGAAATCCTAACCCCCAAGATGATGGTATTCGGAGATGAAGCCTTTGGGAGGGGCTGAGGTCACCACGGTAGAGAGCTCCTGAATGGGATTAGTGTAGTGACTGAAGAGACTCCACAGGTCTCCATCTGAGGATATGATGGGAAGTCTGCAACCTGAAAAAGGCTCTCACTGGAACCATGCTAGCATGATGATTCTGGATTTCCAGCCACCAGAACTGTTAGAAATACATGTCTGTTGTTTATAAGCAACCCAGTCTGTGGTATTTTGTTATAGCGGCCCAAATGGATGAAGATACCATGTAATTTATGCTAATTTATCCTTATTTTGCAATTCTGATCTAGATTAATGCTATTAAAAATTAAAATATACAGGTAACAATTTATATTATAATTTTTAGATGTATGTAATTAACTTTCCTTTCTTTAAGCATTGGTTTTTGATTGTTGTTGTACTTAATTTTTGGAGATAATTTAAAGGGAATGCTTTTATCTTGATACTGGAGCCACAAATAGATACTTCAGTTTGATAAAAATTTTTTTTTATAGGTGGCTTACACAATACTTTGTTGTTTTAAAAATTCAGTAAAGCATTTCATGGTAATTATAACTAATAATATTCATTTCATAATACTGATATTCTTTTTAATTTACATCTATACAATCTCTTCTTAAAAAAACCCAAAACATATTTCTTTTCTTAAGCTATGCTCCCATCTATAATTTCTCTGAAAGATGCATTTAATGAACCTCACCAGTATTTCCCTAAAAGGACTAGGCAATCTAATCTTGATTTAAAGAAGAGTATACATTATTTGATTTCAACAGTTCATTGATTACTATAGCTTCATAGACACCGTTATGATAATGCATCTTAAAATTTCAACCCTTTGTTCAGGAAAATTTCTAATAAAAGACATAATCTAACAGGGACCGTTGCACACAATACATTCATTTTGCTCTCTTATTCACTGAAGGAAAAAAGACATAATGCACCCTTCTTTAAAGTCTATTAAGTCACATTATGTACTCCTCATCGAGAAAGAGTAATTGAAAGAAATAATAGTAAAGAGGAATTAAATGTGCATTTACCTGTATTAGACATATCCGTAGGGCTGTTTTCCAAAGAAGTAATTGGAGTCTGTTCTGTTTTCTTGTATCCAGTTTTTATCTATGAAAGAAAAGGAAGAACATAAAATGTCATTTTCTAAAGTAGGTCAAAGACCAGACTAGAAGCTCACGTTAACATAAAAAGAATGGTTTAAGAGATTAAAGCACTGATCCAAAAAAATACAAGATCTCTAAAATTTTGGTATATTTATCTCCAAGCAAAGCATTTCAGAATTAAAGAACAACTGCTTTCAGCTCTATCATGTCCAAGGACAACAAAATATAAGGCCACGTCCTTATCTTTGAAAAGGTATTACAACCCCAAATAAAAAAGTATAAGGGGCTGACAGAAAATCCTACACTTGTATCTTATTAGCAGGTCCCCGAAACTGAAATAGCCTTTGACAAATTTTATTCCATTGACTGAAAGCCTACCTGAGTTCCCTATTTTGTTTTATAGCTAACATAGATTTTAAGAATATATGCTCTATTTTATAACTTTGATTTGGTTAGGGCCCTCTTGCAATTAGTAATCAACTGTCGATTTTGATGTAGAAACTCCCTCTTCTGTGTGAGTCTACTGGGGTGAACTAGGTATTAGCATGCTCACGTGAGGGAACCATAGCCACCTATACTGGGTAATTAGGATTAGCCTCACTGTGCAGGAAAAAAGCTAAGGAACAAGAAGGAAGACTGCCTGTCTTCAGTCAAGAAGGAAACAGAAATAAGAATAAATTAAACCATATTAGAGACTTCCTGAAAATAAATATGACATTCCTAACATAATTTTGAGTGACAACTAGGCATATCTCCTCAAGGCCATTCCTGATCATGACTTTCTGGACAAAAGACACCCTGACTTGAAAATTTATATTACTGATAGCACAGTATAAAAATATTAAACAGAAAAAGCAAAGCACTTTCAAGGAAATACCAATCTGTTAAAAAAAAACTGCACTACAAAAATTATAATTCTATTGTATATAACAAACATAAAAGCATATAGGGGATTTATGGACTTCATAAATATACAGAGAAATGTAAGATTACCTGATTTATCCTAAAAGAAGGTAAAATGGTATCTGTAGTTTGGGGAGTGGATGAGGTCTTTGGAATTAGAATTTCAGGGGGAGAAGAAAGAAGACTAAATGTCGAGACTTGAGGTCCATATTCTCCTGAAGCTTGTAAAAGAGATGTACAAGATGGATTTTCTGGATGACTGCCATCAGATTTTTGTCTTATGAATGCTATCTCCCAAGTAGATTCTGACCTAGCATTAAAAAGAAATCACTTTATGGATATAGTGTGGATACAGTACAACTGAATTTTAAGATAATGTTTCAAATATTATTAAAATATACTTATTTGGGGGGCACCTGGGGGGTTGGTTAAAGCAGCCAACTTTTGATTTCAGCTCAGGTCACAATCTCAGAGTTGTGAGATCAAGCCCCATGTTGGGTTTTGGTGCTCAGTGAGGAGTCTGCTTAAGATTCTCTTTCAAAAAAAAAAAGATTCTCTCTCTTCCTATGCCCTCCCCCAACCCAGGGCATGTGCATGCTCTTTTAGGATCTAAAGTATTTAAGCCTCTTAAATTACTGTTTTTGAGAGGACATGTTAACTAACTCACTCTATTTTATGGATAGGATAGTTACCTCAACTTGGCTCTGGTAATTATGCTTTTTGCTTCTTCAAAGGATACACCAATCATAGATTCCTTGTTTATTGAAACAAGTTGATCTCCTGGCTTCAAACGTCCATCCTAACAAAAGTAGTAATATATATAAAGAAACTAATAATGATGGTGTTTAAAACAAAACAAAACAAAACTAACTGACGCAACTAAACCAAAGAAAAAATTTAGTGAACAGTCTTTTAAAGAAGGAGTAGAAAGAAAATCTTGGACAAAAAAAAAATCTCACTAGCAAAAAGTTTTGACTAAAGCCTGGTTTGCTTACATACGTGAATGAAATGGAACAGTTTGTGTATATGTGAGCTGAATTTGCACACTAAGGAATCCTGAAGACATACATGAAGACATAGCTTGGTACACCAGGAAAAGACCCATTTTAAAAGGCTGGTACTGCGGCACCTGGGTGGCTTAGTTGGTTAAGTGTCTGCCTTTGGCTCAGGTCATGATCCCAGGGTTCTGGGAATGAGCCCCGTGTCTGGCTCCCTGCTCAGTGGGGAGTGTGCTTCTCCCTCTCCTAAGACTCCCTCTGCCCCTCCTCCTGTTCTCTCTCTCTCCCCCTCCAATAAAGAAACAAATCTTAAATAAAAATAAAAAGACACTTACTGCTATCTCTTAACACTGAATACTGAGTACACACGAAGATAAATAAATAAATAAATAAATAAATAAATAAATAAATAAAATTAATCATAAAAACTTTATGGAAACATGTTATTTCAACTGCTATGTAAAAGATACTATATTTCAACTGCTATGTAAAAGATACTATCATCTAAATGCATAATGACTCTATGACTCTTCTAAATTACAAACATTATTTAAAAAATTAAACTGAAAAAGGAAATTTGATTTTAAAATACAAAAAATTTAGAAATATATATTTTACAAATATAACTAGCAAACTGAGAGAACACAATTGCTATATTCACAAGTGATTTTTTTTCCCCTTCCACTGATTAACGTATGAGGAGTAAAATACAACAGTAATTCTGGAAAAGACCAAGCAGTATGGAGAGAGTATCCACCATAAGGATCCTACATGTTCAGTGAAATGAAAGAGCTGATTTTGTAAACACAGTTCTGTATTGCTTGGGCCCAAACCTTAGTACAGAGTTTGGCTACATATGCATTTAAATCAACTCTACCAAGACATACTTAGACATTCACGTACATTAGGTTGCAATTTAATATGCGAAATTTTACCTTCAGAACAGTTAACTCAAGGTTAAGATGAAATGGCAGTAAACAAGAAAACAACCTTCTTGCCACACGCAAAAGGATAAGCCTAATAATAGGGGAGAATGAACAAAAGCCCAGAGTGCTTATTTCCCGGAAGAAGGGTGGGGAATGTGGGGAATGTGATCAGGAATGCCTCAGTAGCACTTAAGATTTTCTACTTTTTAAGTCAAGTGGTGAACTCTAAGCAGATTCATAGGTGTTCATCCTATTATTACATGTGTCAAGTATCACATTATGAAAAAGAAAAGAGGGGTGCCTGGTTGGCTCAGTTGGTAGAACATGCAACTCTTGATCTCAGGGTCGTGAGTTCAGGCCCTACACTGGGCATAAAGTCTACTTAAAGATAAGATAAGATAAAATAAAATAAAATAGAATAGAATAGATAGACTAAAATAGAATAAAATAGAATAAAATAAAATAAAATAGAAATTCTCCCAAAATAAAAAGAGCTCATAATATCTGCTCTAAAATTAACTAGCCTGAATTATGTTTTGGTTCTATACTCCAAAACTGGTATTGGAAATAAGGATCAAATGGAGAAATTTTTAATTTTATTTTAAAATGAGTATATTAATAAGTAAGTGAAATTAAATAAATGTCATTATTAAATCCAGTCTATACTATTTGGAATCTACAAAATAGTTCCCTAGTAGAATCAGTTTAATAAGGTAGATTATAGCTGAAATTTAATGGCTATACTACTATTGACTTGTATCACAAGGCCTGGCAACAATTTAGGGGAAAAAATGGAGAAAATGAAGAAAGCCGTTTCATTGGAGCGAAGCACATAAAGGGCACTGACTAGTAAAGAAAGGTTTTTTAGAATCGGGGTGGCAGACAGTAATAACAATAAATATTGTCGGATGACAATTATTTCAATTGGGCAGGAGACTTCAGAAGGCAGTGGACAGAACTGGAAAGAACACGAAGTTTCTCAGCCAGACAGACCTGAATACAAACTTGAGCTCTACAACTCACTAGCTAGATGTTCATAAACAAATAGAGAGAGAGGGAAGGGGCTGGGGGAGTCACAGAGTCTCACCCACGAGAAACAGAGAACTACATTCAAAACCATTTGAGGGAGCTCCTGTGTCCATGCATCTCATACAGACCTCAGCTAGCCATCAGAGTTGCAGAGAAAAAAGGCTACAGAAAACAGAGGTAGGCAAAATGGTTTCAGCAGACCTACGATCTCCTATATCCTCCTCTCAGACTGTACAGTATTAGCAACACAGAGGGAAAAGCTCTCATGAACACAATAAAACATATCTTATATTAAAACACACTTGGGCACCTGGGTGGCTCAGTGGGTTAAAGCCTCTGCCTTCGGCTCAGGTCATGATCTCAGGGTCCTGGGATGGAGCCCCGCATCGGGCTCTCTGCTCAGCGGGGAGCCTACTTCCTCCTCTCTCTCTGCCTGCCTCTCTGCCTACTTGTGATCTCTCTCTGTGTGTCAAATAAATAAATAAAATCTAAAAAAAATAAAAAATAAAAAAAATAAAACACACTTGATGTACTGAAGGAGCATTTTTCAGCTGGACAAGAATCAGAGAAGAGAGGAAGAATAATGCTTTCTGACGGTGGCTTCTGGTGTTTATATATATTTTTTCTTCCTAAAAAGTATTTACGATGGTGGCTTTTTGTTTGTTTGTTTGTTTGTTTTTTTAGTTTGCTCCAAGAACAAGATCTTAGCTGATCATGTGAATTTCTGAACCTGCTTAAAAGTCAGAACCTGCAAACTCAAACAAAGCTATTTCTGTTAGAGTCTGGCATTCAAACCAGTGAATCTTGCCCCAGTTGGATGAATGTATATGTGAAGATACTAACTTCGGGACATGCTGAGGCCTCTTCCACACTGTGGGTTTGGATACAGCAGTTACTGAGCAGCTACAGAACTTTTACATGCCCACCTTCAGAGTCTGTTCTTCCCATCAACATCTACAAAAATGTTAAAAGTAATAAAGTACTCCTGACCATATAAACGCTTCTATTGAAAACTACCAGCGCTGTTTATTTATAATGACCATTATGCAGTTTTCTAAATAACATGTTACTGTATTACGGTACCATCTACACGGCCTGACTCTGATTTAACTAACTCGTTAGTCCTAAATACTAAGGAGTGCTCCTGCAAGACTTCTGGTTCCTTTCCCACACTTTCAGAAACTGTCAACTTCTATAGCCTGCCAGTTACTAATGTGCATTTGGGCAAGTTGCTTAATTTCTATGAGACTTCATTTTCTAAGCTGTAAAGTGGAGATAAATACCTGTCATGCAAGGTTTCTATTAGTAATTAAATAACATACATAAAATCCTAGGACACTGTAGGTGTTAAATAAAAGTGGGTTGAATCAAACTCCATGCCTGCTGTAATTTTCACATTGATAGCAAATTTAATCCTGTTATTCCTCAAATTAAGAATCTTTAGGGATGGGCGCCTGGGTGGCTCAGTGGGTTAAAGCCTCTGCTTTCGGCTCAGGTCATGATCTCAGCGTCCTGGGATCGAGGCCCGCATCGGGCTCTCTGCTCAGCAGGGAGCCTGCTTCCTCCTCTCCTTGTCTCTCTGCCTGCCTCTCTGCCTACTTGTGATCTCTCTCTCTCTGTGTCAAATAAATAAATAAAATCTTTAAAAAAAAAAAAAAAAAGAATCTTTAGGGATGCCTCGGTGGCTCAGTTGGTTAAGTGTCCAGCTCTTGATTTTGGCTCTGGTCATGATCTCAGGATTGCAAGATCAGACTCTGTGCTGGGCGAGGAGCCTGCTTAAGATCTTCTCTCTCCTTCTGCCCCTGCCCCCGCTCCCTCTCTTAAAAAACAACAATAACAACAACAAAACAAAAACCTTTAATGGTTGCCATAGGTAAGATAAGTTCAAACTCCTTAACTTTGCAAACCCAGCACAACAAGCTAGCTGTGACCAACTTTTTTCAGCCTCACTGTTCACCTTTCCTCCACAGCACATAAATTCTTCATTCTAGTCTCAGAAAATGTTCTTCAAACCAGTCATGGTCTTTGGAACCCTAATGCTTTTACACATCCTAATTCCTGTCTAAAATGCCACCACCAACCCCACCATTTCTCTGATAAACTCACACTTAAAGTTAACAGCCAAATCCAAATGTTTTCTCTGCGGTAAGTTTGCCCCACTGCCTGGAATTACTTAATTGTTCCTCTTTCTCTGCTCTAAAAGCACTTGTACTTACCTCTATTATTACATTTACTTTGTACTGTCCCTATGTGTTTACGTATCTTTTTCTCTCCCATTAGAGCACATTAATCCAGCCACTTCCAAACTAGTAGCACTGAGTATTTTAGTTGGCCAGAACCATGTCCTTTTCATGACTGTTTCCCCCAGCCTAGTGCTAGGTACAGAGTAAGTCCACAATCAGTGAATCAGGGCTAGGAAACAGTCCGAGGAAATTAAGGTGGCTCTAACAGAAGTAATAACGGCAAAGGAGAAAAGAGAGTTACTTGTAAAGTGAACGCTCTTGGCTGCTACTCCTTCCTTTAGCTCCCATCAATGGGACTGGTTTGTTTACACTGTACCATCCAGAGGCCTTGGTCTCAGTTCCAGGGATATGCTCAGCATATTCTGAAACCAGACATCCTCTGAAGATAAATATGTCTTACTTTAATCCTTTGTGAACAATGACTAACTATTAGAATCTACATCTGCATGATCATTGTCTTTACCTATAGAGTTTGACCAAAAAAACAAAAACAAAAAAAACCCACCTGAATTTATAAAATTTAAACTGACACTTGAAAGATACATCATTATTTTATATAGCACTAAAACAAGAAAATGCTAAAAGAAAATGAAATTGATTGTAAGACCCATCTCGTAGAGCTTATATGCATGTGCTTTATTATGTCTTAGAATCAGTTAAATGAAATATAAAATGCAGTATCAGGTTTGAGGAAAAGCTTCTGATTACTGCCTGCTTTCCTTACACTAATAGCAGAAAAAAAAAAGAAACAAACAAAAACATTTGAAAACCTCAAAGATGTTTCGTGTCCAGAATCTAACACAAAGGGCCAGGGAAGAGAGGTACTTGGTGTGGAGCCAGATGGTAGCAGTGGAACAGCAAACAAGCAGATTAGTAACTCTCAGAAACATGACAGAATGCCTAAGGGATCATTCATTCATAAATATTAACTGAGCAATTAGTATGTGCTAGGCATCACACTGGAGACGAAGGATATTTTCATGAGTAAAACTCCTTGCACTTAGGAAACATACCATCTTGTGGTTCAGAGTTGATACAACAACCACAGATATGGATGTATGTATACAAACTGAGATAGGTGATACAAAGGAAAGGAACAGGATCTAGGAGCACACAGAGAGAAAAAATCTGGACTAAACTGGGGACACAGGAGTGCCTGGGTGGCCCAGTTGGTTAACCGTCTGTCTTTGGCTCAGGTCATGATTTCAGAGTCCTGGGATTGAGCCCTGTGTCCGGCTCCCTGCTCAGTGGGGAATTTGCTTCTCCCTCTCCTTCTGTCTCTCCCTGCCTGCTTGTCCTCTTTCTCTCAAATAAATAAATGATATCTGAAAAATAAATAAAATAAACTGGAGGGCACAGAGAACACATTCCTCGGGAATTAGTCTTTGAATAGGTATTTGGAAGTAATGGTAGTGGTGGTATGGGTGTGTTCCCAGTCAGAGGGAAGAGCAAATGAAAAAGAGCTTTTGGGAACTGAAAGAACACCATTCTGGAAGCATAAAGATGGAGAGTCAGAGAAATACAGGGCAGAAGTCACATTATACAGAACCCTGCAGGCAACTGAGTATTAGTATGGTAGGCTGGTGGTGGGAAGGGGGACCAGATGTGGTGCATGAGAGCAGGCAAAGCTATTGTGAGGTCTGATAAACTATGGTTTATCAGATGGTGGTGGAGATCAAGGAGACTGATGGGTTCAAGAAATATTTAGAGAGTAAAAAAGGCAACAGCACATGTTAATCAACTGGGTATGGGTCTTAGGGGAGAGGAAGTAATTAGGCTGTTTTCAGGTTTTCTGTGTTTATGCAACTGGAAGGTGTCACTCACCAAGACTAGGAATAGAGGAAGAAGCTCTGGGAAGAGATGGGCAGATGAGGATGTGGTGTGACTATCACGAGTCTTGCTTCAGATATAGTGAGTTTGAGACGCCTTAAGGAGATCCAAATGGAAATGCTGGCTGAGCAATTGGATATGTGGATATAAAGCTCAAAGGAGTGTCTCAGCCTGAGGTTGAACACCGAGGACTTCAGACTGATAAGGGACAGGGTGTGGGGTGAAAAGGGCCTTGGAGTTTTCATAGTTCCTTAACCCAGTACCTAGCATATCTGTTCTCATCCTATAGGCTTCCTCTAACACTTAGTGCTGGAAGAATCTTTCCTTCTATTTCAACTGGAAAAAACATGTCAAGATGCCCCAAGTTTTAACTCTGAATATGTTTTTCAAAGAAACATGGTGTTTTGGTCACTGAACCAGTATTGGTGTTTTTTTGTTGTTGTTGTTTTTTGGGGGGTTTTTTTTGGCCACTGGGAAATATTCACATATGTGTAAGGAAGTGGTGGTGGGGGCTCAGGCAGCTAACCATTATTAACTAAAGAAAATTCCTTCTGAGTTCCAACAGCCCCCTTAACATGTGAAGTTTGGGAATATAAATGTTATATGAACCATCTTATAAGCTTGGGGACTGCCTATATTGTTAGCTCTGAAATAATATCACATTAAAATAAAATTAAAGCAAGTGAAAGCACTCACACACATTTAACAAATATTAAGTTGCTCAGTTTAGCATAAGGATAATGAGTCTGTGTTTCCTATTGTATGAATACAACTACTATTGTAGAAATTTCGTGTAGATTAGAAATTTATTAACATGCCTAATGGTATTTAGAACATAGTAAATGCTATTATTAATAAAAACATTTAAAAATAAAATTGCCTCAATTTGCATTTGCAGAATAAATGTGCATGTAATTCTCCCATCTTGAGGAAATATACAAAAATAAGTGTAAGCATTGCAAGCCTACTTATGCTTCTGTCTCCACCTTTCTCTGTTTTAGCTGTTTTCTTCCTTTGGACTTGACCAGACTGTCAAGGAACATTAATAACTCTGTGCTGCTCTCTAGTGGCAAATATACAATATAGTTTGTAAATGACTGCTTTTTGATACCCTTCCAAACAATGAAATTCTAAGAAAAACCAAGAGAAATTATTTAAGTGTAATTTTCAGTCTGTTACCACTGATAACAGATGAAGAGTCACTCAGCATCCTGCTATCAATTTATTATTTTAACTACAAATATTTTTCATGGGAATAAAAAGCACAAACTGACGCTTATCTTAACAGCAAATTTTTATCACTTGTTAGATACCCTATTTTGAAGACCCTGGTCTTCATAAGTCATTATATGAAGTGTGGTTTAGAAATATCTTCGCTAGGGCCGCCTGGGTGGCTCAGTTGTTAAGCGTCTGCCTTTGGCTCAGAGCATGATCCCGGGGTCCTGGGATCAAGCCCCACATCAGGTTCCCTGCATGGTGGGAAACCTGCTTCTCCCTCTCCCACTCCCCCTGCTTGTGTTCCCTCTCTCACTGTCTCTCTGTCAAATAAATAAATAAAATCTTAAAAAAAAAAAAAAGAAATATCTTGGCTATAGTGAATATATACACACATTCACACACACACATCCCTCAACTAAAGTAGTCCTAAATATCTCAATTCTTACACGACTACTTTAATTTTTTTTTTAAGATTTTATTTATTTATTTGACAGAGAGGGAGAGAGATCACAAGTAGGCAGAGAGGCAGGCAGAGAGAGAAGAGGAAGCAGGCTTCCTGCTGAGCAGGGAGCCTGATGCGGGGCTCGATCCCAGGACCTGAGATCATGACCTGAGCCAAAGGCAGAGGCTTTAACCCACTGAGCCACCCAGGAGCCCCTACTACTTTAATTTTTTGTTTGACTTTTTCCAAATTTAGTATTTAAGTATACTTTTATTTGGTTAATAATTTAAATTCAGTAGCTAAAACTTATAATATTCTAAATCTATTGTATAATACTTACAACATGGTAAGTGCATCCTATTATGTCAACAAACTTGAAACCACTGAAATCATTTCTATTATTTTACAAATCATTGGTGAAGCTAATTTTTTTCCTAACAAAGAAAAAAAATCCAGTTGACTAGATAAACTGCTTGCTGAACAAGTGTTTGGGATGAGGGTGGGGGTAAGTGCAAGACTATATATTAAACCAAAACAAGTAAGAGAAAAACAACAATATGAACAAACTTAAAACGATCCTTTCTCATGCTATATAGCTTGACATTAATACAATATTTTATTAAATTATATCCTATTTCTCCCCAAAAAGACTGGAGGCAATTTTCAACAAAAGACATATAGAATCATATTAGAAAACAGAGATGGCAAATGAAATTCAAGAGAAATGAAAAAGTAAATATAGTTAACTAGTCTCTTAACTAAGTTGCTGATATTGTTCTTCAAATTTGGAGCTAGGATTCCTAGCAACCAGAGCAAAAAAGAAATCATGATTTACATATTTCTTACAGCAAAGAGGAGAGTAAGACTTTCTAATCCCTAAAAAAAAAAAGAGAGAGAGAGAGATGTTCTGATCTTAATTCTAATCTAATTTCTCATGTGGGCAACTAATGAGTGATATAATTAACAAACTCAACAAGAATTATTGCAAATTCAGAAATGAGCAGATTTTATATGCTGAGTTTGCTTGTTTGTTTTGCACTTAGGAGAGGCTAAATGAATGTAGTTCAAGTTTAAATGATCCGACTTAATCCAAGCTTCAGAGCAGTGGACAGAGAGAACATGTCTTCACATACAATTTCTCTCAACCAGATTTTGGATAAGAGTTAAAAAGCACATATTAAAAATATATAACCTTAGGGCACCTGGGTGACTCAGTCATTTGAGCATCTGACTCTTGGTTTCGGCTCAGGTCATGATCTCAGGGTCCTGAAATAGAGCCCAGTGCTCGGCTCTGTGCTCAGTGCAGCATCTGCTTGTCTCTCTCCCTCTGCCCCTCTCCCTGCTCTCTTTCTCGAATTAAAAAAAAAAAAATTCCCTTAAAAAATATAAATATACATATATATATATATATGTCTATATCACCTTTAGTTAAGAGTCTGAAATCTATTATTTTCCTATTTATTTTCTATTCATTTATTAGGTTAAAGCTCCGAGGGCGCCTGGGTGGCTCAGTGGGTTAAAGCCTCTGCTTTCGGCTCAGGTCATGATCTCAGCGTCCTGGGATTGAGGCCTGCATCCGGCTCTCTGCTCAGCGGGGAGCCTGCTTCCTCCTCTCCCTGTCTCTCTGCCTGCCTCTCTGCCTACTTGTAATCTCTCTCTCTGTGTAAAATAAATAAATAAAATCTATAAAAAAGAAAAATATATATCTATTAAAAATGTGAATAATTTTTTTAANTTGCAGGATTTTTCACTGAGAAGTGGTCACAGTGGCATTCAGTTAATACTAAAAATTTACTGATGTAGTAGGAACACAAACCTCACCACTGGTGGTTTGGGTTTTTTTGTGAAGTGTTATTTTATTTTCATTTTTACCTTAAAACAGTCTCCTCCAGGAATGATTTCCTGAATATATACCAAGGGACCTTCATTCCGGTTAATTCCTCCTAGGATCTTCAGACCAAGGCCTGTTTCCTTGGTAACTGTAATCATCTGAAAGGCAGGATCCCTAAGATAAAGTAAATTAGTATTCACAGGTTAGCCTGAGATCTGTACCTACTTTCTCTTTAAACTACTTGCTAAATCAAATTCTTAGATCTAGATAACCCGAAATACGCAGTATATACTAGCAATGACATTTAGAAAAGTATGGTGATAGAAAAGCAATCAAATGGATTCTGTTACCTTTGTTATTTATTTATTTTTCTATAAAAATAATCAAACCATAGAAGAAATCACAGCAATAATGCTTATTTCTTTGGAGCAGAACAAAGAAAAATACCTTCAACATAGGATTTAAATAAATGTAAAGGTGTATTAAAGGTAATTGAAGAGATACGTTTCTAGCTGACTTTTAGACTATACTAAGCGATTCCAAAATTAAAGATTTTAATGAGTTAGGTAAGTGACTTTTCAAAAGACATGTCTGTGGCCATTTACAGCAAAATAAATATGACCTCCACTTGAATCTCAAAAAGAAAAGTTTATCTTTTTAATTTAGGAAGAGTGTTTTCTGATAGAAAGCATGTGCTCCACCCATAATTTCCATCGGATGTAAGAGCAACGCCATTAGAAAAGGAGGAACTGTCAATAGAATTCTGCAAAAGGTATACCCCCAAGTTGTGTTTCTGAACATCCAGTCAGAGAGGAGACTTGTACCAGTCTGAGAGCTTGAACAGAATTTGAAATGAGGCTTAGGGCTGTCTGCTTTCCTGCGATGTACTGGGTACTGTGCTAAGAATATATATACATTACATCATCCAACTTAGTATTTATACAACTCCTAAGATTATTACCCTGATTGTTCTAAAAACACCAAAATCTGGGAAGGTTAACTTGGTGGTCTAAGGCGATGAAGCTGGAGAAGAGCAACGGAAACCCATTTTGTCTTACTCCAGAGGCAAAATGTGGTGTTAAGATCTCCTTGGTTGCCGTATTAAAGCCACTGTTGAATTACAGAACTTTCAGCTATCTTCAAACATGTCAAAAAGCTGAAACTGCTATTAAAACACAGTTGCCTCATATCTTACATATGATTATAGCTTTCAAAAAAACTTTCTTAGTTTCTGCCATAGAAATTCTAACTATATCTTTAAGAAAGTGTGTATTTAAAAGTTAAATCATAAAGAATTAGAATGAAAGAAAATAAAATATATTAAAAAAAACCCAAACCCTTGAATATTTTGCTCTCTATACAGAGAGCAACTCTCTATACAACTTCCAAGGTTGCATTATACTGAATTAGGCTCGAGTGTTGGATGGCCTATCTGGTTACTAGGGCAACAGTCAATTAGTTAGGAAAAGAGGCAGTTGGGACTGGGTCCACAATGTTTCACTGTTAGATTTCAGAAGCTCAGCCCACTCTTAATGGAATATTAAGTTGTAAGGGTATAACAGAGTGAAGCCTAGAAATGAGAGAGTGGAAGGGGAAAGGGAATTAAGGTACCTTATTTGGTACCTCCCATAACCTCTTAAACCCTCTAAATGCGAGTTTCCTTCAATGGGGACAGCATATAATCTCCACCATATGTTATTGTTTCAGTAAAGGGTCCGTCCTTTTCTAATACGAACAGAATATCCGTATTTCATATGGCATTTACTTGCTAGGACCTTATTTTAAAACCCCCTTATGTTAAGAATTTATATTATTTACTCTTTTTGGCTATTAAAAATAGTTCTGCCACTCAACTTTAATCACAGAGAACTGCAAGTTAAAACTAGGCAGAGATACTGCTATTTACCTATCAGATCAACATAAATTTAAAACTGAAAATATACTCTGACGATAAGGCTATAGGAAAGAGGTACTCTTGTACACCGTTGATGGGAATGCAAACTGGCATAACTCCTAAAGAGAGAATTTGGTAATCTCTAAATTTACCTTCTTACCCAGAAATCCCATTTCTAGGAATTCATCCCAAAAATACTCTGGCAAAAAAATACAAAATGACTTGCATACCAGGTTATTTATTTTGACATAAATTGTAATCTCCAAAACTTGCAAACAATGGATGTCCATCAGTAAAGTACTGGCTGAGGGCACCTGGGTGGCTCAGTCAGTTAAGTGTCTGCTTTTGGCTCAAGTCATGATCCCAGGATCCTGGGATCAAGCCCTGCACCAGGCTACCTGCTCAGTGGGGAGCCTGCTTCTCCCTCTCCCTCTACCACTCCCCCTGCTTGTGCTCTCTCACTCTCTCTCTGTCAAATAAATAAATAAAATCTTTAAAAAAATTTAAAAAAAGGTACTGGCTGAATAAACTATGGTACATTCACAGGCTAGAATCCTACACAGTTATAACAAGGTACAATGAAGACATTTATAGACTGATCTGATCACCAGGATATAATTTAACTAAAAAAAAAAAAAAGGCAAGATCAAAAAGTATATATAATATGCTACCCTTTTGTTAAGAATGCTGGTGAGTGGAACCTAGGAGGTGAAGCCAGAATATTTGGGGCATCCTGACTCAGTCACATGATTCTTTCCCATGGGCTTGATTTTGCCTTAAGAAGTTGGATAAAACTCTGTGCTGTCCCAGAAAGTCAAACTGTTCAGCACCAGCGCATAGAGCTCTGTGTATGGAGTTTTTTGGATACCACAGATAGGCCTGGCCTGTGCCCCTTGAGTTGGAGACAGGAGTTTTCCAGGGCTCTCAGTAGGACATGTCAGAGAAAGACATCCTGAATTTAACTGGCTTGATACTTGTCTCCAGGGAAGACCTGTGTGTCTGAGTTGAAGGGCTGGTGTGCACTTGTTTACTGTTATATCTACACATATATAACATGTGTATATATTTATATGTATTTGCTTATACAAGAGAAGCATTTAAAAGGAATCAAGAATAAAAATGGTTGTCTATAGGAAGAATGAGGACACAGAGTGAATGAAGGACAAGAATGACTTCTCTGACTATACCTTGTTATATGTGTGTTACATGTTTGCATGTCTGCATGCTCTTTGGAATGTGACTTTATTGTTCCTTCCATTAAAATGCAAAGTCTATATCTCTACCCTTTGAATTTGGACTTGGCTGTCTGAATTGCTTCAGCCAGTGGTATACCAGCAAATGTGAGGGAAATAGACATTTGAAAAACACTTGGGTCTGTTGCTGGGAACTATTCTGCCACCATGTGAAAGAGCCTGAGCTGGAGAATGAGATCAGGTTCAAAGAGATAGTCATCCAGCCTTTCCAGATGAGGCACCAGCACATGTGAATGGGGCCATCCTACATTTCTGGTACATACCAGAAGAACTGTTCAGCCAACCTACCAAATCATGAGAAAGAATAAATGCTTGTTATTTCTTTTCTTTTTTTTTTTTTAAGATTTTATTTATTTATTTGACACACAGAGAGAGAAATCACAAGTAGGCAGAGAGGTAGACAGAGAGAGGGGAGGAAGCAGGTTCCCTGCCGAGCAGAGAGCCCGATGCGGGCCTCGATCCCAGGACCCTGAGATCATGACCTGAGCCGAAGGCAGAGGCTTTAACCCACTGAGCCACCCAGGTGCCCAAATGCTTGTTATTTCGAGGCATTTTGGGTGGTTTATTACTCAGCAAAAATTAATCTTACATTATTTTTACACTGGGATCATAAAATATTTTAGATATTTGAAAAAATCAGATCAAATTTTTTAAAAAGCAATTTCTATAAAGAATTATAAAAAAGAATGCAGAATTTATCCCATACCCTGATTTACATTAGAAGGTAATTATTATTTTTTTAGAACAAAAATATATTTTAATGTAAAATTAACTACATTATCCAAAACAAAACAAAAAAACAGTGATAACCGTGGACTTGTCTTACATTTTTGCAAATTTCTTCAATGCCTGATTATATAAAAGACAGCTAATGGCACGTGCCAATTTGGAAATAAGTGTTTTGCCACCCTACGGCTATGTTTCCAGGTTATTAGTAATCTCTTTCTACTCTTACCTAACTCAGCAGGTTCAAATGTTGGAAGGTAATTATTGATCAACTTCCTTATTATGCTACCTCAGACCACAGCCAACTATATAAAATTTTTAATCAGAAGTTCATTATCATTCTACATACTTCAAACTATGATAGCTCAAAAGATATTAAATTTAATTATAAAATTACTTTTCAAGTAGACTGGATGATACCACAGCAGATGTATTTTTATTCATGATTTTACCACAGGAGCCTTGGGTTTAACTGGGTAAATGAAAATCTTGATAAAGAGTCTAGAAATTCTTCTTTTCCTAAGAATAGAGAAGTAGAAAATAAATTTTCATGTCTTAAGAGTAGTCATATTCGGTCTCGACTTTGCATAAAAACATCACATACATGTATATACATGTTAGATGTATTTTATATATTTTGAAGTATGGCACTTTAGTCCTTGCTGATAATATCTGAGAAATACAAAGACAGTTTGATGAACAGATAGATATAGCTATAGGACTACATCCACATGATTATCTGTATCTATATTAAATCTGCTTTTCTGGCAGAGGTGAAGAACACAGCTAAGTTTCAGATAACTATTATAGCTTCCACCATTAATACACTTAAAAATCACATAATAATACAAGACTGTGACAAATATCTCTTGTAATCACAAGGCTAGAAAGTTTATAGTCAGAATATGTGTAAAATAATTATACATTGTTGAAAAAAAAATTCCTATCATCTTACCAGCTATCTTGAGGGACTTCCTGCAGATCTTATATTACTTTGATTCATATTATTCCACAAGCCTCTTAAATACTTTCCTTTGAAAAGAAAAATATATATATATGATTTTAATGTCTCATATAGCTCCACTGTGAACATTAAAAAGAATGGTGCAGTTTCACTGAACTAAAAAAGTTGTATTTGAATAAAGCTTTACCATCTCTGCATAAGAAATGTGAATAAAGGGCGCCTGGGTGGCTCAGTGGGTTAATGCCTCTGCTTTCGGCTCAGGTCATGATCTCAGGGTCCTGGGATCGAGGCCCGCATCGGGCTCCCTGCTCAGCGGGGAGCCTGCTTCCCCCCTCTCTCTCTGCCTGCCTCTCTGCCTCCTTGTGATCTCTCTCCCTCTGTGAAATAAATAAATAAAATCTTTAAAAAAAAAAAAAAAAAAAGAAATGTGAATAAAGTACAGAAACTTAAAAGACATTAAGAACATTTAGCACAACCCTCTTATTAAAGAAATGAATAGCTAGATTCAGAAATTGTATGCTTTTCCCCACAGAAACGAGAAACAGGAGAAACAGTGGTTGTTTTTCTAGCTAGTGCTCAGCCTTCAGCGCCTAGAGCATGGACCCAGACATCAGAGATACCTGGATTCCAATTTGAGCTTCTGGGCTTCTCCAAGCCTTAGTTTCTTCCTAGGTACAGTAACTACCTTGACTGTAGCGACGGTTTTACAAATGCATACACATGTCAAAACTTAGTAAATTTTCTCATTATAAATATGTACTGTATTTTATAAATCAGTTATATCTTGGGGCACCAGGGTGGCTCAGTTGGTTGAGTGTCCAGCTCTTGATTTCGGCTTAGGTCATAATCTCAGGGTTGTGAGATCAAGCCCTGCATGGGGCTTCATGCTAAGCATGGAGCCTGCCTAAAAGTCTCTCCCTCTACTCCTCCTCACCAGCCCCCCTTGCAGGTCCATACGCTCTCTCTCTCTCTAAAAAAAAAAAAAAATAATAATAATAACAAAATATAATAATAATAACAAAAATAATAAAAAATTGTATCTTAGTAAAGCTAAATTTTTTTAAAAATCTGATTTTTATTTAAAGTTGCCAGAATGGAAAGGGGCTAGGAGGATGGACAAAACAGGGGAGTGGAGGTACAGGCTTCCAGTTATGAAATAAGACATAAAGAGCCCTCTTTAGAAGTATAAACTCACAATATTCATGAAAAAATGGGAGAAGAGCCATCATATGAAATGTGATGAAAAAAAAAAGGATGGTGAGATGATAACTCATAGAGGAGGACCAAAGCAGCTGAAAACTAGGGGCAAGTTTTCCTAAACACTTTTCTTTTCTTTTCTTTTTTTAGAAAAAGAACGTGCATGCCAGCTGGGGGGTTGGGGGTAGGATGGGGAAGACGGAGAAGGAGAGAGACAATCTTAAGGAGGTTCCATGCCCAGGACGGAGCCTGATGGGGGGCTCCATCTCACAACACTGAGAGCATGACCTGAGCCAAAATCAGAAGTCAGACACTTAACCAACTGAGCTACCCAGGTGCCCTGACTTCTTAAACATTTAAACATTTGTGAGTTGGAGCACACAGAGAGAAAATGGGAATATGCGTATGGTGTACTGGGGTAAACAGACGTGGCATGCTATACCTCTGAGTTGCTGCAGGGAAATCAATAACTCACCACTCTAGTAAATGATTCAAAGCAAAATTCTGCCTCAAAAACAGCTGGAGGGAGATGTAGGAAGAACCTGTCTTGCAGAATCCCAGAGAGGCTGAAGACTAAGAAACCCAAAGTTCTAGGGAGAGCAAAACAAAGGCAGAGAACTATAATCAAGGCCATCATCCCAGCTCTTCTCTAACCACTGAATGAGGAAGAAATCTCAGATTCTGCTGTAAATAATTTGAATGGTCCTTCTGGGAACCCAACATAGTGTTGTTCCACTGGCCTGAATGTTAAAATCCTGCTTCAAACTTTCACAGTCCCTGTGGTGGCAAGCAACAGGAACAGGGGAAGCATGCTGATGAAAAGCGGCAGAGAAATGAAGCCTAAGTGAGTCAGATCCCCATCTAGTGGTGATTTTTCCTAACTGGACACAGAGTCCCCAAGTGATGAAACCTAACCTAGGGTCTAATGGATATATTGTGGCTAAACTGTACATTTCATATAATGTCAAACTTAACAAGGCATTTTAAAATATTTTTATTTTAAAGTATTACTATTAAATGAAATTTAAGTGTTTAAATTACTTCATTCACTTAACATGCCTGACAGTGTCCTAAGTGCTGGAGGTGAGATTAAAAAGCAAAGTCTGGATAGTCAAGTAAACAGACATCAGCAAGGTACTAAGTGCTCTGACAATGGTGTGTGCAGTGGGGGCAGGGGGAGCAGGGAGGAAGGCCACTAACCCAGAATGGAATCATCATTAAGCACCAATGTAGCTAGGCACCATGTTAGAGGATTTTACCCTCCCTCAGAGGAGCCCCACAAGGCAGGTATTATGTATTTATATTTATATAAATGAAACATTATTTATATAAATGAAAACCACATCGTGGAGAAGCTACGTGACTTGCCCATGACCACAAGGCTAAACAGTTTTATGAATTTTATTTTTATTTTTTTAAAGATTTTATTTATTTATTTGACAGAGAGATAGCACAAGTAGGCAGAGTGGCAGGCAGAGGGAGAGGGAGAACCAGGCTCTCTGCTGAGTAGGGAGCCCGATGCAGGGCTGGATCCCAGGACCCTGGGATCATGACCTGAGCCAAAGGCAGCCACTTAACTGACTAAGCCACCCAGGCACCCCAACAGTTTTAAAGTGGAATGTGAATCCAATTCTCTTGAGCCCCAAACCCAACCTTTTTCCACTACAGCACGCTGAGAAACTGATTTAAGTGGGAAAACTTCATTCCTTGAAAATACAGGATGAGAGAGTATTAACAGTACTAGTAGGCTTCTATATGGAGATGATACTGTTGATTTAGCTAACAAATGCGTTTAACTACAAATGGGTTTAATTTCATCCATCCAAACAGCAGGCTTTTTTTTTAATAAGCCAGGTATTCATTGTCCAATCTTTAAAGATTAAAGAGTGTAAAATGCCTTTCCCTTCCCTCTATTTATTCCCTATTCCTTCCTTTACAGAAGCTAGCAAGCCCCTCACCCAAACGGGGTTCTGTAATGTTACACACACACACACACACACACACACACACACCAAACTTCACATTATTAATGAATGACACAGAAGGAAAACATTCTATTCTTTTACAAAAAATATACCCATTCAAGAAAAATATATTGTTTTTCTAGTTTAGTGACTCATAAGGGGGAAAATGTGAGGTCAGCAAAAACAGAGAAAGTGGAACGCTGGGAGAAAAAATTCTTGTTTATACAAAAAATCTATTTCAGAAAACTTAAATTAGAGCTTTACTTTGATTAAAAGTTTTAATTCTGTATCATTAGAAAGCTCATTAAATAAAAAAACCTGCCCATGATGCTTATGTTTGAATAACACTCTTAATAATTTATATTCCCAAAGAGATGGCATTCAATACTTTCTAAAACTAGTTCTTTTTACCAGACCAAAAATAGAGAAAATAAAAAGGAAAGGGATAAAAACACCTGTCAGGAAAGATGGTAAACATTAACTTGATGAAATTACAATATTGAATGAATAGTCGTAATATTGATAATGAAATAGTATGAAATAGTATGAAATGAAATAGTATGAAATAGTATGTCTTTTTAGTATTTTAAAAATAGCTAATATATTCCAATGAGGTATATGTAATGGATGTATATATCCATCTTAACTACCTCCATACCATTTCCACATACTTAAGTAGTCCCTTGTTTACTGTGAATACTTTTAGTGTCTTTAGGCATAAACAAATATGAATACATATTGACTCCTTTGCTTTTGTTTCCACTAAGAAAGTAGGTTACAATGAAAGCATTCAGCTGTTCATGCTGCGTACTGTACAACCCCTAAGTGTATAGGTCACATATATGATATAAATAGGTCCTCAGGTGTAATCTGCTGGGTTTTTTTGAATTAATGTACAACCTGGAATTATTTCCATATTTTTACATAGCATCCTAACTCCTTTTTTTTTCTTTTTTTTAAGAGAGGGAGAATCTTAAGCAGGCTCCATGCCCAGTGTGAAGCCTGATGCAGGGCTTGATCCCACAACACCGAGATCATGACCTGATCTGAAATCAAGAGTTGGACACTTAACTGACTGAACCCAGGCAAACCCCCACCTCCCAATTCTTATTTTTCATAGTTGAATGCATTCCATTTTATGGATGGACCATATTTATTTATTCCTTTATTGATACTTAAATTGTTTCACATTTTTTGCTATTATAAACATGCTATAATGAAACCCTATATATATATATATAGATAGATAGATAGATATCACATGTGTACAAATTTGTCTCTATAATAAATTCACAAAAAGATTATCGGCATTTATACACACTTGATATTTTCGTAGAAATTGCCAAACTGCCCTCAATCATCAATTGCCCTAATTTACCATCCCTTCAATAATAATGCCTGAGACTCCAAATTCTCACCCACATGGTGTATTACATAACTATTGGATTTTTTACAATCTTATTGATAAAAGCAGTATCTTAAGATCTTAAGTCTGATGAGATTGAATATTGTTTTTATGTTTTAAGAACCATTTAGTATCTCCTTTTATGTTAACCATAGTTTTATATCTTTTGCCAGTTTTTCTCTTCATGGCTAGTTTTTTTCTGTCCAGTTTCTAGGAGTTCTTATGTCCCAGGGAGACTATCTCCTCTGTCTGCACCAAGAATTGCAAATATATTGTCTTTTTTTTTTTTAAGATTTTATTTATTTATTTATTTGACACAGAGAGAGATCACAAGTAGGCAGAGAGGCAGACAGTGGAGAGGGGGAAGCAGGCTCCCCGCTGAGCAGAGAGCCCAAAGCAGGGCTCAATCCCAGGACCCTGAAATCATGACCTGAGCCGAAGGAAGAGGCTTAGCCCACTGAGCCACCCAGGCGCCCCAACCCCCTTTCTTCTTAGTTAGGGATTTTGTTGTTACTGTTGTTATAGAAAGGCCTATGGCTAAATTTATCAATCTTTCATGATTTAGGGGTATTAAATCAAATCTAAGTCCTTATATACACCAAAGTTATAAAGAACTCTCTCATATTTTCTTCTACTATTTTTATAGTTTCATTTAAAAATCTTTGATCCATTTGGAATCCATCCTAGGATACAGTATAAAGTACAGATCCAACTCTTATTTTCTCCCAAGAACATCACTCAGTTGCCTCAACATTATTAAGCAATCCATGTTTTCCTACTGATTTCAGATTAGACCTTTATCATATATCAAATCTCATTAATATTTGGGCCTACTTCTGTACTTTTTATTCTGGTCTATTGGTTAGTCTATCTTCATAATGGGGGCTTTACTGTTTTATATGTGGTAAATCCAACCCTCCCTCATTACTTCGTTAACCAAGTTTTCTTTGCTATTTTTGGTTGTTTATTTTTACACATTACTTCAAATTCTCATCTTGTTTACAAAACAAAACAAAATAATGCCAACTGCCAGGGAATCATGTTAAGTTTACAAGTTAATTGAGAAAGTACTGGTATCTAGCTTTATAGGGTTAAGTCTTGCTACCCAAGAACTGGTATGCCCTTCCATTTGTTCAAGTCTTCTTTTGTGACCGTCTGTAGTGTTTCAAAGCTGTCTTCATATGGGTCTCACACACTTCTCATTTAATCCCTAGATATTTTAATGCCTTTAAAACATCTATTATTATCTTCTTTTATCTCCATTTGCTAAAGTATCAGCAAATTTTACAAGGTGAAAGAGAAAAGAACATAGATCTGGTATTCACCACAGAAAACAGGCTATACCTTTAAATAGTTTCTCATAACTATTCCTTTGTAAGCAAACTGGCAAGCAGTAAGAATAAATAAAAGAACACTTTTTCCCTGCTATAGTTTAGAAAGAAGTAAGACTTATAGCAAAGAAACTCACAGTACAAACAGTGTTTAATGTTAATTCCCTCTCTCAACCAACTCTAGCCTGTTTAAAAAGAAACACTTCGGAATTCTCTTTGCCACTGGTTATATATATACAAGGGCATTGCACTGGGAAGAGCACTGGTCTAGAAGTTAAGATATCTGGGTTTGAGTTCTATTTCTGCTGTCCACTAGCCAAGGGACTCACTAAACGACTCTGCTCCCCAGTTTCTCCACATGTAGAATGACAAGATCATTCATAAAGTGATCTTTAAAGGTTCTTCTTTCGTTCTATGAATCAAAAATTCTATTCCTGGCTTACTAAACTACAAGCCCCTCAATGTTTTATGAGGGGAGGACTTTCTTTTTAAAATGTGCATGCACCTCTAATACCGGTCTTGTCCATGAATGGGATAGGGTGGCAGTCAGGTCATTTGAAAGGAATTAGAGGGGAGGAAAAAAAGAAGTTGGACAGTAAAATTTTACATTAAGGTAATTTCAAGAGAGGAGGAGGGAATGATGGTGCTGGTTACCTAATAAATAATCTGTTTGGATTCTGTGACAGACAAGTTGGAAATGCTTACTGGTTAAAGATTAACTGGCATTACTGTTAAAATATTAAAACAATTAAACAGTTCTTATAAAGTTAGACCTATAGATTCAGCGTTATACTTGAAGAGACATAACAAAGTGTTTAAAAACTGTGGCAACACGTCCTATACCTTATCACAGCAGAGACTCTTCCAGATAGCATTAGTATTTAAATAATCTTAGGGTTATATAATCAGGAACAACTTCCTTTCCTGGGCTAGATTTAATTGATCTTTTTAAAAATTACGTGAAAATTAAAAAAAAATCAAGATATAAAAGATCAAAGGATTATTTTACTATCTCCTTTATTTTGTACCCAAAGACAATATTCCTACTGCTAATGAACTTTTTTTCTTTGAAGAATCAAGAATCTAAGCAGTTGAGGAATGCTGCTCATTTGCCCTGGGGGTGGACACGGAGCAATGGCCCGGCCCGTAACACACCCACTAACCCTGTGGGAAACACCAGAAAACTGCTTGAAAGGAGGAGTCCTAATCTTCTCAAACAGGGGATCTTCATCAGAGCAAGAGCTCCCTGCTCTCAGAAGTTTCCTTACACTACCAGACGGCCTTCTGTTTGCTTTCATTGGTGCAACTGTCCTCCAAACATTTACTCAGTACAATCATGTGCACTATGCTGAGTGCTTGTGATAATATGGCGTAGAAGCGAAGATTCCTGCTCTTACAGCATTTACGTTCTAGCGTTGAAAGAAAAAATAATAAAAAAGGAAACAACAAAACAAACTGGATTTCAGATACACAGATGTGACTGGACAGAGGAGGGCTGATTTAGATTGCGTAGTGGTGTTCCAGCTGAGATCCAAATGGTAGGTCAGCCAGGAGAAAGACTGAAGGACAAAGTACTCCAGGCAGAGAAAAGGTCTTGAGGCAGCAAAATAGATTTGGGGTGTTTACAGACACAAAGAAGTGTGGCTGAAACATGGTGAATGTGGGGAGAGAGAAATAGTAGATGAAATTTAAGAAGCAGGCCGGGTCTAACTGATGTAGGGTCTTATGGGCCATGGTAAGGAGCTTGGGTTTTGCTTGATGTTATTTCATATACCCTGACAATTCTCAGGAAACCTGAGTCTGCCTTTTGCCTTATCTCTTACCTTTCACTTCCTGAGATTGGGCTCTCTGCTTTTGCATTTTCCCTAGTTTTCTGCCTCTGTCTTTACCTCTGCTTATCTCAGGAAGGCTGACAGGGCTGTAGCCTGAATTATGTTAAAATGTCATTCGGTCTATTTGGGGCAAAGGGCCCTTTTAAAAGCAGGCTCTTATGTGACTGCACAGGTCACCTATCCACAGAGCTGGCCCTCATCTTAATAAATGTTTCTTTTTAAAAATGCCTTCTATGGATGAATGATTTCTGCTCTCATTTCACCTGGTCTGTCAAATATATAAACTTTTTCAAGACCTTTAAATAAAGCAGCTCCTCAAATATGTGGCTTAAAAGAAGCTACCAGGAAATAAGAAACTAGGATATCAAGACTTACAGAGACAACTTCATGATGTCACTACAATCACTGAAAACTGATTATCCAGCTTATTCTCAAACTATAATTCATTTGTTTTTATTATTTATTGAGATGCATTATTCTTCCTCTTATAGGTATAAGGAGATAATTATAATATATAGAAGCCAAATAAACAATTGTTAGTACTGTTGGAATAACTGCTAGATGTTTCACATTGCCAAATGGATCTAGTTTTATTAGGCAAATAGCTAAGAAATGCAGCTAAGTGACTAACACGTTAAGATTTACGTACCAATTTCCTCAGTTTATATTATGCACTAAAATATTAAAAAATGTAATTACAAACCACATTTTTAACATGATACATCTTTATAATCTTCAAGTTTTCAGAAAGCCTGAGAACCAATAATCAGATAAGAAAATGTGTGACTACCAGGGCACTTGGGATGCCTCAGTCAGTAACAGTCTGTCTTCCGCTCAGGTCATGATTCTGGAGTCTCAGGACAGAGTCCTGCACTGGGCTCCAGCTTAGCGGGGGGAAAACTGCTTCTCCTTCTGACCCTCCCCCATCTCGTGCTTTCTGACTTTCTCTCACATAAACAAATAAAACCTTTAAAAATATATTTTTTAAAAAAGAAAATGTGTGACTATCGAATGGTTTCTCTTTTTTCCCCCTATTTTTCCCACCTTTTCCCACCTTCCCACCTTCACCTATTTTGCTCACCTCCAGCCCCCAAAATGGTCTGTATAAAAACCAATTTTAACTATTATGTAAAACGACATGATCGTAGCTAACTAGGAAGGGTTCACAAGGTTTAATCACTTACTGCTAAAGAATGATATTATAAATTAAAGGTGCCAGGTCTGAAATGTCAGGTCTGAAAATGCCCCTAATATTTTAAGTTTGTAATCAACATCTCTACCTGCAGAACAGGGTTGTACTAACCTTGCCCTGAGGTGCTCCTATTCCATTCACGTAGAACTCATTACTTAGCATTAGTTATCATAATGATTTATGCAATATCACAAGCATACTCAGACTCAAGAGAATTATAGCTAACACCATTTTACTTCTATCAAGATTACCTTGGAAAGGAATGTTTCATTTGCAATTACAAAACAAAATAATAGATGCCAAGACAAAGACATTATTACTGACACATTTACACCACTATCTGTTGCTACATGGAAGGGGTACCTGGAGGAAAAAAAATGATTAAGGGAATGTATCATTGGTTTCAGTGACATTAATGTTTGCATGAGGTCTGAGGAGGTCTGAGTCCACGCTGTTAAGAAACTCAATATAGTAAAAAAAAAAAAAAGAGAAAGAAAGAAAATATTTGACAGGTCTTGTCTTGAAAAAGCTGACAATCTGTTATAAGAACTAAGGTAGATAAAGATGAAAAAGATTTTCAAACATCAAACAATACAAATAAATTTGTAGAATCATAGCATCTTGGTTTTTGTGCCAGAGTAGGAAAGAGTCAGAAGACACTTGGATCTTACCAGCTTTGCAATTTTCTGGCCCTGTGACTACAGGTTAATCAATTACTCATACACACTCAAGGTGACCACCATTACTCACCTCAACTGCCTCCTAACTGCTCTATTCCCATTTTTTAAAAAGATTTTATTTATTTATTTGACAGAGAGAGAGAGATCACAAGTAAGCAGAGAAGCAGGCAGAGTGGAGGAAGCGGGCTCCCTGCTGAGCAGAGAGACCGATGCTGAATTCGATCCCAGGACCCCAAGATCATGACCTGAGCCAAAGACAGAGGCTTTAACCCACTGAGCCACCCAAGCACCCCTCTATTTCCATTTTTGCCCCCCTCCCTTTAATGTGTTCTCCACAACATGACCAAGGTCTTTTTTAAAAAAATGTGAATCAGATCATATCACTTGTGTGCTTCAACCTAAACTCTGTAGAAGCTTCCTATTACTTTTAGAATAAAATCCAAACCCTTGGACATGGCTTAAAAGGCTCTGTATTATCTGGCCCCTAATATACCTTTTTGACCTTATTTCCTATTACTTTCCTCCCTGCTCACTATGCTAGGAACAAAGTGGCCTCATTTTTGTTCTTCAATGTTATCTAGCTCTTACTTGCCTCTGGGCCTCTGCATGGCTTGGAATTGTCATTGTGCAGGTAGGTTCCTTATCACCATTCAGGACCAGGCTCAAATGTCACTTCTTCAGAAAGATTTCACTACCCCTTCTCATTATTCTTCTCAATCACACTATCCTCTTCTATTGTCTCATCCTACTGATTGTTATCTGAAATTCCCTCATTCATATATCTGTTACTTAATTATCTCCGGAGTCCCCCAGGAGAAAGTACACTTCAGAAGAAAAGTGTTCATATTTGCCATTCTCTGTGCTGTAGTCCCAGGAGGTTGAACAAGGTCTGGGCCATGGAAAAGTGCAATAAATACATTAAATGATTTTGATTAAATAAATGTTTATGTATGTCTCAGGCTTTCAGTCTCCTCCTCCGTAAAAGGGGGTATAATTATACCTGCACCAGTCATTAAAAATAGAGCCTAACGGTTACGAAATTTTTACTTTATCTCAGAGTAAAAATCACTTTATATGCATGTTCTCATTTACTATTATGATTTCCATTTTACTAATAAGGCCACCAATTCTTACAGAGGGAAAGAACTGGCCTAAGGACACAAGGCGATAGTGAACCCCAGAATGTGGGCTTTTCTCCACTCCTTTAGTTTCTAGAAGGATGTTTTCTTCCATTACAGCAAAATAGGCTGTGCCGTCTGCTCCCCCGGGGTCCTACTTTGTCCTGTGGGTCAAGCGAAGAAAGGCATTACATCCCTCAGAGGGTTCTTTCCCAAGATGAACACTCCCATTTCTTTCAATCCTTCCTTAAAGCATCTTCATGCCTCGATCACTCTCCTCTGGACAAACTCGTTTGACAACGTCTCTCTGCTCCAGAACTGGTTATTTTAACAGGACAAATGGTTAGGGGGCATCAGGGACTTGGCAGCCAATTCCCAGCGGCTGAGAAAATGCAGCTGTGTGAGCGCTGTGCGCTGTGGTGAACACAGGCAGGCTTCCTGGAGGAGGTGATCCCCGAGCTCAAGTCCAGGGCAGTAAGCAGCGGTCGGAGGCTGAGGGCCGCTAGGTCGAGACAAAGGATGGTGCAGTGAGTTTAGGAACACCGGGGACACAAGCTCAAATGATGATGTGTTTGTACCCCGCGGAGCGCATGGCGTTTCCCTAAAAGTAACTCTGAATAAGCCCTGGAGGGAAGTAAAGTGGGAGGAACAGTCATGAAGCAAAACGCGAACTTACCCGTAGTCTGGTAACCCGGCCTCCGTAGCCCGACTGCCAGCGCCACCACCTGAGGAGTCCCGTAGCCAGAGCAGCGGCCAGCTCCTCCTAGTTATCGCGAGACTGGCCAGGCCTCGCGAGATCTGTCCTCTCGTCTCTGACGCCGGGAGCTCTCTCCGGGCGCTATGGGAGGGCTCTGGCGTCTAGCGTGGAGGCGCGTTACCTTCTGTGGCTGGCGCTGGGGTCACGCTGGGTCCCCGGCCAAGGTTGCCGAGAGCGCGGAGCCTTGTCTCAGGGCGGGAAGGAGTGGGACAGGAAGTGCTGAGAGGGCGCTGAGGCGGCTGGGGACATGGAGGCGCCCGGACCCGGGCCCAGACGTGGCCCTGCAGCCGCCGCGGCGGCCGAAGAGCACGAACCCTTTCAAACGCGCGCAGGAGGAGGACTGGCGGCGTCGGAACAAGACGGTCCTCACGTACGTGGCCGCCGCCGCCGTGGGCATGCTGGGGGCGTCCTACGCCGCCGTGCCCCTTTATCGGCTCTATTGCCAGGTAGGGGCCGGTGCTGCCTCCTGGGCGCTGTCACGAGGAGGGGGCGGAGGTGCAGGCCAGGTCTCTGGACAGCGATCGCTCCTCTGTGTCGTGTTGAAGGGTCTGAGGTTGGCTACCAGAGGGGCAACTTTCCCAGGCTTACGGGAAGAAGTTAGTGGTAAAGCTGCAGGTAGAACCCAAGCCCCCAGAGCAGTCGTGCTTTTATCGACCACCTGGAGTGGAATTCCCTATCTCCGTGCTACTCCACCGAAAACGTCCGCCGCCTATACTTGGCTCTCCAGCACTGTGCCTTACGTTTTGGCTGCTTACACACGTGTTTGCCTCTCAAATGTAAATTACATCAGTACATTCCTTCTGTGAACCGTGTATGGTTTATGTGCGAAGATTAACCCTGGAAATGGGAGTAGGCTTGTAAATGGGGCTTAAACTGGAAGTACTTTTAATCCATACAAAGAGGCGTGAGTTAGGCGTTTGGGGGCTTCCCTCCACTGTTAATACATAAGTAATCTGCTTACCCAGGGCCCCCTTTTAGATCAGAAACACTAATTCAGTTCTTCAAGTGTGGTGCCCCAGAGAACCGGCGTCACATCACCTGGGAACTTGAGTGTATGTTAAGCTCCAGAGCTACTGAATCAGAAACTGGGGGGAAGGCCCAGCAATCTGTTTTAAATAAGTCGCCTAGCTGATTTTGATGCAGACTAGTATTTGAGAGCCATAAACAAAGACAAACGTTATTTACATCCCGTACATTCTCTTAATTCTTAAGTAGTAGTTTGCGGCTTTGGCTAGGCATCAGGTTCACTAGTGGAGCTTCTTTAATAAACATGTTTAGGGCTTCCTCACCCCAGAGATTCTGAATAGGTCTGGGAAGGGGCCAGGAATTTCTGTTTAAGAAACATAAGTGAGAGCTACATTCACTTCTTTAAGTGTTTGATAGTTGTGAGGGGGAATCATCTGGAGAGCTTTTAAAATCCTGACACCCTGGTCACATCCGGAACCAATTAAATCAGAATGTGTCAGAGTGGGAGTCAGGCATTTGTAATTTTTTTAAAGATTCCTCGGGTGATCCCAATGTGTAGCAGAGTTTGGGAATCACTGGTTAACTGCCAGTATTGTTAATGCCTGCCTGCCTTCTCTTCTCCTTTTGGACATTAATATGCCATTTTCCATAATAACTAAAGCAGCAGAAGTCTAAAGGACTTTTCAGTCTCCTCATATTAACATTTATGGGGTATGCAATTGCTTGCTTTGGGAGGATGAGTATAGAATGTGAATTAGTTTTCATCAGAGGGCAGTCTGGACCTAGCATGAATCCCCAAACTAGTAGGTTATTAAATCATAAACAAAACTGAATCCAAAACATTAAGTATAAATCTCTGCAAAGCATGAGGGGAGAAGGGGTCAGTTTTAATCTTCAGGGAATATTTAGTAATGTCTGAAGACATATTTGGTTGTCATGACCTGGGAGGTGAGCAGGGAGGGTGCCTCTGATGTCCTAGTGCATAGAGGGTAGGGATGCTGCTGAACATTCAACACTGCACCCCTCTCCCCACCAAAAAAATCCAGAAAAACCCAAAGAATTATCCAACCCGAAATGCCCTAGGTGCCAAAGTTGAGAAACCCCGTTTCACACTTAAGTGAATGACAGTATTTTGTACTGTGTGTGCAGATGCAGGGCGGGATAGTAAAAATTGTAAGTTGTAATCCCAAACCTAAATCAAGTTGGATGTTACATAGTGACATTTCCTGAAGAGCCTGTCTTTCACTTTTGGAATCACAGAACTTTAGAGCCCAAAATAAGGAATTATATAAACAGTTTAACACAGTGACCTCACATGTTATGAGTATGGAAAATATAGCCCCCCAAAAGTAAGATTTATTCAGTTCTTAGAGCTAGTTAGTGGCAGAACTAGACTAGAGCCCAGGACGTATTTTCATTGCCCTTTACTGTTCTTATTTAATTATCAAATTTGCAAATTTGAAGAATCTATATTCAAAGACTGCCTGTCAGAAAGAATACATTAAGGAATCTTTATTCAAGTGACTCAAATTCTTCAGGAGTTACATTTTAAAACTTAAGCATTATAGCTCTCTTGGGCAGATGAATTTACTTACTAAACAGGATAAAGGCTTACCCTATCAGCTTTTAGGTTTATAAGGTAATTCAATAATGTTGCGTGGCAGTTGAGTGCAGTTACTTGACTTGTGTAATACGTGGAAGATAGTAATATTACATTTTGCTGGGAGTCTTCCCCTAGCCTCAAATTTGGTATTTTTTTCCTAGTATAGTAACAGATTAATTATCCGGAGACCAGAATTCTGGCAACCTCAAGCATCAGAAGAATGATGACCCTGGAAGTAAGGATTTCTTTTTAAACATCTCTGATGATAAGAGGATAATTAATGGCCATGAAAATAGGCAAGAAATGTCAGACACAAATTATTCTGTTGTCTTGTGATTCATTCAGTTGCCAAAGGGATCAGTTTTTCTGATTAACCAGTGATATTTATAAAAGCTATACTACAAAGTACAGAAAAAAGACAAAAACATTTGCCAACATGGAAAAATGCTTATGATGCTTGAGAAAAGCAGAATACAGAAGTGAAACTACAAACTAATCTATGCTATTGAAGTCATGATATGGAAAAGGATCAGACAGGACAATGGATAATAGAATTAGTTTCATTGAAATGATAGGGTCATGGTAATTCTTACATCTATTAATGACTAATAGTGTATATGGAACACTAGAAATAAGTAGAAATATTTTTAATGGAAAGTTAAGCTAAAATTCTGAGCTGTATATTATCAGTGAGGAGTCTCTCCCAAATGACTCATTTTTTACTATGTCCAATAACCAAGTGATTACTGAAAAAATGTAAGTGATTCTAACAAATATAGGCCCTTGACACCCCAAAGGTGGTCAAGCCATTGACGCATTCATAGGAAGTGGTCAGTGACAGTATATAAACTGGGCTTCTACTAGATTATTAAATTGTTTTTAAAATTTGTTTTTATCCAATAAACCATCACCTGAAAGTATTATTTGACATATTATTCTGTAATATTCTTAATATCTTTAATACCTAGACTACAGGTCTTGGAGGATCAGCAGTAGCAGGTCATACATCAGACCAGATTGAAAACATGGTGCCTGTTAAGGATCGAATTATTAAAGTCACCTTTAATGCGGATGTGCATGCAAGTCTCCAGTGGAATTTTAGACCGCAGCAAACAGAAATATATGTAAGTGACTAAAGTAGTTACTAAAAGATTATATTTTTCATTGTAAAGATTTCTTTCTTTCATCACTTAAACTGTTTCACAATTTAGGGAACACTTATGTAAACTCAATCTCAAAATACTAAGACTCCATTAATATAATTCTTTTATTCTCAGAGACTACTTTTGACAGTGCCTTATACCTAATGTAACAGTATACTTCAAGTTATATCATACTGTAGTAAAAGTCAGTTTGGAACAATGGAAAATGTCATCTGTTCTTATTAGAGTCATATTAAGAATTCACTCTCTGATGCTATGTGGTTGACTTTCCCTCAGGTATAGATAAGGGGGAAAAGTTGAAAGTCATTGACTACAATGAAAAGTAGTTTACTGATTTATATCAGAAATATCCCTGTCTCAAAAAAAAAAAAAACTGGGAAGCTTTGAAGTAATATTAAATAGTCGTGTTCTACTTCAGAAAAGCTATACCTTAAAAGTTTCCTAAAATCTTGACTAACTGGAATCCTAGAGGATTTAATTGAAATTATTTCATGAACGGAGGAATAGCCAGAAAAGCTTCATTGTGACCCTTACTGGAAAACCCTTATAAATATTGGTGTCCCCCAGGTTAGTAAACATTATTGTATCTCTTCAATGATTGAGGGTTTTATAGGTTATGATTTTAAATATTCTAATCACATAGTAGTGTACAAGATATTAGTGGCTGAATTGGTATAAGTGACAGAGAATCCTTTGGAAATCTATTTTTTTAAAGCCTTGCAAGTTTTAAAAATGTATTCTCTCAAAAAGAGTATTTGTGCTTTTTGGTTAAATAGAAGTTCTATTGAGTCAGTTTTATTCTGGTTATAAGTTTAATTTACTCTAGTTGGTAACCTTAAAAAGAATCTTTGTCAGTCATAGGGTGTTTAGGTATAAGTGTTAAGAAGTCAGGCTTGGGCTGTGATAGGCTTGGCTCTCGAACATTTTAAAAATATAATGTGCATATTATTGCTTGAAGACTTCAAATATACAAAAGGACAGTCCACAATTAATTATGAATAGAAAATTGGTTCCACAGATGCCTGCAAGTAAAATTTGGAAACCAGATATTCATGGGTAGTATTCATAATTTATTTTGCTGACCCTCAGTATTAGTTTAGATAGAGTATTGTGGTCTGATGGATAGGAAAAGTAATGACTAATTTAGTATAAGGGAAAGGAGGAGCTGTGAGATTTGAAGTATTGATATTGTATATTTCCTTAAAACAGGTAGTGCCAGGAGAGACTGCACTGGCGTTTTATAAAGCTAAGAATCCTACAGACAAACCAGTAATTGGAATTTCTACATACAATGTTGTACCGTTTGAAGCTGGACAGTATTTCAATAAAATACAGGTACAGCTTATATAGTCAAACTTTAGCATTAAACTTACTGCAGTGATGGTAGAAACTAATTTCTGAAAATTCATTTCTTCTAAACATTAAACTTTTTCCCACTGCTTAAACAGGTATGCAGAGGTTGAGATGAACCAAATGGGTATCTCCTTTTAAAATTAGAAGAAGAACAGGGTGCCTGGGTGGCTCAGTCAGTTAAGCATTGGGAGTCTTGATTTTGGTTCAGGCCGTGATCTCAGGGTCACGGGATCAAGCGTGGCAGTGGGCTGTGTGCTCAGCTGGGAGTCTGCTCCAGATTCTCTCCCACTCTCCATCTGCCCACCCCCCTCCCCAAAATTTGTTGAGTCACAATATTTTTAAAAATTTTTTTAAGATTTTGTTTATGAGAGAGCACATGTGCATGCTCACACGTCGAGGGGAGGGGCAGAGGGAGTAGTAGACTCCCTGCTGAGCAGGGGGAGCCCATTGAGTCTCAATTTAAAGCAAAAATCAAAGATACTGTCATTCTGTCTCAGAACTTAGATTATATTTAGTTTTTTTTATAATATTCAATTGTATGCTTACTAAAGCCAAGAAATGGGCCATTATTATTTCTATTCTAACAGAAACTAAACAAATGTCTTTCTATAACTTCTAGTGCTTCTGTTTTGAGGAACAAAGGCTTAATCCACAAGAAGAAGTAGATATGCCAGTGTTTTTCTACATTGATCCTGAATTTGCTGAAGATCCAAGAATGGTGAATGTTGATCTCATCACTCTTTCCTACACTTTTTTTGAAGCAAAGGAGGGGCAGCAGTTGCCGGTTCCAGGCTATAATTGAAGTCAGCACCTAAGTCCTGCTTCAGATTTGTGATTTTTGAAAAATCATGTATCTAGTCTTCTCAGGGGAGAAATACTCTACAGTAATATGAAGCTATTTTAAATATTATTTAATGCTGTTTTTTCCCAACTAATTTACCCTACTTAAAATTGAACGGTTTCTATCATAAGAAATCCACATGCCTGTTTGAATGTATGACTGTTCAAAACCATAGAGTAATTTTAAAAGTAATATTAAAAGTAATATTGACAAGTAATAATAAGAAACTCCTGTTTCTTAAATATGTAGGCATGGTTTTGATGGTTAGTTTAATTCTATTTGCTCCCCTTACAGATTATTAGCCCTTCATACTTGTAGCAGTGAATATTTTTGTTATTCCTAGGGGTATCTGTTTTAGGCTCCAGGTCATAACTTCTGCCTATTTTTATTATTTCTAAGACAGTTGGTTACTACTTTTTTCTTATATTGTGAATGTTACTACTTTAAAAGCTCAAAATGGAAGAAGAATCACTGAGCCCTAACAGCTTGCCCAGAGATCACATGACTTCAGATTTGACTATTTATCCTTTAGGTCCTAGGGCTACTTTATATTCTGAAATTTTGGCATCATGAAATGAAATAAAATGCACAAAGATGTTTACTAGGATTATAGCATTTCCTTGTGATAGTTCAAGTTCCTGAATGTTAAAATATAAATGTGGAATCATGAAGACTCATATCAGAAGTTCTGTGAAAAAAAAGATGCACTAAATTGTTTTAATAATAATTTGTCATTGTAATTTATGACATAAATGAATGCACAGTTTATTGTGTTTTCCAGTAGTGTTTGTTCCAAATAGAAATATTACAGTAAAAAAGGGAGAAAAAGATCATCTAGTATTATAAAGAATCATATTTAAAGTCAACTTTAATAAAGAGTTGAGTGACCTCTTCAAGGTAATTAAACTACAATCATGAAGGCTTTTACAAGTTATAATTCTCAACAAGTATTCATAAAAAAGTACAAATTGGCTTTTACATTCAACTTAGTTAAATGAAGGCACTCAATAGTCTTCATAATTATTTTGTAATAAAATAATCTTCATCTGCTCTTATCACAGCTGTGTGAGGATTTCTATTCTAAAGGTAGGAAGCCCTGTGAAGCCTAAGCTGCTGTCATTAAACTAGTTGGCCTCAGTACAGTGGATTTTTCTTCTGCTGAAGTTTTAAGTGAATATATGTTACAACCAAGTTCTTTTGAGATAAAGTTTAAACTGTGGTCCGGAAGCATGAATGTTCCTGTGGAACTGTTACTCTTCTGTGAAGCTTCATTATTGCAGAGGAGAAATGTTCCACCAAGTTTCTGATGTGCTGGTAGGTCTTGTCTTCTGGGCCTCAAAGCTGCACAGGGTCTATCTTTTAGAGAGTTGGCACCTCTAATGTAGGTAGTGAGCTGGTCGTCCACCTTCCTCTAGAATAAGAAGAATATAGCCACCCTTTATCCTTTCCTTTTCTTTCCCCATTCCTGGATAACGAGAGAGTCACAATCTAATGCAGAAAGGTGGGCATGTACTACTTCCATGGGGGTGGGTGTCAGGGGAATAAATAAGGTTAATGGGTTACTGATGGCCATGCATTCATTAGTAAATAAAATAGGATGATTAATACAGCAAAGAGGGAGAATCCAGGCCTATCTGGATGAGCAATGAGTAGGTTTCACCAGTTAATAGGTATTAACTATATGTAAAAGATAAAAGTCTATTTCAGTGCTAAGAAGTTTCTATTGATTGTTATTTTTATTAGCATTAATATTTCTATACCATAAACCAACTTCTACATTCCAAAGGTTCATTATTTTTAGCTAACAAGCTCACAAAAATATTTCATTACAATTTGAGTGATTAGGAGAAACTTTTGTACTAAGATTTCACTCAAAGTGTCAGACTCAAATGGCCTTTATAAAATGTAAATACTGAAAACAAAGTGACAATTACACTGAAATTCTATAGAATGGGGAATGTATTTTGTATAAGTTGAAGTCTACCTCAACAGTCACTATGACTTGGAGCTCCTTTCTGCTGATGAACATCAATTTCTTCATAAACAGCTCTGAAACAAACAAACCATCATGGCAAAAGGGTTATTATATATCAAAGTACTATTTTGGCTTTTTTTTTTTTTAAAGATTTTATTTATTTACTTGACAGAGAGAGATTACAAGTAGGCAGAGAGAGAGGAGGAAGCAGGCTCCCTGCTGCGCAGAGAGCCCGATGCAGGCCTCGATCCCAGGACCCTGAGATCATGACCTGAGCCGAAGGCAGAGGCTTTAACCCACTGAGCCACCCAGGCGCCCACTATTTTGGCTTTTTTTTTTTTTTTAAATTTTATTTTTATTCTTTGCCCAAGGGGTACAGGTCTGTGAATCATCACGCTTACATCTTTCACAGCACTCACCAAAGCACAAACCCTCCCCAGTGTCCATAACCCATCTAAGATCAAGTGTATTTTGGCTTTTAACTACCAACACCTTAACTAAAATTCTGGTGCCATTTTAGTATTCAGGCTATATCAGTGAATAAAAACAGATCTCTGCCCTTGAAGCTTGCATTATATTATAGCTTTCTTAGAGCCTAATGTAATTCCCATGCATCTGTGTATCTCATATAACCAATTCACTTTAGTTGTGACTCAGTGAAAAATGTGGCTTAAATTTGGACAGTTTGCTTTCTGCTTTACCAAAAAAACAAAAAAAAAATTTTCAGTTTTTCCAAGTTTCAAAGCATTTAAAAATATTAACATTCTACCTTTTTAACCTATTACAGTAGAAATTCCCAAGCCCCCTTCAGCTTATGCTTGTCATCTCTATACCTCATTTACAATTTTTTATGGCCATCATTCAGTTCTTCATATTTGTCTTACATAGGCCTGTAGCTAAGAAAACATCTAAACCTACAAATACAACACTGATACAGTATAGCAAAACATGGCTTGGGGAAAAAAAATCTTACCAAAAAAAAAAATCACAGCACTATGAAGCCATGCTCACCAATGTCACGAGGCCCCAAGATGGTCCAGAAATTTTAATGTTTTTCTACAAAGCTATTTCAACTTCTTTGACTCCTCAAATCTCTGGTCCCCCTCCTCTTACCATTCGTGGTCAGAAACCTCACTTACAAGTAAATTAAATGCGTTGGTATGGAAATCTCCCTGTCTCATCTCCCTATCCCCAAATCTTCAAGTCTTCTTCATCTTCTTCATCTATATCACTAACTGCTTCTGTGATCCCACCTACACCTGGCTTCTCAAACATGTTACTCAGTATTCCCCCTTTTTGAACTTCTGGCCTCCTTGCCTATTAGATCCTACCGGTCAGCATTCACAGATGCTCCAGCATCTCCCGTTTTCTAAAATAAGACAGTCCTCAATCCCATGTCTACTTGGAGCGATCATCTCGGTAATCTCTAGCTACCAAGCCATTGTCGACCGTCCCTTCATGTGGAAGTTTATAGTGTCATCCACACTGATCATCCCTACTTCCTCCCCTCTGTTAACACACTAAAGTCTGGCTTCTGTCCCCATCAATCTAACAAAACAGCTTACAGCAAGGATTTCCTTCTGCTTAATCCATTAACTAGTTTTCAGTCATCATGTCCTCTTCGATGGTTCATCACAGTTGTGCGCTCCCTCCTTCTAGTTTCCAAATTGCTCTTTCCACATCTGCTAATAATAGGTTCCCTATTGCTCTCTTTGCTTTTGGCTTTGGCCATTCCATTTCCCTGAATGTGCTCTAATTCTGTCTACTTAGAGTCTTTGTACCCGTTGTTCCCTGGGCCTACAACACTGATTCCCAAACTTGTCACCTGACTAATAACTGCAGGTCTCAACTATTAATGTCACTTCCTCAAGCTTTTCTCTAGCCCTCATTTAAATTAGTTCTACCTGTTATAAACTTCCAAGTCACCCTGTTCTTTCATACCATTAACACAAACTGTAAATATGTGTTTGCCCGATTTCGTTTTCCTTTTTTCTTTTTTTTTTTTTGAGTAGGCTCCATGAACATGGGGCTTGAACTAATGACCCTGAGATCAAGAGTCGGACACTTAACTGACTGAGCCACCCAGGTGCCCTGATTATTTCTTCCACACTAGATTTAACCTCCATGAGGATGGGGAGGACGCCTCTCATTCAACATTATAAATTAGGCATCAGTCATTGTCCTTGGCACATAGTGTTCAAGCATTTGCCAGATGAATCATGTGCACATGTATGTATACAACTTCATAAATATTGTACTCCTCCTACTAGAACAGAAAATTCTTAACCTAGGGTTCATGAACAACTAGTGATGTGAAAATTCCAGAGCTTACTCTACAAGACTTTGTGATATTCCTTAGGGAGAAGTTCCTAAGGTGAATTTCAATGGAATGAGACACCCTACCCCTCAGAAAATAAGAACCACAATGGTAGAGAATTCCAAAGCTCCAGCTCTCCAGCTTCTTTACTCTCTCTCCCTCTCACATTTAATATCTGTTGCACTGCCGTATCTACTTAAAATTTCCTAATTAACTGGACTATAATAAACTCCACTTCCTCTTTGGATGCTATTTGATTTCTGATTCCTTAAGCCACGAATATATTCAGTGATACTTCATCAAGCAGAATGACCTAGGGAAATTTTGCAATCCTACATTAGGAAAAAAATATTTAATGAACTCCTAAGTCTGTTAAAATTCATAAATTATTCCAAAATGGATCACTGCATTAGTGGTTTAAAACCAGGGGTCAAAACCTCAAATGTTTAATACATGCCAGGCTGATCAAATAAATGGACAAAGAGGGCCAGTTGGGGCCACAGCACATACCTTGTCTTAATGAGGCAGCTACTACTCAGTCCTCATGCAGTGTTAGCATATAAAAATGCAGGCCTGGCATTGCCACAGTACCAAAAGAATCCACAAGTCCAGGTATTTTTTTTTTTTTATGATATTCCCGTTTTTTATTTTTGGCAATTAATTTTCAAATGCACCGTTTAAATTCCACATAGGTCAAACAGAACACAGCTGTAAGCAAGATACTGCCTAAAGGATGCTAATTTCCAAACAGTGGTTTCTATAAACTTGCTTTAATCCTTTTTAACAATTCTGGGGGTAATTGTCAGTCAAAGTATATTAAAGCTCTAATGAGCCTACTGTTGCATAAATATTTATATACACTTGACCAACATGAAATCACAAAATAACGCTCTAAGGACTTCAAGTTAAGAAGACACATTTACACTAATGCTTTATTAATCCGTTTTAAGTTGACATATAGAGTGAAGACTAAAAACAAGGTTTTTTTCTGATTAGTAGTTAAAGAACAGTTAAAATAATCCATCAATGTGGTATTACTTATGTCACCAATCAGTGAATATAGTGCCCTTCCCAAGCTGGAGAGAACATGACTTTCTCCCAAGGCATCTATGAGGAACCCGTTAATGTACACGATGGTTCCAGTTATTTCTTAATGTGCAGCCCCAGCATTTTTATTTTTTAGTCATAAGGCCAAGCACAGTAAGACCATTAAGAGCAACAGCCTCCATAAAACCTCATAAGTCATTTTTAATAAGGTCATCAATTTCTGCCAAGACCTTAACAAAGTTAAATGTATAACCAAGCCCTGTTAGCTCTGTTACCAAAGGGAACCAAGACGAAAAATAAATTAATCATTTTGTAAATGACTTACTCTGTAGTGACAGCAGGAGCTAAGGGATCAAACTCCATTACCTCGTAGTAATTGGGTGGCTGGAGATCATTCTTTGTCATTGCTTTAGGCAAGGAAAAAAAAAAAAAGAAAACCAACCAGTAAATACACATTGTGTTTTTCAAGAACACATGCAAAATTAATATTCTTTTTATGATTCAGACTTCAAACATTAGACCCTAAGAAATCTTGACAACCATGAATAAATACAACTGGTATTCTAATGCTACTCCCACATGGAACAAATCTATATATAACAAAAAGTCTTCCAAACTTCAGCTAAAGATTCATTTACCTCAGCATTCCAAATATAACATTCAGCACAACACCATCATTTTTATAATCTAATATCGGTCATAATGGTATCTGCCATGAATTTACTTCATGGAACTTAAAAAGGCACATGAGGTCCTCATTTTTCCTCCCTGTATACCTATTTTCAATCAGAAGTAAATCTCTGGCAGACACCTATATTCTCACCAGTTTTCTTTTTCAATGCAAGTAATAGGTCTCAAGTACCTGGATGACTGCTGGGCAAGGAAGGCAATCTCTGGCTTGATGGTGTTGCTGGAATGTTCTGCAGACTAACTGGCTGTAGTATTGAATATTCTGGAAACTGAAGAAACCAAAGCACAATGTTCAAATAAACATTCTACATTAAGCTTTTCTTTTGTTATTTAGATTCCCAGGCTTCTAAGTGGCACTATTCCAAGAACCATATTTTCCCAATTGGACAAAAATTAGAAATTATGAACTATTACCTTTTTAGGTAATAACCATTTATGACTCTACTTTTCTCTCTGGTTCCATGCCCACTGTACCTCATTTCCCATACAAGATTTAAAATTAACATGTTGCTTTAAAAAAAAAAATGTATGGCTCAGTCTAGCATCTGTTGTTTCCCATTGACTAAAACATCTCAGCCTCAAACAGGAAAATAAATCTTAACCCTACAGAAGGGCATAAGGTGAGGACATCGAATCAGGACTGATAAAGTCTTAGAAATATCTTTCTTCTTCTAATCTTCCGCATTCATTTCACAAATATGTCCTAGGCACCTACTAGGTGCCAGGCACTATACATAAAGTAGGTCAAATCCCTGTACTCTCGAAGCAGATAATCAACAAATGTAAACAGATGTCTGATAACACGTACTCTAAAAAAATAAAACAAAAACAAAAAAAGCCAGGTAACGGAGAAGAAAGACTGGGGTAGATGGGGTGGGCTACTGCTGTGATAGTAGTGGACAGGGAATGCCTCACCGGTAGAGCCCTGACTGAGGTGGGTGCTGGGAGTCCCTGAGGAGACACAAGGTCATGTCTGAAGCAGAGAAGACCAGTGTGGCTAGAGTAGAGTGAGCCAAGGAAGAGAGGTGAGGTTAGAGAGGTAATGGGAGAGGTGAGATAAGCATTTCAGGTTTTTACAGAGTAAAACAGAAGAAGAAAATCATCGGTGGGTTTAGAGCAGTTAAGTAATATAGGACTTTACTTTTTTTTCCCCCTCTCCCAAGACTGCTCTGGTTTGAGAATAGATTTTATGATGGGGATGGGGGTGGAGAGGGAAGTGATGGCTGAAGCAGGGTAACCTGAGAAGGCCACTGCAATATCCATCTGATGGCTTGGACTGGGATCCAGAAGTGGAGGCAGTGAGAAGTGGCTAGATAATAGGTATGCTGTGAAGGGAAAAGGTGAAAAGGTGGATGTCAAGCATTGTTTTCCAAGGTTTTGACTTAAGCAACTGAAATAGTGGAAGGGTCCTTTACTGTGGTGGGGAAGCCTGCAGGAAGAGCACGTGGAGAGCCAGGACTGGGAAGAACACAAAAAGATTACTTTGGAAGGTGGATTTGTGAGTTCTGAGTTTAGGGAAGGGATGTGGGCTGGAGATACCAATTATAACTTGTCAGAGTCTGGTATTTTAAGATATGAGACCAAAAAACTGGAAGAACAAATGTGGAAAGAGAAGTCTGAAGCCTAAGCCCTGGGGTCTGCAACACTGGAAGGCCAGTACAGGAGAGGGGGCCAGCAAAGGAGATAGAGAAGTAGAATTAAGAGAACAAAAGTAAGTGCTGTTTCAAAATCACATGTGTAAAAAAGGAGGAAGTGAGTGATTCTGTCACCTGCTGCCAATAAGTCAGGTAAGATGAGCACTGAAAATTGCAGTAACAGACTTGGTACTATTGGAGGTCACTGGAGACCATGAGAAGAGCTATACCAGCACAGTGGGAGGAATCAGAACCTGTATGAAGCCCATCAAAAAGGATGGAAGCAAAGAAGAGGAGACAGCTAACATGAACAACACTAAAGGAATTTTGATCCGTAACCACTTTTCTAACAGAAGTAGAAGTAAGATTCAACCTGCCTATTTGGAAAGGCTAAAAAGAAAAAGAGAGGTCCTAACAAGGGCTGTATCAACATGTTATAGAACATATGACACAACACTGAACAGAACATGAGATTTAATGACCAGGAATTCCTTCTCAGCCATGATAATCTGCTGACTGTGTGTGCTGCCCAGGAAGGGTTTCATTACTTACACTTTCATATGTAGGACTTGAGGTGATATTTTGGCTGGTCCTTTGGGTAAACCTAGGAGAGTATGATAAGACAGCTTGATTACCTTACAGTGAGAGCACAAATGCAAAAAGATGACGTCCCACAAACAAAATCTAAAATGTACCTTCAGACTTCAATGAAATATTAATTTTATATAACAACTGCCATCTGGTTTCAGTGCCCACCAGTTTGTGATGCCCAAATACCAAAGAGAATAAAGACAAAGCACTGTCCCTTGGCAGTGGTAGCCCTGAGATCCTGAAATATACATAATATACTAGTGAGAACAAGCCGTCAGTTTTTCCATCAGAGAAGCTACCACCCTGTCATCTCCTGAAGGACGAGAAGCAATCCAGAGTAGAGGTTAGGAAGGAGGTGGGAAGGGCCCTGGTTCTATATAAGATAGAACACATACACTTTGCCCTGCCTCTCCCACTGAGGACAACTATAAAACCTGGACAGGATGCATGGGGCAAATAGTTGAGGGCTGAAAAGTGAATAGTTACAGGATGACTGGGAAAGACTAGATTTTGAGTATCACCAAATCATTGTGAATTTATCTTTTTTCCGGCCCCCCCCCCATACCCAAACCTGAATGCAGTGCAGCCTAAAACCCAGGAGTGGGCAGTGAGGATAGACTGTAACAGGGGAAGACCTTTTGTTCTCACTCAAGGAGCAGGAGACAGAAGTCCTAATGCTCAGAGGTAGTGTGGAAATCCCTTTTCCTCTTTTTTTTCTTTCAATTCTCTCACCCTCTAAACCTGAAGCAATCCCAAAGTGGCTGCAGTGACAGTAGAAGTAAGAGGGACCTGCAGAGGTTTATTCATGGGAGGGGACACTTCTCCAACAAGTGTAACTGTGATCCCAAGGACAGTGCAAACTCTTGTCTTGCAAAAGTCCCACCACTTGGTCCCAGACACAAGCATAGTCAAAGAAATGCATGGCATGTAATAGGGTAACTGAATCTCCAGCTTTCTGACTGGAGAACCAAAGAGGCATATCCGAGAAAAGCAAAGCAACAGAGAAATCACAGTGGGAGGAATTCAGAAAAATCTGAAAGTTGTTGGGGTGCCTGGGTGGCTCAGTGGGTTAAGCCTCTGCCTTCGGCTCAGGTCATGATCTCAGGGTCCTGGGATCGAGGCCCGCATTGAGCTCACTGCTCAGCAGGGAGCCTGCTTCCCCCTCTCTCTGCCTGCCTCTCTGCCTACTTGTGATCTCTCTCTCTGTGTCAAATAAATAAAATGTTTTTTTTTTTTTTTTAAAAGTTGTTTATGAAATCCTGGGCTCACTCCTTGATCTTTGACTCTGTGGATTTGATCCCAGTTGGGTTGCAAAAGATACTGAGAACTAAACACACAGCCATCCAGGCCTCAGAATGGCACACATGAGACAGATCGGAATAGCACAACAAAGGCTTTGAAAAGATAAGTACTTTGGAACCAGCGGCCTCCATATTACCAAAACTAGCACAAAGGCAGCAGGCTGAAGCTGAGGCATGAACCTAAGGAGGTTGTTTGCCTTCTAAAATCAAAACAGCCCCATCCTTGACAGGATGTAATAAGAGCAAGTGTATCCTAACATTAAAAATGCCCAGGATACAATCCAACATTACTAGGCATGTGAAGAACTGGAAAAATTTCAACAGGCAAAAGAAAAGGCAATCAACAGAGTCGATATCAAGAGGACACAGATGTTAAAATGATGGCAGATTTTAAAGCAGCTATTATACAAGTGCTTCAACAAGCAACTGTGAACACTCACGGGAAAAAGACGGGAAAATAGAAAGTTGTTTCAAAGAAAAATAAGATACAAAGAAGAGCCAAATAGTAACTTTAGAATAACAAGTACAATAACTGAAGTTTTAAAAAATTTACAGGATGAGCTCCCTAACAAAATGGGGATGACAGAGGAAATAGGCAGCAGAAGAGTCCAAGATGGGAGAGGAGCAGGACACCTTAGTTTTGTCTGGTCCCAGAGATTCAGCTACATAGCTATCAAATCATTCTGAACACCTGTGAACTCAGCCGGAGATCTAAGAAAAAATAGCTGCAACTCCACAAATAAAAAAGGGACCACTTTCTGCAAGATAGGAGGTGTGGAGAAGTGAATCTGAGGCGATATATTGGAAGATAAACCGTGGGGCGAGGGGGTCTCTCTAAGCCGGCTACCTAAAAGTGATAGAGCAGCAGAGTGCAAAATTGGAACTTTTAGAAGTCTGCTCTGGTGAGGGACAGCCCAGCCTGAAAGGCACTCAGGTGGCAAAGCAGGGCAGAATCTTAGGTGGGACAGCATGTGGTCTCAGATTCACGGTGCTAAGTGAGGAAGATATGCAGCCATGAATACTTTATCCAGCAAGGCTGTCATTCAGAATAGAAGAAGATATAAAGAGCTCCCAGGACAACCAAACTGAAAGATTTGTGATCCCTAAACCAGACCTGCAAGAAATATTAAAGAGGAGGGGCACCTGGGTGGCTGAGTTGGCTAAGCATCTGCTTTTTGCTAGGGTTGTGATACTGGGGTCCTGGGCTCAAGTCCTGCGTTGGACACCCTGTTAAGTGGGGAGTCTGCTTCTCTTTCTTCTTCTGCCCCTCCCCCCCGCTCATGCTGTCTCTCAAATAAATGAATAAAATCTTTTTTAAAAATCTAAATAAATATAAAAGAGAGTCCTTTAAGCAAAGAAAGAGCCCAAAAGTAACACAGACCAAAGAAAGAGACAATATACAGAAACACTGACTTTACAGGTAATACAAGGGCACTAAATTTGTTATCTTTCAATAGTTAGTTACTCAGTGTAAATGGGCTAAATGCCTAATCAAAAGACACAGGCTCTCGGACTGATAAAAAAGCAAGACCTACTCATACGCTGTCTGCAAGAGACTCGTTTTAGACCCAAAGACACCTCCAGATCGAAAGTGAGGGGGTGGAAAACCACTTATCATGCTAATGGACATCAAAAGAAGGCTGGGTGGCAATCCTTATATCACACAAATTAGATTTTAAACTAAAGACTATAATAAGAGGGGCGCCTGGGTGGCTCAGTGGGTTAAGCCTCTGCCTTCAGCTCAGGTCATGATCTCAGGGTCCTGGGATCAAGCCCCGCTTTGGGCTCTCCACTCAGTGGGAAGCCTGCATCCTCTTCTCTCTCTGCCTGTCTAGCCTACTTGTGATCATTCTCTGTCAAATAAATAAAAATCTTAAAAAAAAGAGTATAATAAGAAATGAGGAATGACACTATATCATATTTAAAGGGTCTATCCAACCAGAAGATCTAACAGTTGTAAATACTTATGCCCTTAACATGGAACCAGCCAATTATACAAACCAAGTAATGACAAAATTAAAGAAACACATAATACAATAGTAGGGGACTTTAACACCCCACTCACTGCAATGGATAGATCATCTAAACAGAGGATCAACAAAAAGCAAAGGCTTTATTTTTTTTTTTTTCGTTAACATATAATGTATTATTTGTTTTGGGGTAGAGGTCTGTGATTCATCAGTCTTATACCCAGTGTTCATTACAACACATACCCTTCCCAATGTCCATCACCCATTTACCCCATCCCTCCACACCCCTCCCCTCCAGCAACCCTCAGTTTGTTTCCTATGATTAAGAGTGTCTTATGGTTTCTCCCTCTCTGGTTTTGTCTTGAAACAAGGGCTTTAAATGACACACTGGACCAGACGGACGTCACAGATATATTCAGAGCATTCCATCCTAAAGCAACAGGAAATACATTCGTCTCAAGTGCACATGGAACAGAACATTCTCCAGAATAGATCACATACTAGGGTCACAAATCAGGTCTCAACCAGAACGGAAAGACTGGGATCATTCCTTGCATATTTTTGCACCACAATGCTTTGAAACTGGAACTCAATTACCATTACCTGAGGGAATTTGGAAAGAACTCAAATACATGGAGGCTAAAGAGCATCCTACTAAAGAATGAATGGGTCAACCAGGAAATTAAAGAATTAAAAAAATTCATGGAAACAAATGAAATGAAAACACAATTGTTAAAAACCTTTGAGATGCAGCAAAGGCAGTTCTAAGAGGGAAGTATATAGCAATACAAGCCTTTCTTGAGAAACAAGAAAGGTCTCAAATACACAACCTAACCTTACACCTAAAGGAGTTGGAGAAAGAATAGCAGGTAACCCTAAACCCAGCAGGAGAAGAGAAATAATAAAGATCAGGGCAGAAATCAATGAAATAGAAAACAAAAGAAGAGTAGAATAGATCAATAAAACTAGGAGCTGGTTCTTTGAAAGAATTAATAAGACTGATAAACTCCTAGCCAGACTCTTTAAAAAGAAAAGAGAAGAACCCAAATGAATAAAAATCATGAATGAAAAAGAAGAGATCATGACCAACACCAAGGAAATACAAACAATTCTAAGAATATTTTATGAACAACTATATGTCCAAAAATTAGGTACTCTGGAAGAAATGGACGCATTCTAAGAGACATATAAACTACCAAAACTCAAAAAGGAAGAAAGAGAAAACCTTAAAAGACCCATAACCAGCAAGGATACTGAAAAAGTGATCAAAAATCTCCCAAAAAAACAAGAGTCCAGGGCTGGATGGTTTCCCAGGGGGAATTCTACCAAACATTTAAAGAAGAATTAATCCTTTTCTTCTGAAGCTGTTCCAAAAAATAGAAATGGAAGGAAAACTTCCAAACTCTTTTTGAGGCCAGCATTACCTTGATTCCAAAACCAGACACCCCACCAAAAACGAGAACTATAGAGCAATATCCCTGATGAAGATGGATGCAAAAATTCTCACCAAGATACTAGCCAATAGGATCCAACAGTACATTAAAAGGATTATTCACCATGAACAAGTGGAATTTATTCCTGGGATGCAAGGGTGGTTCGACATTTGCAAATCAATCAATGTGATACACTACATTAATAAACGAAAAGACAGGAACCACATGATCCTCTCTGTAGATGTAGGAAAAACTTTTGACAAAGTATAGCATCCTTTCCTGAGTAAAACTCTTCACAGTGTAGGGACAGAGGGAACATACCTCAGTACTATAAAAGCTATCTACCAAAAGCCCACAGTAAATATCATTCTTAATGGGGAAAAACTGAGAGCCTTTCTGCTAAGGTCAAGAACATGGCAGGGATGTCTACTATCACCACTGTTGTTCAACATAGTACTGGAAGTCCTAGCCTCAGCAATCAGACCACAAAAAGAAATAAAAGGCATCCGAATCGGCATAGAGGAAGTCAAACTCTTACTCTTTGCAAATAACATGATACTCTATATGGAAAACCCAAAAGAATCCACCCCAAAATTGCTAGAACAGGAATTCAGAAAAGTGGTAGGATACAAAATCAATACACAGAAATCAGTCACATCCTATACACGAACAATGAGAGGAAGAGAAATTAAGGAGTCAATTCCATTTACAATTGTAGCACCAAAAACTGTAAGATACCTAGGAATAAACGTAACCAAAGAGGCAAATGATCTGTACTCAGAAAACTATAGTACACTCATGAAAGAAATTGAAGAAGACACCAAGAAATGGAAAAATGTTCCATGCTTACAGATTGGAAGAACAAATATTGTTAAGATGTCTATGCTACCCAAAGCAATCTACACATTCAGATCAATCCTTATCATAGTACCATCAAATTTTTTTTCACAGAGCTGGAACAAATAATCCCAAAATTTGTATGGAACTAGAAAAGACCCTGATAGCCAAAGGGATGTTGAAAAAGAAAGCCAAACCTGGTGGCATCACAATCCCAGACTTCAAACTCTATTATAAAGCTGTAATCATCAGGACAGTATGGTATTGGCACAAAACCAGACACACAGATCAGTGGAACAGAATAGAGAACCCAGAAATGGACCCTCGACTCTATGGTCAGCTAACCTTCGACAAAGCAGGAAAGAATATCTAATGGAAAAAAAGACAGTCTCTTCAACAAATGGTGTTGGAATAATTGGACAGCCATGTGAAGAATGGAACTGGACCATTTTCTTACACCATACACAAAAACAGAAGCAAAATGGATGAAAGACCTAAATGGGAGACAGGAATACATCAAAATCCTAGAGAAGAACACAGGCAGCAAGCTCTGTGACTTCAGCAGCCGCAACTTCTGTCTAGACATGCCTCCAAAGGCAAGGGAAACAAAGGCAAGGATGAACTACTGGGATTTCATCAAGACAAAATGCTTTTACACAGCAAAGGAACTAGTTGACAAAACCAAAAGACAACGGACAAAATGGAAGATATTTGCATATGTCTTATCAGATTAAGGGCTAGTATCCAAAATCTATCTATAAAGAACGTATCAAACTCAACACCCAAAGAATAAATAATCCAATCAAGAAATGGGCAGAAGACATGAACAGACATTTCTCCAAAGATGACATAAAAATGGCCAACAGACACGTGAAAAATACTCCACATCACTCAGCATCAGGGAAATACAAATCAAAACCACAATGAAACACCACCTCACACCAGTTGGAATGGCTAAAATTATCAAGTCAGGAAATGACAGGTGTTGGTGAGGATGTGGAGAAAGGGGAACCCTCTTATACTGTTGGTGGGAATTGTGCAGCAGAGCTGGTGTAGCCACTCTGGAAAACAGTATGGAGGTTCTTCAAAAAGTTGAAACTAGAGCTACCTATGACCCAGAAATTGCACTACTGGGTATTTACCCCAAAGATACAGATGTAGTGAAAGAAGGCACACATGGACCCCAGTGTTTATGGCAGGAATGTCCCCAATAGTCAAACTATGGAAAGAGCTCAAATGTCCATTGACAGATGAAGGGATAAAGAAAATGTGACATATATATATATGATGGAATACTACTCAGCCACCAAAAAATTGAAATCTTGCCATTTGCCAATGACGTGGTGAAACTAGAGGGTATTATGCTAAGCGAAGTCAGTCAATCAGTGAAAGACAATTATCATATGATCTCACTCATAAGTGGAGTTTAAGAAACAAAACAGGATCATAGGGGAAGGGAGGGAAAAATAAAACAAGATGAAATCAGCGAGGGAGACAAACCACAAGAGACTCTTAAACATAGAAAACAAACAGGGTTGCTGGAGGAGAGGGTGCTACAGGGTAGGTAACTGGGTGATGGACATTAAGGAGGGCATGTGATGTAATGAGCACTGGGTATTATATAAAACCAACGAATCACTGAACTCTACTCTGAAACTAGTAACACGTTATAGGTTAATTAATTGAATTTAAAAAGATTAAAAAAAATAAATAGGCAGCAAACTTGAATTTAAATCAATAGAAATTATCCCATCTTAAGAAGAAAAACCAACAAACAGAAAAAGAGTGAAAAAAGTAATGAACAAAACTCTAGGCATTTACAAGACAATGATACCAGATTTAACATTTGTGTCATCAAGAGTCCCAGAGGGACAGTTGAACATGTAGTGTTGAAGAAGTATTTGAACTATAAGACTGAAAACTTCCCAAATCTGGTGAAATACATAAACCCACAGATTCAAGAAATGCAGTGTAGTAGGTTGAATGGTGCCCCCACCTGCAAAAGGTATGTCCTTGTCCTAATTCTTCGAACCTGAATGTGACTTTATTTGGAAATGCGTCTTTTCAGATTTAATTAAGGTAAGGATCTTGTGATGATGATATCATCCTATATTAACTGAATGAGCCTTAAATCCAATGACAAGTGATCTTAAAGAGAAAAGCAGAGGGAGATTTGAAACACACAGAGAAGGCAACATGAAGGTGGAGGCTGAAAGTGGAGTGATGTGGGCCAAGCCAAGGAAGCAAAAAAAAAAAAAAAAAAATGCTAACAGTCCCAAGAAGCAGAAGCTGGAAGAGGTGAAGAAGGGCTTGTCCCTACAGCCCTGCTGGGAGTGTAGCCCTGCTGATTTCAGGTTTATAGCCTACAGAACTATGAGAAAATTAATTCCTGTGGTTTTCAACGACCCAGTTTGTGGTGATTTTTTTTGATGGTAGCCATAGGAAATGAATACTCTCAGCAAATCCCAAACAGAATAAACTAAAAGAAATCCATGTCCAGACATATCATAATCAAGCTGTTCAAAGTCAGGAAAAAAAATTCTTACAGTGTAATAACATAGAGAAAACATATTATCTATAGGAGAACAATGATGTGAATGCATATAGACTTCTCATTAGAAACCATGTAGGCCAGAAGAGGGTGGAGGAATGTTTAAAAACTGAAAGAAAAAAAACCCCATCAACTCAAAATTCTATATCCATGCAAACACCCCTCAGGAACAAAGATGAAGTAAAGACACTCTCACATGAAGTAAAAGGAGATTTTTCACTGCCAATAAACCTGCTCTAAAGGAATCACTAAAGAAAATTCTTCACAGAGAAGGGAAGTCATACGAGAAAATAAAAGAAGATCAACAGAAATAGCAAATATTGGTAGACTCCTCTTCTTGAATACTTTAAAATATACTTAAGGGTTGCACGCAAAGATTGTAACATTGTCTTGGGTTTTTTTTCAATGTAGATACATACAATAACTACAATATAAATGGAGGAACTCTAAATTTTCTACGTTTTACTTTAAGTTGGTAAGATATTGGCTGAACTTGGACTAAAATGTTATGTACATTGCAATCCTTAGAGCAACCAGTCCCCTCCCTCCTCATAATATAAACTACACAGAGTTACAGTCAAACTCGTAGTAGATAAGATGGAATACTGAAAACATTCAAACAATCCAAAAGACTGCAGTAAGGAGGAAACAGAAAAAAACAACAGAGAACAAATAAGTTATATAATGTTAAACCTAAATCCAAACCTAATTACATTAAGTGTAAATGGTCTAAATGTACCAGTTAAAGAGAGAAATTATGAGAATACATAAAAAGGCATGACCCAATTATATGCTATCTACAAGAAATGCAGTTCAAATATTTTTATATGGTTAAAAGTAAAAAGATGAAAAATATACCACGCAAACACTAATCAAAAGCACAATAGAGTGGCTATATTACTATCAAAGTAGACATCAGGACAAAGAAAATCAGAAGTGATGAAAAGGACTATACATAATGCTTTAAGGGTCAATTCACCAAGAAGACCCAGCAATACTGAATGCACATGCACTTAATAATAGAACGTCAGAATATATGAAGCAAATGCCAATTTTACACAACCTTTTCTGGAAATAGGACACACTGTATGATTCTATTTAGATGCCATGTTTGAAAAGACAAACTACAGCGACAGAAAACAGACTGGTGGTTGCTGGGGGGTGAGTGTGGGACAGGGCAACTATAAAGAAATACAACAAGGGAATTTGGGGGGTGATGACGTATCCTGTACACTGCGTTGGTGGTTACATGACCTAGACATATGTTAAAATTCATACGACTGCACACCAAAGAAAAACAATTGTAAGTAGATGAATTTCACTTTATGGAAATTTTTAAAATAAAATTAATTAAAGCACAGAAAGAAATAAAAGAAAGCAGGCACTGAAATCAGACCCACTTGAATTTGAATCCTGTTTCTGCGGTAGTTGGGCAACACCTTTGGGCAGGTTAATCTTCTTCAGCCTTGGTTTCTTACCTTGTGAAGAGATGAGAATGATGGTATATCTACCTCCCTGTCCTATAAGGAGCACTAGTAAGTAATTAGTAAACCTTACTTATTCCAGTTAGCCTGTTGCCTGATGGTAAAGTGGACTATAAATATGACCTATTACACTTTATCCCATAATCATGGTTTTTCAAGATTCCTTTCTGTTAGAATAATTCCATCACTCATTTGTTCCGTGACGGTGAACAACAAACACAACGGGGTGGAAAATTCTCAAGACTCTAACATATTTTTGATGGTTGATTTTGCCTTTCATATGTGATCTCTGATATTTAACCCACAGTACATGCGTTAGGTAACTTTAGTGCTTCAATTCCTGACACTAAAAAACTGATCTAATTATAGTTTCACTCAGGTATAAGCCCTTTCGAAAATTAGAAAATGGATATAGTCTTAGCCTAAAAAACAAAATACTGATATTACACATTATCTTTTATTCCAGTGAATTCTAAGAACTGTAATTATTTTGATATCTGGATGTTGGGTGGACAACCATTATAGGGTTTCTAATGTATGATCAGCAAAAGTACTGCTTTATGATTCTCCTGGGATGCTTTTTAAAACTGAGGAGTCCTACTACTGAGTCAGAATTTTGGGGGCACCAGCAATTTTACTTTTTAATAATCCCCCAAGTGATTTTTATGCACACTAAAGTATGAGATCCCTGATACTAGAGGTTAAAATAAACAGCTATTAGCTAGGAATTGATCTTTTTATAAGCTTTATAGAGGCATTTTTGTAATTGGATTTCATCCATATAATTACTCCTTTTCATTACACAACACGATTTGCAGGATAAAGGAAAACAGAATCAGTTACTTTAGATCACATTATTTACTAGGCAACTTCCTGGAAATCTGCCTACAGCATTGCAACATCGCTTGCATCACAGTTATGTGATGGTACTGACCCAACTAGTCGTTCACAACACAGTCACTGACACTATTCTTTCCCAACACATGAAGCTTTCCTCAGTCCTCTTCTTCCCTTTTGTTTCTCTTTCTTCCCAGTTTGATTCTCCTTTCTCATTCCCCTCTCTCTGCCCCTGCCCTCCCCCCCATTCCTTTCTTAAGTAGAGAAGTAACTCAGAGATTGGGTAAAAATACTAGGCAAGTCTAAAAACATATCTAAATCCACTGATGTAAAGACATATGTATTTTTGTCAAGATATGCCAAGCTATGTTGAGTAGAAAACAAAAGCAAGGTTCAGAAGAGTATGTACAGTATGCTGCACTTAATAGAGGAGTAAAAAATTATATTCATTATTTATCCAAAGACACTTTGGAAAGACAAATAAGAAAGTGGCTACCAAGGTAGGAGCAAGACATGACATAAGGGGAAGCACAGGGGTGGGGTGAGATCAAGTACTGTCCTTGTAGGTCTTTTTATATCATTTTGATACCTGAATCAGGGAAATGCATTGTCTATTACCTAAAATACAGACATTAAAAGGAAAAAAACCCCAACTTTTGATGTACAGAAAATCCAACTTCTATTTTTTTGCTGTATCTACTCTACCCTGTTTCTCCTTGACCTTAAGGGAATCATGCCTTTTTTAGTTTCTTCTGCATCCTTCTTGTGTTTCTTTACACAAAGAAGCAAATGTTTATATTATTTCTTACTTTCTTATGCAAATGTAAGATAGTAAACATACATTACTTTGCACGCCTTTCACTTGATAATATATTGGTGATTGTCCCTCACAGCCTACTTTTGTCCCCTAGCTGTATAGTAATACATTGTGTAGATATTTGGGCCACAGCTGATGCATACTTGAGTCATTTCCAATTATTAGCTGTGCCCAAACGCTGTCAAGAATAATCTTGTGAACACCTCATTTTGCATAAGCAAGTATGATTCCTAGAAATGAGATAGTGGGTTCAAAGGGAAATGCATATATAATTGTAATAGATTTTACCACTTGCCCCTCATAAGAATTGCATAATTTTGTGATAGTATCTGTCTTTCCACAGCAGTAAAGCCTATTAACAAACTTTCAGACTCTTACCAATCTGCGAGGTTAAAAATAAAAAGTCATTGTAGTTTAATTTATATTTCCGTAATTTTAAGTAAGGTTGAGCATCACTGCATCTGCTTATGGGCCATCTGTATCTCTTTTCTGGTGACCTATCAATTCGTCTGACCGGCTTCTTCATAGCTGTATGAACTTGGGCTGTTCCTATTCCCTAAATCTCAGCCTCTTCCCCTGTAAAATGGGCATAATGACAACAGCACAGGTCCAAAGTTTTTGCAAAGATTAAATGGAATAAACAGAGCTCAGCAAAGTACCTGGCACATGGAAAGTGCTCCATAACTAGTGTGGCCATTTTTTAATTCCCTTGTCATTCAATTCCCCTTGATCTTCCCCCATTTCCTGTTACCACTGAAAAATAACAGAAATAATTTTTGGAAGGCTTACCACCTAGAGCCTTAGAGTATTAGGAGGTACATATAGCATCTCACAGAAACTTTGCAAGAACCCTAGGAAGTATTCTCAGAAGAAAAATGAAGGTTCACCCTGGTGAAGTTTCTCATCCAGGGTCACGTAACTGGTAGAAAGCAGAGCTGGGATTCTAACTCAGGACTGTCTCATTCTTAAGTCTCTACTTTTCCTCTTATGTCATGCTTTCTTAAGTATAAGGAATCAGAAGGAGATGGTATTACCTCTGGAGTATTACTGGACATACTTACAAGGGTGTTTCCGTATTTTCCAAGGCTAGCAAATCCACCTGCGGACTAAGACTGGGGTTCAAGTTGTTTGTTACAACAGGACTTGGAGAGCTGAAATCTAGAACATAAAACGGACTTGTTTGGCTTTAAAACATTTTGTCAGTTATTCTGCTTGATTTTCCACAATAAAAACAAAAACAAAACAGGTATTTCTGCCACCATAAAATCATTTTCTCCAACAGAAATTAAAGGACATTATTAATGGTAACTGGAAAGAGAAATGCTGCCACAAAAAGAGGATGTTGTGAAGGTAACAAATGTTATTACACTGGGTTTTCTGAAATCCCAGCCTGATCTAGAATGGAAGGGATTTTGTGTGTCCTGTTCTCTCAAGCACAAAAATAAAAAGCTAGGGCATGTATGGAGCTCGACCCTCTCCTCCCCAAGCTCTCAACTTCCTATAACCCTGAGACACCCCAAAGTAGGAAAGTCTCAAAGACTGGGTGGCTATAAGGTGGCAGAGAGGGGATTTCAACTTGGACTTCAAAAACCTCAAAAAACCTCATTCCTGACTTTCTCTATCAGCATCAAATATTCCCTTATCTACCCAAAGAGAAACCCAAAGGTCATAGTGTGTGGTTCAGAGTGGTTTAAAGTTGGGCCATGATGTTGAACCACCTCTGTAAAAGTAGGTCAGGTGAATTTGATGAGATTCTAAGCCAGGGGATGAGTTTCAGGGATCCACCCCCTCTACCCCCGCTATATCCCATTGCTGGGTTTGACCCAACCATTTGCCAAGGAACAACTACATCTCCTGACAGTTCTCTGATATTCAAATGGACTTCAGTCCTTCCCAGGTTGCATTTAATAAAGAAACCAAGCAGAACTGTTTCACATCAAGCTCTTCTGCTGGTCTGAAAGGCCGATATGCTTATTTACTTAAGTCTGAAAGCTGAGCATTCACAGTGTTGAGTTCTCCCAGAGTGGCCCTAGGCATTGGAGGACTAAGCCTAAGGTCCAAGAGATCACAGGATGGGGCAGAAGGTTCACTGGTCATCTGAAAACAAAGCAAACAAAAACACAATTCAGAAAAAATGTACCAGGTAGTTTATCATGGCTTTCTCCCTAGGGACTTCTAAGGAAAATCCTATTTGGATACATCTCGATGGAGAACTCTATTCAACAGGCAACACCTGTACTAATCACATCTCACCATCTACCTGTGTTGCTGCTTAATCAGACAATCTTCTTATGACCTCTTACTAGTAACTAATAATATCGAGTTGTTAAGGCAAATACTCTACACGACCAAAACCACTCCAAATTGTTAATGAATGTCTCCTCTGTTTTAAGACTTGTTTTAGGTAAGCCTTATACCCTACTGTACAATTTGTAAAATGTTCAATTGTTCTTTATAACATTTCTGTTCACTTACATTGGCATCTTCCCTCTGGTTCCTATTCTCCAAAATCCTTTGTTGGTTCCGAGTGAATCTGTTTGAGAGTTAGTAAAATACAAGTATTTAAAAGAAAAAAGATATGAAAATGCTATACTCCTTAACAAATTAACTGAATATGAAAATATTCAGGAACAAAGATAATCAGCCTCATCCCCATCAACTCCCAATAAAGTACTTTAGTAACTTTTTTCAAAAAAAAATCTCTTTCCATTTTATAGGGGTAGTTGAGCATCTGACTCTTGATATCAGCTTGGGTTGTGATCTCTGGGTCATGAGATCAAGCCCCACATCAGGCTCCGTGTTGGGCGTGGAGTCTGCTTGAAGTTCCCTCTCTCTCCTCTGCCCTTCCCCCCAGCTCATGTGCTCACTCTCTCTCTCAAATAAATAAATGAAATCTTAAAAAAACCCCAAAAAACTAGTAGTAATTCCATCACCTAGAAATGGTCCCTATTAACATCATGATGTATTTCCTTTTGGTATCTTTTTCTGTAATTTATTTTTAAACTTACTTGCAATTATATTTCACATAGTTCTGTATTCTAATCCAATTGTGTTGTGAGAATTTTTCCAGTTATTCAGAAATGCAACTTTTAGTGGCTGCATATTTTACCTTATGAACATAGCACACATTTAACTACCTTTTTAAAAACAACAACAACAACAACAAACAAAAACAGATTTTAACTATCCATTTGAGAGAGAGAGAGAGAGGGAGCACATGAGCAGGGGAAGAGGGAGAAAGGGAAAGGGAGAAACAGATGCCCCACTGAGTGTAGAGCCCAACACACAGGTCAATCCCAGGACCCTGAAATCATGACCTGAGCTGAAGTCAGATGCTTAACCGACTAAGCCACCCCCATTTAACTACCCTTAATCTCAAATATTTAACTTGTTTCCAATCCTGCCATTATAAATACTGTTCCATAAAAATTAAAATACATTTAACATATTTTCTGTTTCTCTTGATTTTTATGACACCTGATATCTACTAAAAATATTGAGCTTTTACAACTTAAATTTTACATCGCTTGTACATTGGGAATAAAAGAGGAGCAGATAAATAAACAATAGGTTTGAAAGAATACTGAAGTTGAAGGCAGTAGTCCAAGGATCAAGTGTCAGCTTTATTATCATCTAGCTATAGGATCGTGGATATAACTTCTGATCCTCAGTTCTGTATCTGCTAAAAGAGAACAGCAGCATTTGAAGCATTTCCTCAGAAAGTTATTCTCAGGGGCGACCCCTAGAAAGATAATACAGGTGGATTAATGTGGAAATGCTTTGCAAACTAAGAGTTGCTTTAGAAACATACTAAATTAGAATATGCACTTAGGTTTAAGGATTTTTCCCTTTCTAAAACACGTTTTTCCTTCCACCTCCTTACAGCATTGGCTTCTTGTACACTAGTTATGTGCTGGGTATGAACCATCCTCACAGATCAAGCCTCCAGTAACAGAATTCTATTTTCTTATTTGCACAACTCTTCTCTAGATGTAATGAGCAGAGACTTTAGGGGATGTTGGAATAGGGTGAATGTATTTTGCATGTGGATGGATGTGAATCTTTGGGGAAACAGAGGGCAGACTGTGATGAACAGAATGGGGCTCCCCCCCTTCCAAGATATCCATATCCTATCATTGGAACAGTGAATGTGTTAGCGTGGATGACAAATGGAAGGTTGCCTTCATAGCAAGACTTTAACAGGGAGATTAGCCTGGACTGTACAGATGAGCAATGTAACTACAAAGGTCCTTAAATGTGAAGAGGCCGGCAGAAGAGGAAGCAAGAATGATAAAAAAAAAAAAATTCAACCAGATGATGCTGGCTTTGAAGATGGTGTAAAGGGGTCATAAGCCAAGGAGAGTGGGCAGCCTCAAGCAATGTAAAATTTAAGTTGTAAAAGGTCAATATTTTTAGTAGATATCAGGTGTCATAAAAATCAAGAGAAACAGTTAAGCCAACGGATTCTCCTCTAGAGCCTCCAAAAAGGAATGTACCCCTATTGACACCATGATGTTAGCCTGGTGAGACCCATTTTGGACTCTTACTGAACTGTAGGATAATAAGTTTATGCTGTTTTGAACCAGTAAATTTGTGATAATTTGTTACAGCAGCTTTAGGAAACTAATACACCAAAACTATGATCTTCGCTAAAGGCAAAACATACCTCTCTGAATCTTAAGACTTAAGTATTTCTGTCCCTCAACTGACTGCAGTTGCCTTTGGCACACATGGTTCAGAGCTGAATCAGAATGAGCCATTCACAGAAGTAACCCAATCTCTTGATATCTAGACCCAATAAACAGACATTCCCCTTCAGAAGAAGCTTTTAGTCAGTGGTCTTACTGGTTTGTAATAGAATTCCCCAAAATGAAAACCAGAAGGCAGCACTCTGCTGACAGACATGTGGTTTTCCTGAGCTGTCTTCCTACTGAACTAAGATTTATGCAGCACAAAACAAAAGCAAGAATTTGAGTTGGTGGGGCACCTGGGTGGCTCAGTGGGATAAAGCCTCTGCCTTCGGCTCAGGTCATGATCTCAGGGTCCTGGGATCAAGGCCCGCATCCGGCTCCCTGCTCAGCAGGGAGCCTGCTTCCTCCTCTCCCTGTCTCTCTGCCTGCCTCTCTGCCTACTTGTAATCTCTCTCTGTGTGTCAAATAAATAAATAAAATCTTAAAAAAAAAATTACTATGAGAGGAAGTCCTAGGGATAGTTTCGGAAAGACCGTAAGACTTGCCTGGAGCTATGGGGCTTTTTTATCCCCCCTCTTTTTTCAGGCTCCTAATAATAGAACTCTGGGTGCATTTATGTACAACTGTTTTATACAATATTTTAAAAGCACTGAAATAAGTTGTTTTATATGGTAACATTAACTGTTAACTCAGAAAAAAAACCCACAAAAAAAAAAAACCACAAAAAAACAACCACAAAAAAACTTGATTTTAATTGTTAACTCAGATTCATTTGCTTTAACTTTTTATTAGGAAACTTTCAAACTTACAGGAAAGTCAAGAGAACAATATAATGAACACCCGTGTATTCCTCAGCTAAGTTTGATAACTGTGTATCTTTTGCCATATTTGCTTTATGTATTTTTTTTGCTGAAATATTTAAAATTATAGACTTTATGACATTTCATCCCTAGATATTTTAAAAGGCATTCTCCAAAAATAAAGACATTTTCCAACTTAACCACCAACTTAACCATTATATTTCCCCCCTTAAGTCTTTAATATTAATTAAAATGCCATCCATATTCAAATTTCTCCATTAGCAACTAAATGTTTTTTAATGTTAGTGTGCTCAAAGTAGGATCCAGGTAAAGCCCACAGATTACATTTGGTTGCTGTTCCTTTTCTTCTTACTATTTTTTAACCTTTTGACCTCATTTTCCCCATTCCTCCCACCTCCCACCCCCTGTGCCTTAGGCAACCACCACCAAGTTCCTTTGCACGTACAAACTTGGTTGGTTTTGTACTCTTTTTGCTTTTCTTGTTGCTGTTGTTTTGTTTTGTTTTTGTTGGATTCCATATGAAGCTACATTTTTATATTATTTATTTATTTATTTATTAAAGATTTTATTTATTTATTTGACAGAGAGGGAGAGAGATTACAAGTTGGCAGAGAGGCAGGCAGAGAGAGAGGGGGAAGCAGGCTCCCTGCCGAGCAGAGAGCCCGATGTGGGCCTCGATCCCAGGACCCTGGGATCATGACCTGAGCCGAAAGCAGAGGCTTTAACCCACTGAGCCACCCAGGCGCCCCATTTTTATACTTTAAGACAGAGGAAAAAGTCACCTGTCAGTCTAGGCATGCCCCAGCTCCTGGGGGGGCTGGATCCTGGCTGCTCACTCTCTCCCCAGGCCTGTGTGCTTTTCTGTAGCTTCACACACACACACACACACCCGCCCCCACCCAAAGCTCCTGCTCTGCTCCTAGTTCCATCGATGCCCACTCATACTGCAGTGCTCACCATACCTGCACCTCCTCATTGACACTCCCCTCCCTCCTCTCCACCTGGATTACATCTGGCTGATATTCTCACCAACCAGACCCCCTGCACTTTGTTTCACTGCACTTATTTCAATTTTCAAGTGTGTCTATTTGTACTTAAGGTGTTTTTCTGACTTAGAGCCTTGTCTATTCCAATAGATTATAAGACTCTTATTTTGATGAATAAATGGTTAAAAACAACCAAGATGCCTAATAAGTGAACTGGGAAAGACATGAACTATTACAGAGCTCGTAAACATAATAGCTTACCAAAAGGAATTCAAAGCACAGGCCACAAAAATACGTGTTATACAGTGAATAAAACTGAGAGAAACAGAAGTATATGTTCTCTACATGATCACAACTATAAAAAATGTAGGAAAGGGTGCCTGGGTGGCTCAGTGAGTTAAAGCCTCTGCCTTCAGCTCACGTCCTGACCTCAGGGTCCTGGGATGGAGGCCTGAATCAGGCTCTCTGCCCAGCAGGGAGCCTGCTTCCTCCCCTCTCTGCCTGCCTCTCTGCCTACTTGTGATCTCTCCATCTCTCTGTCAAATAAATAAAGAAAATCTTTAAAAAAAGTAGGAAAAAGACTAAAATGTTAGTGACAAAATGAATATTTAAAATTTTTGCCTTCATACTTTTCTGAATGGAAATTTAAAAAAATCTATGTTCATATACAAAATGTCCTCACTACTGCTCTGGTTTTACACAGACTATTTTCTTCATATACAATAGCCTCCCCTCTCCTCTGCACTGTTCTATGTTCTTGTCCATCTCAAACTTAGGATAAACCTCACTTTTACTGAGATACTCTGTTTATACTGTTCATCTGGTTCAGTGAGCTCAGTGTAGGCATTATCAGGTGAATAAGATCCAGGCCCTGCTGGGCTCAGATGTTTACACTGCCCAAGAATGCCCAAGAATGCTCCCGGCACTGTGTAGACGTGCCCTTCCTTTTGCAAGCCATATCACAAGCTCCCAGAAGGCCAGGACCACATTCCCTCTCTTGGAAGGAAAGCAGCCTCGATCTTAACTGAGTATTTACCCAGTAGGTACTCTTATAAAAATGCTGAGCCCCTGTGGGAGAAATTACAAGTGGGGGAGGGGAGGAGGGTGCACATCAGCTCACCTCTCACATCCAAGGAGGGCATTATTCAAATCCTCATTCACTTGAATTAGCTCAACGGTTACATCTTCATTCTCCACCACTATGAGCAGGTCCATGATCCTCTCCTGCATCTCCCGACCTGTCTTATACAGTTTCTGTCAAAGAAAGGACAGACATCTCATTTTCCATGCCAGGGAAGTCCTATAAAGAAACTGATGCACCAATGCGTGCAGGCCCTTTGGGGGCCTATGAGTCACCTATGGGAGATTACCAGAGTATTTAATTATGTACAACTTGTCCTTCTTATCAGAAAGCAATGAGTTACACATGATTATGTTTTCCCCTAAAAACCAAAATAGGCGTCATAAGAATACTATGGTACACTGCACAGAACACTAGACTAGAAATTAGAACTGGTACCTGGGAATTCTAGAGGTAGTGCTTACTAGCAGCAGAATACAGAAATCACCTGTTTTCTAAATCTCAGTTTCCTCATTTGATAAATGAAAGTTATACTGGTTGCCACATCTACCTCAAGGTGTGACATAAAAAGTAAATGAGATGTGTATAATGAGGAACTCTAGGACTATAAAGCACTACATAAAACACAAAATGCTTACTGTCGCTATTAGTGGTAGTAGAAGGAAGTAGTAGTTAAAATACATTTATGGGGCAAAATTTTCCTATTACATTTTGCTTAAATAAATATTCAAAGTTTACAATTACAGTATCACATTCCAAGAAAAGCGAACCAAAATTTAAAAAAAAAGGTCAGGGATACTAGCCTTGTTAGGATTACCTGGAGTCACTGCACTAAGCCAGGCCTGGACTCCCCAAACTAGCTTTTGTCATAAGCATCAGGGGCGCCTACAGTTGACACAGTGATTCTGAATCTCTAGGGCTGAGGGTCTGGGAATCTACCTTTTTTTTTTTTTTCTTTTAGTAAGTATCCTGAAGTGTTTCTTATGTACACAGACAATTTGAAAACTGCTGCCTTACAACTTATATCCTCATAGGCAAGCCTGAGGAGCATAAAACTAATATTCATATTTTTTCAAACTCACCTCAGCTAGAATTTATAAACATAATAGTCCATTAAGGTCAGGCAAGACCACCTTCAAAATGACAGTGACAGAACTTGCTAGATCATCAGACTATTCCATTATCTGACTCGTTTCCCCTCAAGAAAGACAGACCCACTGAAAAACTTATAGTCGGCAAAACCATTTAGAATCTCAAACCATCTATTACAAGAGTCCTGACAGGAAATCTCTAAATAAATCAATCAAAGCATTAGTAACTGGCATTTGGACTCAGAAGTGAAAGCCACTACCCTCTACAGAATCCTAACAAAAATATTTAGAAGACAAAAGGAAATGAAAAGCAAAAAAGTGATAGAGGGAGAGAGAGAAAGGATAGACTCTGGGTTTTGTAACCCCAGTCTGCAGCCAGAAAAACTGTCCTATTGGTATTGACGTGGCCACTATCAGCAGGGGTTGGCAAACTTTTTTCTTAAAGGCCCAGATAGTATTAAATATTTTCTGCTTTGTGGACCGTATGTTCTCTGTCAGAGAACAGAACTACCCAATTCTGCCATGATAATATGAAAGCAACCACAGGTAATATGCAAATAAGTGGGTGTGGCAATGTCCCAAATAAAACAGAGGCAGGTGGTAGGCTAAATTTGGCTTTCCTATGGCCCCCTGGAATAGTGCAAAGAGAGCAGATTTTATTTTATTTTTTATTTTGTTATTTTTTAAAAAGATTTTATTTATTTATTTGACAGACAGATAGAGAACACAAGTAGGCAGAGAGGCAGGCAGAGAGAGGGAGAAGCAGGCTCTCCACTGAGCAGGGAGCCCGATGTGGGGCTCGATCCCAGGACCTTGAGATCATGACCTGAGCCGAAGGCAGCCACTTAACCGACTGAGCCACCCAGGTGCCCCAGAGAGCAGATTTTAGACTCAGTAGACCAAAGGCCACTCCAATAGGCATACCTAACATGGGATTTACTTAAATTTTAGATTCAGTTTTGTTTTGTTTTTTACACATCTATAAGACAAGGATAGCAACTATCTTGCAGGGTTGTTGTAAAAATAGGAAATGGTAAAGTTGAAACCCCAGGGTGTCTGGCATACAGTGGGTAGTCAATGAATGTATTAATGATTACATAAGGAATTATCACTGGAAAGTTAACTAGATAGCTAATACAATTCTGTAATACACCTTTACTCAGGACCAATATTATTCCAAGGAGAGAACAAAGAACAGCACTTAACATAACCCCCATGATGAAGGAGAACTTTTCCATTACTGAGTATAATGAAATTGTTCTTGCTCACTGGCAGCCTTGCTAGAGCAATGTCAAGATCAAGGAAATACAATGGCTGTTAGACGCCTGTGACAAAAAGGTAGAAATTAATTTGAAATGAATTTGCAGCCAACATCAATAGCCCCCGGTCACAAGAAGACCCTCTCTTTGCCCTCTCAAAAGGCAGATGGAACGGAAACATGAAAGGAACACCACATTTCTCAGCAGGTTTGCAGAGCAGAATTTGAAAAACCTCTTCAAAAGCCAGCCCACTCTGATCTTTGCAATTGATGTCTGTCTCAGAGGAGGGCCAGGCCACCTGGAAAGAGCCTAGATCAAGCACCATGAACCAAGAGGACGGGTCAGAAGTTCCCCCTCGGCAGGCACCTGCAGGGCTGTGAATGTGGGGAGCCAGAGGGGAGTGAGAGTCAAAACACAGAATAACAGCTGCTGGTGCATATGTCCATCACAGAGCCCCTGGAATTGCCCCCCTTAAATATCATATCAAAGCAAATGTAGGCATCTCAGTTCAAGGGAATTTAACAATCAATTCAAAAGTCTTTGGAGCAAAACAAAAAGGGCTCATTAAGGGCTTCTTCTCCTGACATCCAGATGGCTCCTAGTCCTCCACAGAGGACTCAGGAATTAAAGAAGGAGGTCCTTTTGCACTTTCAACTCCAACTGTTTCAGCAACACAGTGCAACTCAACAAAAAGAAAAATAGAAGTGCCTGAACATCTCCCCTGAAAAAGAGAAAATGGGAAGAAATGTGTTTCTTGCAAGCCTTCTCTAGAAATAATATCTGCATGGCGATATTCTTATTATCAGCCCATAACATATTTCCTCCCTCTCTGTCCTCCCTACCCAGACTGCAGGAGCTTCAGAGAACATCTCTATCTGCAAGAAAATAAAAAACTACCCCTCCCCACCCTAAAACTGAACAGTTCTCAGCGTCACTTGCTTGTAGTCCCTTTCCTTACACAGATGTCAGCTGAATGAATAGCAAATTAATGGTCAAGATCATACTCAAAAAGATCATTAACTCAGTAGAATCCTTCTGATCCTTTTTCCTAACCAAATATTGTCAACATTTTATTTCCCGAAAAGCCTTTGTGTTAACTCCTTAGCTCCTTTGTCCTAAAATCATTAATTCTTCAACAAAGAGAATCAATCGATTCAACAGAAATTTAATGAACTCGGGGCACCTGGGTGGCTCAGTTGATTAAGTGTCTGCCTTTGGCTCAGGTCATGATATCCAGGTTCTGGGATTGAACCCCATCTTGGGCTCCCAGCTCAGTGGGGAGTCTGCTTCTCCCTCCCTCTCTGCCTCTCCCACTGCTTGAGCTCTCTTTGTCTCTCTGTCTCTCTCTCAAATGAATAAAATCTTTAAGAAAAAAAAAGAAATTTAATGAACTCATTCAGTGTGCAAAGCATGTGCTATAAACATGCACAGTTGTATGGATTTCAAAGTATACCACTTGGTTACTGCTTTTAAGTTGCTTCCAACCTAGCTAGAGAGCTAGAAAAAACAGGTGAGTCACCTATACTAGAAAGTCAATTCTGGGCTCAAAATGAGAAGCAAGTTGGTATAATGGATAGAACACAGGTTCAGGAGAATGAAGTTCTCCCTCCACTGTAAAGGAATGGAGATGGTCTCAGAGACACTGAAAGTCCCTTCCACAAGTTTCTGAATGGTAGAGGCAGTAAGTGTCCAGTGAAGGACTTTTTATTTTACTATTTTCCCCCCGCTACGGGTAACAAATTATCCTTATAGGATGAAATTTTAGATTGACCTGATTTTAAACTTCTCTACCAAGTTAGACTAAGGCTTTCTCCAGTTGTACTTTTTTTTAAATAAAGATTTTATTTACATATTTATTTGACAGAGAGAGAGAGATGGCAAGAGAGAGCACAAGCAGGGGGAGCTGCAGGCAGAGGGAGAGGGAGAAGCAGACTTCCCGCTGAGCAGGGAGCCTGACTTGGGGCTCAATACCAGGACCCTGGGATCATGATCTGAGCCAAAGGCAGACACTTAACCGACTGAGCCACCCAGGAGCCCCATCTCCAGTTATACTCTGAAAATCAGAGCTTGCTTTCTTCTATAGAAGACTAGAACATTCTTTCATTGCCTTACTGGGGCTAGGCAAAAACAAGGGAAGACTGAAATGAGATGTACCAGGGAAGTCAGCTATTCAAGTTAAGAGTAAAGCAGCCCAAAGCCAAGTGTAAAATGCCAAGGCGGCAAAGGTAAGACTCGCGCCATGACCTTTCATCCCTGTGACCAGAGCACACACTTGACTCATCACAACACTCAGACTGGAAGCCACTCAGAATCTTTGTACCCCATTCTGGGACCATGCCTAATGAAGGTCGAAGCCCACGAGCAATATTGCTGCAGGGAAAGGTGTCTACTACACCAAATAGTTTTTCTGCCTGTGAGTCTGACAAAGAGCAGGAGCCTGGCTAGTTAGCAGGACTTTGGGATCTAATTATTTAGCCCGGGCTGGAAGAACCACGAAGGGAGTTCAAATATACCAGATTTCAGATGGAGGGACACAGACAGGGAACGGGCTCCAATAAACAGAACAGCTAGTAGCAGGTAAGCCGCCACAGACAAAACAGGAGAGATTCCAAGTACAGAGGCTGGTTTTAATATTAACAAATTGCATAAGACCGTGACTCCTGCTAAAGTGTATGCACAAGAAAAGCCAATGAAATTTTTAGTTTTCTACACACTGAATGCCTCTTGTGCTCCAGATGCACATCCACGCAGTCTGCCCTGTTCTACGCCCCAGGGCCTGGCCGACAGGGAACACCTCACCAGGTCCCCTGCCCTCTCACTTCCGAACGAGTTCAGCAAGCAGCACACACTGGCAGGAAATGAGAGGAAGGAAGGAGAGTGAGATCTGGATATTTTTCCCTCCACTGCTTCCACCAAAAGCACCTTTACTCTCAAGGCTGCTTTCTCCATTATTCTTTCCTTTGGGTTCTGGCAAAACTTCCCTCTTGCCTATTTATGCCTCGGGATATTAGTTAATAGCAGAAGATGGTGAACTAGCTCCTGTGGTTTCCCTAAACCCTCCAATATCTTGCTGAATAAATAGTATCTTGATTAAACTTTCCTCAAATTATCTAAATTGAGCGTGCCATCTGTTTCACTGACAAACCCTACAAAGGCATGAAAATACATACTTAGAATCATTAAAATAGTACGGTGCCAGCACAGGGCTGAACAAACAGATCCAACAAACAAACAGCCTCCAGAAAGATCTCCTTGTATTAGAATACAGAATATGATGGAGTGTTCGAAATTAATAGAAACGGTATGAATTTTCAGTAAATGTTATTTGGACAACCAGCCATCTAATTGGGAAAAAAAAAATGATTCAGTCTCTCATAGGAAGGATAAAGTTATTTTGTTTTTTTTTTTTTTTTAGATTTTATTTTGAGAGAGAGAGAGAGGGAGAGGAAAAGAAAATGTGAAGCAGTCTCTGCACTGAGCACAGAGCCCAACGTGGGGTCAATCCCACAAATCTGAGATCATGGACCTGAGCTGAAATCAAGTCTGATGCTTAACCAACTGAGTCACCCAGGCACCCCAAAGGTTATTTTTTTATATTTTATATATTTTTGAGAGAGGGAGCAAGCAAGTGCAAAGTGGGAGGAGGGGCAGAGGGAGAAGCAGATTCCCTGCTGAGCAGGGAACACAATGCAGACTCAATCCCAGGTCCCGGGGATCATGAACTGAGCTGTAGGAAGACACTTAACTGAATGAGCCACCCAGGAGCCCAAGATTTTTATTTTAAACTACATAAAATATGTAGAAAGAAAACAATAATTTATCAATGCTATTTTTATTGAGCGACTACACCATGCCAGGCACTGCTCTGGGAGCCAGAACCCGAGCTCTAGGTTGGATGAGCTTTGTGGAGTGTCCATTCGGGTGGCCAAAGGCTGCTGAACAAATACTCAAGAAAAACATCTGAGTACTAGGGGGAGGATGAAATGGTGATGGGGCAGGAGACAAAAGTCAATAGCCCAATGTCTGAGGAATCAGGATAGGCTTCTCAGAGGAGGTGACATACTAAGTTCAGAGTGAGGAGAAAAAGCCGGCCATTAGAAGCGAGGGGGGAGCATGACGGTCAAGCACGAGATCCTCCCCAGCAAGAACAAACTCGATGTGTGTCCACAGGACAGGAGTGGCCAGTGTAACAGACCCAAGTGAAGAGCTGCATGGGCTGTGGAAGGAGAGATAGCAGGAGCTCAGGGAGGGCTTTGTGGCCAGGATTAGGAGGTTGGGGTTTTATTCCAAGTGTGATGGGAAGCCACTGGACGGTTCCAAGCAAGGACGGCATGAGGTGCTCTACCTTTTAAAAAGCTATATAGAGGGTGCCTGGGTGGCTCAGTGGGTTAAAGCCTCTGCCTTTGGCTCAGGTCATGATCTCAGGGTCCTGGGATCAAGGCCCGCATCAGGCTCTCTGCTCAGCGCGGAGCCTGCTTCGCAGTCTCCCTCTGCCTCCCTCTCTGTTTACTTGTGATCTCTCGCTCTGTCAAATAAATAAATAAAATCTTTAATTAAAAAAAAGCTATATAGGGCGCCTGGGTGGCTCAGTGGGTTAAAGCCGCTGCCTTCGGCTCAGGTCATGATCCCAGGATCCTGGGATCGAGGCCCACATCAGGCTCTCTGCTCAGCAGAGAGCCTGCTTCCTCCTCTCTCCTCTCTCTCTGCCTGCCTCTCTGCCTACTTGTAATCTCTGTGTCAAATGAATAATAAATAAAATCTTTAAAAAAAAAAGCTATATAGAGATGCTCAGTATCATTAGTCATTAGGAAATGCAAATCAGAATCAGATAGTAAGATATCACTTCACACCTGCTACACAGTTATTTAAAAAAACCTAGAGAATAACAAGTGTTGGCAAGGAAGAAGAGAAACTGGAACTCTTGTACATTGTTGTTTTATTTTTTTTTTAATATTTTATTTATTTATTTATTTGACAGAGAGAGAGAGAGATCACAAGTAAGCAGAGAGGCAGGCAGAGAGAGAGGAGGAAGCAGGCTCTCTGCCGAGCAGAGAGCCCGATGTGGGCCTCGATCCCAGGTCCCTGGGATCATGACCTGAGCGGAAGGCAGAGGCTTTAACTCACCAAGCCACCCAGGCGCCCTCTTGTACATTGTTGATGGGAATATAAAATGGTGCAGTCACTGTGGAAAACAGTTTGATAGTTTCTTAAGCAGTTAAACCCAGAGTCAGAATTACTATACAACCCAGCAATGCTACTCCTAGGTATACGCTCAAAAGAAATGAACACAGGAATGTAAAACGAAACTGGTGGATGAGTGTTCACAGCAGCATTAATTGCCAAAAGGTGAACACAAACCAGATGTTCATCAACTAATAAATGCATAAATAAGATGCAGCATACCCACACAATGGAATATTATCACTAAAGGGATGTAATTCTGACAGGTGCTACATGAGTGGACCTTGAAAACCAGGTTAATGAAGCAGAAGTGAAAGAAACCAAACATGACAGCCACACAGTGAATGGTTACACTTATATAAAATATCCAGAATAGGCAAATTCACAGAAACAGTAAACAGGTAGGTAGAACTGGGCAAAGACAGGAAGGGGGAGAGACTGCTCAATGGGTATGGGGTTTCCTTTTTAGAACTAGTTCCAAAAGTTTTGGAACCAAATAGAAGAAATGGCTCCATTGTGAATGTACTAGATGCCACTACGTGATATACCTTAAGACGGTTAATTCTTTTTTTTTTTTTAAAAAGGTTTGTTTGCCAAGATGGGATCAAGAAGGAGACAAACCATAAGAGACCCTTAATCTCATGAAACAAACTGAGGGTTACTGGGGGGTGGGAGGGTACAGATACGGTGGCTGGGTGAGGGGACACTGGGGAGGGTATGTGCTATGGTGAGTGCTGTGAACTGTGTAAGACTGATGATTCACAGACCTGTACCCCTGGGGCAAATAATAATAATTTTTTAAAAAAGGTTTGCAAGAGAGAGAGCACACGAACACGTGTATGCACAAGCAGGTGGATGGGCAGAGGGAGAGGGAGAAGCACGCTTCCTGCTGAGCAGGAAGCCCAATGCTGCTGGATCCCAGGACTCCCAGATCATGACCTGAGCTGAAGGCAAACACTTAACCCACTGAGTCACCCAGGTGCCCCGGTTAGTTCTTTATTATGCGAATTTAACCTAAATTTTTAGGTAAAGCAAGCTGTATAGTTTTGCTTTCCAGCACAGTATTATACTCAAGATTCTGAAAACCTTCCTGGTAACAAATACCTAAAAAAAAAAAAAATGCTGGATACAATATAATGCTATTTCAACATACATGCCTAAGCATTTAAGAAAGAATGAGAAACCCTCAAAGGCTGAAAAACCATACAGGACCCCAAAGATAGGAGAGGCAATAAAGGTACAAGAGTTGAAAGGCACCCATCTGTCAAGATCCAATACCTTTGAGAGGCTGGGGCCTGATCAAGATGGGATGATGGATCAAAGATGCCCACACACAGCTGGGACACCTAAATAACTAACTGATATGTAAAATAAGAAATACATATATTGGTTTCTGACCCTGGTTCCTGACACAGAGCTCCTAAATCCCTAGGAATTCCCTGGGTGACAGGAGCATCTTAAGTTCTAATGAAGCAACCCTTGGTGGGCTCCTGGAAGGGCGCTGGTCACCAGAGAGACCAGGCCACAATCAGAAGCTTAGAACTTCAGCCCCACCCTCCATCTTCTGCATGGGGAGAGGGGCTGAAGACTAGAGGTAATGATCAACATGTCTATGTAATAAAGATTCCATTAAAAATCTCAAAACAAGGAATTTAGCAGGTTTCCAGGTAGGTGAACACATCCACATCCCAACTCCATGGGTACAAAGAGTCCTGCAACACTTGGAAGCCTTCTGTACCTTGTCTTATGTACCTATCACCTGACTATTCATCGGTATCCTTTGTAACACCCTCTATAATAAAGCAGCAAATATTAATGTTTCCCTGAGTTCTGTGAGGCAGTCTAGCAAATGGTCCAACCAAAGGAGGGGGTTGTGGGAACCCCAGTTGACAGCCTACTGGTCAGAAGTATGGGGTCCTTAGATTTTTGCAACAGGCATCTGAAGTGGGGATTGTCTCATGGGACTGAGCCCTTCACCTGTGGGGTCTGTGCTAAGTCTGGGTAGTTAGCATCAGAACTGTTTAATGTGAGGGGGAAAAAAACCTCTCACACTTGGTGTCAGAAGTGTCGTGAGAAGAGAAATAGTTTTTCTTTTACGAGCTAATTGAGAGTCCAAGAAAAAAATTCCAATTCCTGTCAAAAGAACGTAAGAATGCCACTCCTCATGAGATCTCTCTGTGTTACTAACAAAAAACATAAAAAGAAAAATAAAGTTACACATTCAATAGGCGCCATAAAACAAGCTGATCAGGTGCCAGAACCCATTCAGCTTCAATGGGCCATGAGTGGTATTCTAATGTTGATTTACACCCCAAGTCTCCTTATTATTCAAGGCAACACACAGCCCTAAACGCTGGCATCCAAACAGCGTATTAGCATTATCCTTGCAAAATGCAAGCAAACGTCTGCACCCAAAGACTCTAATACAAAAACAGTTCTGTGTTTTCCAAGATGGCACACAGTATAAAGCTGGATTCACATATTTAAAGGGGATGTTTCAGCGTACATTTTTAATGAGGGATTGTTTGCCACAGATGGATGAAAAGAGGAGAAAAGTCATACATCATGTCACTTTAGAAGCTCCGGAAGGTCTGGGAAGACCATGTGGCACAGGAAATATTGCTGTGGCCATTTCTGAAAAATATGATCCGTCCCACAGTCTTGCTTTGATATTTAACTTGTAAATTTTAGTTAACATGCTTTTTACACATCAGGAGTCACAAAATTTATTTTCTGTAAAAGCTTTCAATGGCAGATATTTAAAAAAGGTTTACTACATAGGAACTGTATTTAATGATTAATTTTCCTTTTAATCTCCTCATAGGATATATTAATGTTACCTTTGTGTATTAAGTATCCTCTTAGCTCTTTATTTTATTCATATAAAAAGGAAGTCCCATGATACTAAATGATCTGTCCAAGGCCAAGAACCCCAAGAATCCTTAGCAAAATGATGTGAGGTTCCTATGTAACATAGTCTAAAAAGCCCCTGATCTAAAATATTGATTTGTTTCTCAAGGCATGTTACTCTGATGTTCTGTAGGATGCTAAAATGCTCAGCAATGTGGAGTCTCTGGTCAAATACATTTGTAAATGTGGGGTTAAACAAAGACTCTGATGCACCTTTACTATACTAAAGAGCTTTATGAACCTCTAAGAGGAGAAATATAATAGGTAGCTTTGCAAACTTATTTGACCACAGAGGTCATTTCTCACACACAGAATGTAATATAAGATAAGTGGTAAATGATGTCTTGAACTGTTTCCTAGAATTTTGTCATGCTTCTTTGAACTTATCTCAATGTCACCACATGAATCTTTCTAAAATTTTATCTGGTTATATTGTCCTTCAGCTTCTATCCCTTCAGGGGATAGAAAAGTTTTCAGGGTTCCCTTCTGCCATCAGAGTGAATAGGAGGCCCTCAATAACAGACCAGATCTTACCACCCTGCACCTGGGGCTTTATGTTCTCAAGCTGTGGTTTTAAATCCTCTTCTTATCCCTGAGAGGTACCACAAACTCAAATCCATTAATAGTGGGTGAGGGGTGGTACAGAGTTCCTTAAGAGGTGTATCTGACTCCCTAGTGATCTCTGGAAGTGGGCCTGCATAGACACAACTTAAGAAATGAACTTTTTAAAGTTTTTTTTTAAGATTTAATTTATTTATTTTCAAGAGAGAGCATGCGTGTGCACAAGCATGAGCTGGGTAGGGGCAGACTGAGCAGCACTTGCCGAGGAGCAGGGAGCCTGATGTGAGATTCAATCCCAGTACCCCAGGATCATGTCCCAAGCTGAAGGCAATCACTTAACCGACTGAGCCACCCAGGTGCCCAAAAAGAACTTTTTAAAAAAAATTTAATTTATTTATATGACAGAGAGAGAGAGAGATCACAAGTAGGCAGAGAGGCAGGCAGAGGGAGAGGGGGAAGCAGGCTCCCTGTTGAGCAGAGAGCCCGATGTGGGGTTCGATCCCAGGACCCTGAGATCATGAGCTGAGCCGAAGGCAGAGACTTAACCCACTGAGCCACCCAGGCGCCTCCCAAAATGAACTTTTTAAAAAAGCTTTTATTTATTTATTTGTGAGAGAAACAGATATAACTCAAGTTGGGGGGAGGGGTAGAGAGAGAAGCAGGTTCCCCACTGAGCAAGGAGCCCAATGAGGGGCTCAATCCCAGGACACCAAGATCATGACCTGAGCCAAAGACAGACCCTTAACTGACTGACCCACCCAGGCACCACTGAACTTTTTTTTTTTTTTAACAACTTTTCAAAAATTTAAAAACCTTCTGAGTTCATAGGTGGCATAAAAACAGACCAAGGCCTACATGTGGTCCACTGACCACAGTTTGCTAACTCCTGGATGAGGGGAAAGCACACCCCAGGACATCTAAGACTGCCCACAAAGAGTACTGCTGCAGAACATGGAAGGAAAATCAAGGATGGATGTTCCATGCCCAGAGACTACAGAGGCTAGAACAAAATGGCACAAGGGGCAGCTAAGAGACAGCTGAGGGACGGTAGGGAAACAACCAGGCAGGACAAGCAGGTCCATGCCTCTCTCCCCATTTAAGACCAGAGAGCTGAGACAGGAGTATCTCTTGCCAGGTGGGAGCCATGCTTGGGGCAGAGACACGGGGTATCACTTCCAGTTACTGGTAGCATGAAAGAAAGATAGGAAGTATATAATTCAGAGGACCAGCCACCAACATATCCCACCCAGCATCATCCCCTGCCAATCCCACACACTCTGAAAACAGTACCAAGCACATGCCGCTGCATGTCCACCCCCTCCCCCCCATTCTGTCACACAGAATGCAGGCTGCTGCCAGGGAACTGCACACAAAAATGAGCTCACTATCAGTAATCCAGCAGATACCTGAGGAACGTAACTGAAAGAAGTGATGAAGAATTTGCACTCAAGGAATGAGAATCCATACAGCAAATGGAAAAAGCAACTTAAAAGTAATTACTATCCTTACAAGGAGAGAGCACATCCATGAAAAAGAAAAGTTACAAAAATCCAAACTGATTAAGAAAACAATTTTTTAAAAGATGTATTTATTTGAAAGAGAGAGAGAGGGAGGGAGAGAGGGGGAGGAGGGGCAGAGGAAGAGAATCTCAAGCAGACTTCCCTCGGAGCAAGGAGCCCCATTCAGGGCTGGATCTCACAACCCTGAGATCATGACCTGAGCCAAAATCAACAGGTGGATACTTATCCGACTGATCTACCCCAGCGCCCTGAGAAAACAGTTTTTGAAATAAAATGTTCACATGAAGGGCTGAAGAGACAAAATGATATGCAAATTGCAGAGAAATACATGAAATGGAGAAACTTGCCTATAGCTACATCACAAAAGAATGAAGAGATAACAAATATAAAAAAATGTTGAGAGATAAGAAAAATACAACTGGAAGTTTCATCATCTAAGGAACGTTGCATGTGAAGAGACCACATGGTAGAAGCTGAGAATTTCCCCGAACTAAAATACCCTGATAGCACTAGGGCAAAAAAGGCCTATTAAGTACTAAGCAGGATAAATAAAGGAAACACACACATGCACATACATGCAAATATATCCCTAGACATACAGTGAAACTGCATAAATATTATCGTGAACAGAACTTATAAATGCAACAAGAAGGAAAATAAACACTATAAAAGACTCAAGAATCAGAATAACCCCATACTTCTCAGCAGCACCACTGGGTACAAGAGAACAACAGAGCAGTATTTTGGAAGGACTGAAGAATTTTGCACTGAACATTTTGTGTCTAGCCAAACTATTAGCACTTAATATGGCAGCAAACACCCAGAGTTTACCACTAGTAGTGATTCAATGACATAGCAGGAATATTCAAGTGGTAATGTTGAAAGAGGAAATTTTTACAATTTACTGTTTCTCAAATAAGCAATGATCAAGAACAATGTTACCAGGGCGCCTGAGTGGCTCAGTGGGTTAAAGCCTCTACCTTCAGCTCAGGTCATGGTCTCAGGGTCCTGGGATTGAGCCCCGCGTTGGGCTCTCTGCTCAGCAGGGAGCCTGCTTCCTCCTCTCTCTCTGCCTGCCTCTCTGCCTACTTGTGATCTCTCTCTCTGTGTCAAATAAATAAAAATCTTAAAAAAAAAAAAAAGAACAATGTTACCTACTAACAGTCTAAGAAGTTAAAGGAAAGATAACAGCAACATGTGCAGTGGGGACTGGGAGTCAGAGAAACGTAAAAATAGATAAAATTCTATAACTTGTTCGGCAGAAAAAGACTTAGAAACTGATTGTTCCCACCTCTAAGTTAATGTGTTAAAATGTGTATTGAAATTTAAAATTGCGGGGGGGTGGGCGTGCCTATGTGGCTCAGTCCTTAAGCCTCTGCCTTTGGCTCAGGTCATGGTCCTGAGATGGAGTCCCACATTGGGCTCCCTGCTTAGTGGGAAGCCTGCTTCTCCCTCTCCCACTCCCCCTGCTTGTGTTCCCTCTCTGTCTCTCTCTCTGTCAAATAAATAAATAAATAAATAATCTTAGAAAAAAAAAGAATTTTAAAATTGGCAATTAGAACTGCTAGAGGGAAACGTATATGGATATGCAGACACAGGGAAACGTCCAGGAGGGCCACGGTTTCAGTAATAATGAACTGCTGGTGGTTTTCCTCACAGGCATATACAGGTCCAAATGCACTGTTCATGTCTCCCTCCACGGTGTGAGTACCGCCTTCATCTAACCCTCTCCAAAATCCTTCACTATTCTCCTTGCACTCCCTCACCCCCCGATCCCAACGTAAGATAAACAAATTTCTATTTCAGCATCTACAATACTTTATTTAAATTGGTTGTTGACAAGACAATCTTGCTCACTAGACATAAGTTCCTTGGGGCCTAGAATAGCTACCTCGCTTCTCTATCCCTTAGCACCATTGTCGTTACTCAATGTTTGTTGAGCGGATGGATACAGAGGCAACTTGTACATATTTAAAACAGTTAGTGACTGAGATTGTATATGACCAAGACTATAAATGGCTTAACATTATTAAGTTATTTATTGTGAGAGATTAAGAACCATGTCTAAGTAAGGATTATGTTTGTAATAAAGTCATCCTTGCATCTCCTTGTTAAGTTTAGAAATCACCAAAGAGTCACTAAATAATATTAAAGTTATTCTCTGAGCCTTGAGATAGAAGACACCTTAAAAGACTGTGTGACTCTTGCTGAAATCATACTACACCTGCAGAAGCTCTATGTCTTCATGGTTTTCAGACCCAGGAATATTCTCCATCAATATGGCGGACATCACTCTCACATTCATTTTCACCATGTCCAATTCACTGTGCAACTTTCCAATCTGTGGAGAGCAACACAATCACAAGTGTGACATGAAGAATGGCTACCTTGTTTTCTGCTACCAAGGAGATATTTGCTAGTAGAGAAAAGGCTTTTTCGAATTTAATATTCTCCAATTTACATAAATATCTCATTGTTTAATATATGTACAATCTGTTACCTTCTAAAACGACTTGAGATCTCAAGTAATAAATTTCTAGATTCATGCCAGAAATATGCTCTAAGAAAGTTAAAAGTGAAGGGGAAAAAAGTCAGATTAGAACCAATATGGAGAAGGGAAAAGGTGACCACAGTGGGAATCTGGACAAAATGGCAAATGTTAGTAGCAAAACCAATGGAAAAAAAAATTAGCATTTTCTAATTCCCATGGTGTTAGAAAAGGAGGAAAAAAATCAAGAGAAAAGCACTTTTTTTCTTCTTGCATTAAATTCTGAGTCAATCACATTTTTATGGAATACTGAATAATAACATAAAGTCTTAAATGACTTCATTGTGGAACATCAATTAGCATCAGTAATAACTGACTAGGGGCGCCTGGGTGGCTCAGTGGGTTAAAGCCTCTGCCTTCGGCTCAGGTCATGATCTCAGGGTCCTGGGATCGAGCCCCATATCGGGCTCCCTGCTCAGCAGGGAGCCTGCTTCTTCTCTCTCTGCCTGCCTCTCTGCCTATTTGTAATCTCTCTCACTCTGTCAAATATTAAATAAAATCTTTAAAAAAAATAATAACTGACTAGCTGGACCTCTGATAAACAGATACAAACAAAAAAGGAAATTTAAGTCAGCTGGCACAATTAATGCCAGTGATAAGGATACCACTTACTGAGCTCCCTGAAATGAGACATGGACAGTCCTATTGGGAGCAACAGGAATCAGCTGGTTGACACGAGATCCATTCTACAGCCCAAACTCCACAAAGACAAAGCCACTAACCAACTACAATGGCTAAGAGCTTGGGCTTTAGAATCAGAATCCAAAGGATTCATTCCACTTAGAACTGAACCATGATAGGGCACCTGGGTGGCTCAGTTGGTTAAGCAACTGCCTTCAGCTCAGGTCGTGGTCCCAGAGTCCTGGGATCGAGTCCCACATCAGGCTCCCAGCTCCACGGGGAGTCTGCTTCTCCCTCTAACCCTCTCCTCTCCCATGCTTTCACTCTCTCTCTCTCTCTCTCTCTCAAATAAATAAATAAAATCTTAAAAAAAAAAAAAGAACTGAACCATGATAAGTCACATACTATCACTAAGCTTCAGTATTCTCCTCTATAAAGTAAGGGTAATAATGTACTTCTACCTCCTAATGTTGTTAAGAAGAATAAACAAACTGCATGGGCACCTGGGTGGCTCAGCTGGTTAAGCATCCAACTCTTGGTTTCGGCTCAGGTCATGATCTCAGGGTTGTGAGATCGAGACCCATGTCAGGCTCTATCGCTCATCATGGGAGTCTGCTTGGGATTCTCCTTCTCCCTCTCCCCCTGCCCCTCCCCCTGTACACATGCACACTTGTGCTCTCTCTCAAATAAATAAATAAATAAAAAGAAAAAGAAGAAATAACCTGTATACAAAGTGCTGATAAGTTAAATAAATACAGCTGTCACTGTCGTTACCTGTTCTGGGACCAATGTAAGAGTAGAACTCTTGGGAACAATTACAGAAGAAAGAGCTGGTGCGGTAGGAACAGACGTTGGTGGGTTTGAAGAGATCTGAGTGGCCTATCAATGTGAAATATGGAAATATTACTATTGGAATTAACACAGCCACCCCAAGCCCAGTTTTCCCATTCAGATGGCTCAATCACTTCTCTCAGCCGAAGGTCTTGGGTAGAGGGTGTTGGCCCAGAGTCAATCGTCAAGTGTGCAACCCACCCAACATTTTTTGAGAAGAGTGCTAACAGTGTTTCTATAATATAGTAAGTGTTCAATAAAAGGTGGCTATTATACATAGTAACTAAATTACAATTTGATAAAGTGCTCTTAGCTTATACCAAAGATCTACAAGATAAACTTCCATGTGAAATCATTGCTGCCCTCTCTTTGGGTTTGTAAAAAGAAATGCTAAGTCAATTCATGTCAAGTCTTTTTAGGCCACAACTGGCAAGACATGTCCTTCTCCCCTAATGAATGCTTCTCAAAGTCAATGCCTCATTGCCAACTTTGAGCAGAGAACCCAAAGCACGGGGCTCAGGCCAGTGTTTTGACATTAGGTCCAGAGAAGTCACCTAGAAATCTTGTAAAAACAAGGAGTTCAATTTAGCCGACAATGGAATATGCCTAACAAGCTCCCGTATTATATATACCCCAAATCACATAACAAGGCCTTATGCCACTACTATATTATGCCTTGAAAGAAAGACTAAAAGGGGCATGGTGAACAGACTCATGGCAGGTACGAGATTGGGGCAGGCAGCTAGTGGCCAGGGAACAGACTGCACAAGTGGAAGAGTTAGCCTTCTGGACAAAGCCTCCACAAAGATCAGACTTCTGGTATACACCTGAACTGCTTTTCCATCAAGGCAGGACTCCCTGATCTATAGAAGGGAAGAATCACTGCTTTCACTTTACAGAAATTAGAGAGTTAAGAACTGAATGATAATCAATACTCAAAGTATTACAAGTTCAGAACCTTATTTGCAAAAAGTATTATTTAATACAAAACTCCCCATGGTAGAGACCCCTGCCTATCTAGCATGAATGCTTTCTTTAGAAAATTGCCCCCTCCTCTGCTCTTTTCAAATGATTTCCACCTGGAGCCACCATGTTCTTATATAACCTCAGTTAATTTGTTCAGAAGCAGGAAACCAACCCAGGTTGGTCCTTTTTCCAAGGTTTTTGAGCTTGGAATCTGAAAAAGCTGAAGCTCTTCCATGAAAATTTAAGACCTATATTATCTACCATGTGGGAAAACCAAGTCTGCAATGAAAGACAAGTCATTAGACATTTGAGTGGTTGTTTTAAAGATCCAGCTAACACCAACTTTCTTGTGGCTTGGTTATTCTAGGAGGTATTGCAATGACCTTCTCATAAATTCATCTTTTTGCTTAGATTGGACAGAGGTAGGATTATCCCTTCCAAAGAGAGAAGACTCACAGAATATACTATCTAATTCTGTATGAGCACATGAAAGGCGTCCTACCTCTTGTCTTGCTGTTTCAGCCTCTGCATCTGAGGGAGGAAACTGAACACCTTTCTTGAGAAGGTCAAGGTACACTTCTTTCACTTCGGTGACATCCACACCTCCTGGGAAACCTTGTGACCAAGTCTGAATTCAAGAGATGGTTCCAGAGTTAAAACAGCAGCAAAATCAAAATACAATTTTTAAGCTGGTGATAGAAAATGAGAGACTGACAATTACGCATCTTACTCAGAAACAAAAAACTGGTTTTGCATGGCATGGACACGAATGTATGTTTTCAGAGACTAGAAAAACAATATATTTTTAATCATCAAATTCCCATGCCTTAGCATTTTAAAGAAAGCCTGAAATAGGTGCTTACAGGTTTTTCACTGTACTGAATCCAGAATTAATAGATTCTAAAATAGCATCAGTAGTTCCTTTTCCAAATAAATTTGAAAGTAGTCCACTGTGTACTCTAGAACATAGTTTCCATGTATGCCAAATAAATGTACACAATACTCTTTTTCTTACCTAACATGAATAAGATGAAAACTGAGAGAAAATAGGGAGATAACTACAAATTACTTAGAAAAAGGCACCATGCCATACCGAGAAATTACTATGACTCGGAAAATGAAAGAGTAAAATGCTCTCTGGCTTGATCCTAGGTTTGTAGAGGATCACTAAACCGATCGGGAGGTACATAATTAGGGCTCTAATCTTAGAGGTCTACCATCCCATAAGGCATACAACAGACTTACCTTAATGAAATTCAAGATTCTATTTTGAATGTCTAATGGCAAGTTGTATCTGGGGTTGAGCAGCTTAACCAGACTATCTTTAATGAATTCCTTCTTCACAATCAGAGATTGGAAACTTGGACCACAGTTCTGCATGCACATGTCAATAAGCTAAATTAGACAGAAAAAATTAAAATTTAATGATATCGCTGGCAAAACCACCACCTAAATATAAGGTAAAAATTGCTAAGTAATGATTTCCACCAGCATTCCAACTAAACAGGATTTAGTGTCTACTAAAATTGATGGCAAAGCGTTAGGTTCTGGGAATGTGAGGAAGTACACAAGGCATGAAGGAAAAGCTTTGAGGACAGAGTTCTTGGGGAGTCAGGACACCATCATTAGAGCATTAACAGCAATACAAGGTAGTAAGTGCCAAGGACCAAATGGCAAGTGCTAAAGACCCATGGGCTACGGACAGAGTCACATTTGACCTTGTTTTTCCAGGGATGTTCTGTTGTGCTGGCTTTATTAATGATGATACCCCTTCTACTCTCTAACATGTCTTGGTCTGGATAAATTACACAGTCACCCTCATTACAGACCTTTACAGGTAGATAATTAGCCAAGGGATAATTTAGGGCCAGGTGGTCTTAAGACTTTTGGAAAAAGCTGGTCCTAAGCTGGGCTTTAAAATATAGTTAAGCACAAAGGAGTGTAGAGCTATATTCCAGGCAGGTAAGTGGTATTTAAATGAATGAATGAATGACAAAGCATTTAAGTTATCAAGAGGACAAGGAGTACTCTGGTTTGTAGGGGCTTCTTCACGTAGGCAGACTAGAGACACTGGGAAGTGTCTTTATTCATTGGTGTGGATAAAGTGTGGAGGGGCATCGCGGACTGTAGAGAAATGTGTGGCAGTGAATGGGAAGAGTTTGGCCACTGCACTAAGAAGCCAGGGAAGAGTTCTTGTTAGTTTGTCACCATTACACCTCATTCTGAACTTGAGAGAAAGCTTAATGAGTGCAAAGAAATACTCTGGGAAGGTTTTTAAGCAGCCCTCTATGAAGGGGACCTGGAAGGATGGAGAATCCAACAGGGACCCACTAGTCCTAGACCCACTAAAACCAAGGCAGAAAGGCCTAAACCAGGGTGATATGGGAGTGAGGAAAGGAAAGATAGGAGAGAATCACGAAGGCATAACTTTACAACAGGCATGTGTCGGAAAAGGACGGCTGAATGTCAGGCCACTCTTATTCTGCAGGAGACTGATGGCACCTTGGATGAAAATTTGGGAGTGGATGGGGTTGCAGGCTTGGTCTGGGGTAAAAATGATGAGATGAATTTTATTATTTATTATTATTATTTTTTGGGGGGGGAGAGCAAGCATGTGAGTGGGACAGGGTAGGAGCACAGGGAGAGGCAGAGAGAGAATCTTAAGCAGGCTCCATGCTCAGTTCAGGGCTCAGATCTCATGACCCTGAGATCATGATCTGAGCGGCAATCAAGATTCAGACGCTTAACCAACTGAGCTACCCAGGCACCCCAATGAATTGAATTTTTGATATTTTGAGTTTCACAGTACTACAGACTAAATGTCTGTGTCCCTCCCAAATTCATATGTTGACATTCCTAATCTCTAATGTGAGCATATTTGGAACTGTTTTTTTTTTCTTTTTAAGATTTTATTTATTTATTTATTTGAGAGAGAGAGAGAGAGAGAGTGAGAGAGAGAGAACATGAGAGGGGAGAAGATCAGAGGGAGAAGTAGACTCCCCGTGGAGCTGGGAGCCCAATGCGGGACTTGATCCCATGACTCTGGGATCATGACCTGAGCCGAAGGCAGTCGCTTGATCAACTGAACCACCCAGGCACCCTGGAACTGGGTCTTTTGAGAAATAATTAGGTTAGGAGCATATAGCCCTGAGGAATGAGATTATTGCCTGAATAAAGAGAGAAGAGCTCTCCTGGCTGTGTGATGACGCAGTGACAAGATGGTCATCTACAAGCCAGAAAGTGGGCTCTCACCAGCCACTGGATCTGCGGGCACCTTGACCTTAGACTTGATAGCCTCCAGAACTGTGAGAAGTAAATGTCTGTTGTTTACATCAGATAGTAGGCGATATTTTTATTATAGCAGCCCAAGATGATGAAGGCAAAACAGACAGTGGGACATTCAAGCAGAGACATTTAACAGAGCTATCCATGAACAGCTGCAGCTTAGGAGGGAGGGAGCCTCACATGAGAAACCAAGGCTGCATGTGAAGAGCAGGGAAGAATGGCTGGAACACCAGGGCTCACCTATCACACAGGCCAGAAGAAAACTTCATGAAGGCAACCAGAGAGCAACCAATGGAAACGGAAGCGTAAAATATAGAGAACATAATATTGGGAAAGTCAAAAGATGGCAGTTTTTACAAAGGTCGTGCGTCAAAACAGCTAAGGATGTGAAGGGAGAAAAACTCAGCGAGGTTTGTCAATTATTGGGGTCATGAGTCCCATGAATGGGCTTGAGGGGGGCATTTGTAATCAAGCAACATGAGCAGAAGTCAGGCTAAGAAGAAATGAGCTGGCATTGAAGAACTGCATGCAGAATACAGATTTCTATAAGTGATCTAAAAACAAAGTTTAATCTATTTTCTGTGCTGCCACCTCTCAAGTTAGAGAGGCCACAGAAACCACAATATGACCAGGATAGGCATGATCATCTCTGCAGGAAAAACAGCCCTGACAATGGACTGTCCACCTGCTCTGTGCTGTGTCACTAGAATGGCAATACAAAAAGAAGGTACGAAAGCTATAGTTTGAAGGGCAGTGTGGCTCAGAAGGCAATCAGAAAATACAGAAATGGAACACATGTCACTAGTTATCTGAAACACAGAAAATATTTATTGATTGATTTTTAAAGATTATTTTAGAGAGAGAGAGTGCATGCATGAGCTAGTGCATGAGCCGGGGGAAGGGGCAAAGGGAGAGGGAATTTCAAGCAGACTCTGCACTCTAAGTGCAGGGCCCTGTGCTGGGCTTGATCTCAAGACTTTGTGATCACAACCCGAGCTGAAACCGAGAGAGGGACGCTCAACTGACTGCACCATCCAGGTGCCCCTGAAACACAGAAAATATTTAAAGCGAAGGAAAATAAAAATAAAATCCAAAACCTATTGAGATGAATATTTTAAAGCAAGTTGTTTAGAGAAAGCTAAGTTGAAAACTTGAATAACGAATGACTTTTTGCTGGATGCACTGTGATGAGTTATTATTTGAAATACAGAGAGGAAAAGAACCCCTAGTTCAATGGGAATTTACAGAAATATTTCATCCAACCCATTAGGCAGTCTCATTAGGCAAGAGAGCCTCCAAGTCTCACTTTCCCTAATGGTAAAACGAATGGTGAGTAATTTTTGCTAAATATTTCACAAACTGATTTTTATCTCTGGATCACTGAGATTTTATGGTAATGGTATCATTCCCAGGAGGTTACATGCATAAAATCAGAGTCAACATGAAATGCTGAGAAAGTTAACATCTGGAGATCACAAATCACGGCCCTTTGTGTTTTCCCACTGGAATCTAGAATTTCAGGACTCATTACTTCTAGCTCACCTCTTTCATTATGTCACTGGTACCTCTTTCATCCCACAGCCCACAGAGATAAGCACTAGAATCTATTGTGGCAAACTGGAAAAATTAATACATTGCTTGTACGCATTTTGAAATTCAGCTTTAGTATGATTTAGGTGTTCAGATAAGCTATCTTTGGAAATAGGACAACCAAGACACCATACTCTCAGGTGGGATAAGGAACCTAAAAGCCAAGGGACCCAGAGAGACTAAAGAGAGTAAGACTTCAGGCCTCCCTAATATCCTTTTGTGCTGGACTCAGAGTTGCTTATCATTCTAAGCCTCAGTCTTCTTATCTGCAAAATGAGCCATAATAACTCCCTCGAGAGACTTCTTGTAAGGCTTTAATGAAATATGATGTATATGAAGAGCCAGACTTAATAAATGGTAACTATTTTGATCATCTATTTCCAAGAATAATTTCCTATCAGGAGAGAATCTGTTGATTAGCTGATAAAAGTGTTCTTCTTAGAAAGACTGGAAAAAGATCTACTTGATAGTTTTAGTTCTTGCAATAAATTTCTGAACCAAGCACAGTAAACCAGGCTTTGGGGGCATCCAGAGCTGAAGACCCCACCAAGGTATGGCCATGCTAGAGGATGAGCTCTCTCTACTCACAGAGGAATGGACACATTTTTACACATATTCTGAAGCCTCCGCAGTTCACCACCTAGGTGGTGTTCCACAAAGGCCTATTAATTAATTGATTTCCAGGAACCTGTTCAACAGCTTCCCACTTGACAATAATAGTATCTTGCTGAGACTTATCACAATTGCCTCAATCAAAGGGTTAGCCTCTAGCTAAGAGTTATGAAGCTTGGTAACAAACTGCTTTTTAAAAAATAAAACTACTGGCTTCTTGACAAAACTTCACCACCAACTGATGGTAGGAAATCACAGTGTAGTCCAATCCTGTCAAAGACCTAATCAAAGCTAACAAGTCCATGGAGACACAAAATGACACATAATTCAAAGAACACTTATAACGGACTTTGACAGGCTCTCATCACTTTAGAGTAATAAAATGCAAGTGTCGTATTTGGGGATTCAATTTTAAAGAATTGCTTGGTAAACATTTAATTGCTTTGACAGATATTAGATGATTCTTTCTGTGACTAACTTCCCTCATAACTAAGTCTGGCTTAAGTTAATATTAAAAGTCCATTCTTGGGGCACCTGGGTGGCTCAGTGGGTTAAGCCTCTGCCTTCAGCTCAGGTCATGATCTCAGGGTCCTGGGATCGAGCCCCGCATTGGGCTCCCTGCTTGGCAAGGAGCCTGCTTCCCCTTGTCCCTCTGCCTGCCTCTCAGCCTACTTGTGATCTCTCTCTCTCTGTCAAATAAATAAATAAAATCCTTAAAAAAAAACTCCATTCTGAAGCCATAAACAGCTCTGTAATGCAGTGAATAGTTAGAGGTGACGTGACTAGGCAGATACGCAAGAGGCTATCAAGAGTCAAAGGGCTATTTAAAGAAAACCCAAGAAGCAGGTACCTTAATGAACTCTGACCCTAAAACTGAGGAGCTATTCCAATCCCTAACCCATGACTCTTCCCCTTATTTTTTTTTAATTTTATTTTTATTATTTGCCCAAGGGGTACAGGTCTGTGAATCATCAGGCTTACGTCTTTCACAGCATTCACCAAAGCACAAACCCTCCCCAATGTCCATAACCCATCCACCCTATCCCTACNCCTTATTTTGCCACAGGTTTTAGATTTGCTTTTTCTCATGTTCCGGTGTGGAAAACACAAAGTGGAAGACATACAGTTATCTGAGGTGGGATAGGGAATGGGAATGGCTAGTATGGCTTGAGAGATCAGACTACCTGAAGGGAAAAAAGAATGGGAACCCAAAGAGAAATGGAGGAGCAGAAGAGACAACACTCTGAGAGACAATACGCTGTTTCCTCAAGGAAGGGTCCCAGCTCAACAGCAGAAGAAGGAACCAGGATGGAGAAAGATAGGGAGATAGGGTAAGAAGCAAGCAAAGAAATGCCAAAAAGGCTGGGTACCACAAGAAAAAGACACACCCAGTATACAGAATAAACAACTGTAAGAAGGTGAAATAATACCACATGCTAAAACATAGGTAGTGTAAATTCATCATCTGCCCTTATCTCCTTCAGTGAATAATCCAAACCTTCAGCAGCTTTGAGAGAGCCCAGATCCCGTCCATTTTAGGGCACAGCTACATTGCTTTCTACCCCAATTCCATAGTATATCCCATTAGCCCTGGAGTCTTCCTGGATACGAGGAGAGTGGGATGGGGGCTGAAGGACAATTGGCTCAGGCCCCGATACACTGATGTACCAGGTCTTGCACCAGGTATGAAGGAGTTGAAGACACAAATGAAACACAGCAGTCATTCTTCAAAGGAGATTGATCCATTCTGAGAAGCAAAGTGGTACGGTGTAAGGGCCTGGGATTTAGAATCTGAGGTCTGAGTTGATATCGTGCCCATGCCTCTTAAATAATAGAGAAAAAGAAAACCCCACAACCTCATGGAGTCTCAGTTTATCTGTGAAATAGTGTTAAGAATAGAACTACTCGGGCGCCTGGGGGGCTCAGTGGGTTAAAGCCTCTGCCTTCGGCTCAGGTCATGATCCCAGGGTCCTGGGATTGAGGCCCGCATCGGGCTCTCTGCTCGGTGGGGAGCCTGCTTCCTCCTCTCCCTGTCTCTCTGCCTGCCTCTCTGCCTACTTGTGATCTTTCTCTCTGTGTCAAATAAATAAATAAAATCTTAAAAAAAAAAAAGAAGAATAGAACTACTCCACAGGGTTGTCAAGAGCATCTATTAGGTACTAAAGGCTTTTCCCCTAATATCAACCCACAGTTCTGGAAGTTCTACTTCAGCTCTTACTCATCTCTCAAGTTCTTCCATTGTGGGACCTCCCTGAGGTGGTTGCTATGGGTACAATACAAGAGAGAGGTTAAAATTAAAAAAAAAAAAAAAAAGAATGGGGCGCCTGGGTGGCTCAGTGGGTTAAAGCCTCTCTGCCTTCGGCTCAGGTCATGATCTCAGGGTCCTGGGATTGAGCCCCGAATCGGGCTCTCTGCTCAGCAGGGAGCCTGCTTCCTCCTCTCCCTCTCTGCCTGCCTCTCTGCCTACTTGTAATCTCTCTCTGTCAAATAAATAAATAAATAAAATATTAAAAAAAGAAAAAGAAAAGGAAAAGGTCTCTAAAACTATGTTCACATCCTAACTCGAAGGGTTTCTTCAGAGATAGCGTCAAGACTGTTCAATTCATTTCATTTCTTCTCATTCTGTTACTCTCCCAGCAAGTTGTGAATTTTCTTCCCCATTAAAATCCAACACTGGAGCTATGTACACCTCAGCCCCGCAATCCTCTTGATAAACACACCCAGAGCACCTAAGGGGAGGGTGATGCTGGCTGGCTGGGGCCCTAACCTTGGGGCCTGGGGCCTGGATGAGGTAAAAAAAAAAAAAAAAAAAAAGGCATGCGGGGGAAATGAGAAAGCCATACAGCTCACTCTCAGGCAGCAGGCATATTTGGCAAAACCATAGTAAAAATGGCAACTCACCAAAGTGACTGAAGAAGTCATATGGCCGAGGATGAGGGGAAAAATGGGAATGCATCCATTAAGTGCCCACACCCAAGTCATAGACAATAAGGTGTACAGCACTGTTTAAATCAGCAAAGAACAGTCTCCGAATTATACTATGCAGGAGAGCCTGGTTGAAACTTAAAGAGCTCCCAGCACCTCAGAATTCCAGAGCTGTTCAAGTGAGGTAAAAAGCTAACAGGGAAGCAGTTTTCAAGACTTCAGTTCTCCTCATGGGTAATACGTACACAGATTTCTTGACTGGCTCAGTATCTACAAGTTTTGAATTACTAGTTCCCATCTCCTGACCAGGAAAAGCTGATTTTCCAGGAACACACTCTTTCCGTGAAATTAAATGCTGTGACAATCAGCAAAATTCTCTCAATTCTGTAATTCTCAGTTTTAATTCATACTCTAAATAGCTTTTTGGTTATATATATATATATATATATATATATATATATATATTTTTTTTTTAACCCAAAACTAAAAATGTGTCTATGGCTTGGGAAATCCTAGAGTCTTGATTAAAACATCAAAAGTACTTACTGACAATGTGAGTTGGATTTCTTTATGATTGTAGTTTTTGGAAATCCTTTTTTTCAAAGCTTTTACAGCATCTTTTGGCCTACAGCAATAAATACAGTGAAATCATCAATTAGGCATTGCTGAAAATAAGCAGTCTCTGAAAAACAATGTGCATTGTGGAAAGAGGAGTAGCTAAGGAGAAGACCTAGGCCCTGATTCTACTTGAGCAAATTACTTAACGTCTCACATGTGTTTCCTCATACATCTAGGCAGACACTACTACCTACCCCCTTGAGAGAATCAAATAGAATATTTACATAATAGTATTACCTAGAAAGCACTACATGTGAAATGCACTCATATCCCTATCCCTCTATCAATGCACAAAACTGGTTTACAGGAAATGTAATTCCCAAAACAATGAAGGTTACCATTTTTGATTAAGACTATTTCTTGAGCACCCTCCAGGGTAGGTGATACAGGAGGAATTATGACTAATTAGGTCAGCTTCTGATAGACTACCATTTTACATTATAAAAGAAAGAATTATGTAAAAGTAGAGGATCAAAATTTATTCTGAGGTGGTCAAAAGGTACAGACTTCAGTTTTAAGATCAGTTTATAGATCCAGTTATAAGATCAATAACTTCTGGAGATATAAGGTATAATATGATGACCATAGTTAACACTATTGTATGATATATCTGAAAGTTGCTAAGAGTAGACACTAAAAGCTCTCATCACAAGGGAAAAAAGGTTTTTTGTAACTATATGAGGTGACAGATGTTAACTTATTATGGTAATCATTTTATAATACATGTAGGTCAAATCATTATGCTATATACTTTAAATGCTAATTATAGCTCAATAAAACTGAAGAATACAAATCCTTTTTACATATTACCTTCCAATTTTATCTGTGTTTGCATAGGTAGAATTTCTATTATATGACAATTACACATGGTTACAAAGACTTATAACTATTATAAATATATAGGTATTATGTACATTTCTAAAAAATTACATATAGAATGTAGTATTAAACTCTTAGAAAAGTTTAGAAAGATACTTTTTTGAAAGGAAAAATTTTACTTTGAGATTCCATTTTTGTATTATCGATGAAGAAATTAGTATTACCCATGAAGAAAAGTTTCAGGGGAACCAAATATGGTAAACAAGATTATAGGGAAAACAACATAACCGCCTTAAAGTACTAACCTTAATACATTCATTTAATACAGTCAATAATTAAGTGTAATGTTTTCTTCTTCAACAATCAACATAAACTAGACCAAATCTTTTTGCTATCAGTTATCGCTTGAATGTGCCCAGGAAAATTAACAGAATTGTATCCTTTATAACAACCTGTAATTAGACTAAAATCACAAATAGTTGGCTTTAACGATTTTTTAAAATCTTTAATTCTCTGAAGTTTAAAAAGTGTAACAAAAGATAGCACAACATTTAAGAACACAGCATGAAGGTGGGTGAGTGGACATTAAGAAAAAATTGTCTTATAATGAGGAAAAAAAAAAAGACTGCTAGATTATTTCCTGGTTAATAATGACAACTGCCCAGGACAGGTCACCACCCTGAGTTCACTAGCTTCTGGATAGTATTTTTCAGTTACAGTAGCATAAAATACTGGCAATCAGAGCAGGGGGAATTTCTAAAGAAGGAAACAATTCTGCTTTCTTTAAAGAAAAAGGAATTGGAGCTTCACAAAGACAAAATTTATAACTATTAAAGAAAAGGCAAAAAGAAAAATTATAATGGATTCTCAGATATTCCATATGCTGAAATAAGCAGCTGTCTTTATGTATTAGCCAGACATGTATTTAAAAGATAGTGGTTCCCAAGGCAGGATGAAAACACTCAATAAGAAAACCAAAAAGCGTTAAGAGAAAAAGTGCTGTGGTTCTGATGCTTCTTATCACAGCCAAATGCGTGCACCACACACTGTACTCACCCATCGTGGGCAGTGTTAATTATGTCACAGATGTGCATAAACTGGCCCCAATCTTCAGTCTGGACTCCAGCAAATGTAGCCTTTTCTGCAAAGAAAAAGCTGTTGTGTTGAGTCTGAGCTACAACAGAATGAAAAATGTCTGGTCTTCCTGAAATAATCTGCCTGGGGTTCGCTAACAAGTACCATTAAGTTTATATTACCAAAAGGCAAAGAGATTTTTTTTTTCCTGAGCAATTCCCAGTAATTTGGGAATCAGTCAGAACTCAAGTTCAGAGTGCTGCCATTACCGCAGTAATGAATGACCTATTAATAAAAGCTGCAGGCACAACACCCTGCGGTAGGTCCAGGACAAGTCGGCTAAATCTTCATCTGCTGGCCTGTCTTTCTGAAGACAAGCCCCTATTGAGCAGCTACCTACAAAGCCAAGTGCATAGTGCAAAGTATTTTATCTTATGCAACTTCATTTAACCCACTGTGATAGATGGTGAAACAGAAGTTCAGAAAAGTTAAGGAAATTACCCAAGGCTACACAGCCTGTACAAGGTAGAACCAGCATTCAAACTTGTTATTTAATGCCCGTTTTTTAAAAAAATCATTTACTCTTGGTGGAGAGGGGGCACGCTGAGAAAGAGATCAGAACTGAAATTGTGTCCTTGAGCATTAAAGCAAGGTCGCTCCCAGCACCTGTATGAACCAAAGCTATACCAGGCAGACTTGAATGCTTCTGCACCTGGAACCCCAAACAGATATTTTCCCTTCTCCACACATTCTCCTTAAGAACACAAAATGCCACCTAGGAGGAGTAACAGAACACAATCCAAATGAGCTTTATCTATTTCCTTCATGAAAGGAGAAGATCCTTAGCACGAAAACACAAAGTCTAGGGGGAATGGAGAGAAAGTTAAAAGGGATAATGAAGAGGAAGAAAGAACAGGGTTTGGTTGGGAGAACCCCAAAACTTAGCCTGCTTCCAATCTAGGAAAAGAGCTATTTGAATTTGGCATTCCACGGACAAAGCTGACTTTGTGTTGTTTAGAACATACTGTTGTTCCTTCTGCCAGATTCCCTGCGCTTCCTCCCACCTTCCCATCTTCCTAGAAAACTCCTATTCACCCTTCAAAAGCCATGACAAAATTTTTCCCTTTTCTTAAGTTTTGAGTGTTTTGCAGTTTTCTCGTATTGCAAAGGGACCGTACTGTACTTACTACATAACTACGTCCATCTTCCCTACAAGATTGCACATTCCCTGAGGATTTGAGACCATGTCTCATCTTTGCTTCATCCAGGTCCACGCATATAACTGACAGCAAATATTTACAGCATTAAATAATTCATCAGCCTATGAAGATGCAGTCTGAATCTATTTCTGCTCAAAATTCATTTCAATACCCATAGGGATATAGCAGGCAACAGTTTAGAAAGAATTCCCGGCTCAGTGATAGTTACTCTCACCATCTTCCAAAGATGGGGGAACCTGACAAGGTTGAGGTTTGCGTGGCGCGTTCCCTGTGAACTGAGCTGCAGGCAAAACTGTCCAAACTGGAGTCTCCTTACTATAACCACCAGGTTCTCAGGATTTCATCACCCCACTAAGTTCCTGACATTATCACGCTCTGCTTGGCATCCACAGGCACTGTGCCACACCCGGTTCCCAAGGGAGGATTGGAGGAGAGGAGGCAGAAGGGAGTCGGTGCTGGTAAAAACAGTCCAGCCCCCGGTTTCTGCTTCCCACTTCGTGATTCAGAGCGCAGGCACAGAGGAAAGGACATAGCTCAATACATGCGTTGTCCTTCCAGGGGCCTCTTGTGACCCCTGACTGCTCCCCTACTCTCCGCTTCCTTCGCTCCAGGGCTGGGCATTTTCATTCCCTTTGTTTACCCAGAAAAAGTAAGGCAGGTTGTTAAGGGCTGGACGCCAGAGAGAACTGGTTTAAAGGGACCTGCCTCTCACAGTGAAGTCACCTCACCCCTTGAACCCCGTCTTTCCCTCCCGGGTAGAACAGGCACAGCCACACGCGGCCCTCGAGGGAGCAGCGCACTTGACGCACAACTTTCCCTGGGCTCAGAAGTTGACCCTTACTCCTTGCTCGGGCCCAAACGCTCCACACCTGAATCCCGTGCCTGGTTCACCTGTTCGGTCCCACGCCCCCGGAAGCACCAAAAGGAAGGCAGATTTTAAGGACGGGATCCAGGGGGAGTCAGCCGTAAAGAAAAGGCTCCAAAGGGCCGGGGCGGGGGCTCCGGGTGCCCCGGGAAAGTTGCAGGGGGAGGGGAAGGATTTCCTCGAACTTGGACGAGGCCGAGAAGGGAGGCAAGCGGGAAGGGGCCCGCGGGTCCCCGAAGCCTGCCCTGGCGTCTCCCTCCCCCGCTCTTTACCTATGAGGTGGCCCACGGAGGTCGCATAGGGATCCCGGTGACTCTTCCCAAACGCCATAGTAGCCCCACCGAGCCGGGCCCAGGAAATCCGCCTCCACCGCTCTCGGGCTCCCGACTCCACCCGCTCGGTGCCCCTGACTCCTCCTCTTCGCCCGGGCGCTTCCCGGGCTCGGCAGAGGCTGCGCGACCTGCCCGGCCGCTGCGGGGCGCCGGGCACCCGGCGTGGGGCGCCGAAAGTATAAACTTTATGTTAGTCAAATCTGGTTTCAAATTCCACCTGCTCCACATATGTACTACACAATGATGGAGTAAGTTACTTAACCTTTCTAAGTCTGTTTTTATCGGCGAGGAGGCGGCGCTCCGGGCTGCGGGGGGTGCGGGCGGGCGCTGGCCGCCGGGGAGAGCCGAGCGGCGCGCGCAGGCTGGACGCCCAGGTGGCCCTGTCGTCCCCGCGGAGCAGGCGGCCCGGGGGTTAGAGACCCGTGCTCTGAGGCCGCCGCTTACCGGGCAAGTTACTGCTCTTCTCTGCGCCTCTCGCTCCCCTTTGTAGAGAAGGAAATACGGGGTTAATAATCCAAATCTCAGGATTATTGTGAGAATTAAGGATGTAAACCGCTTAGGTCAGTGTCTGGCACCCACAAAATAAATACTTAACCGCTGAATGAATTGAGTAACTAGAACTACTTCCTACCCCCACCCTCACCCCAGAGATCTTGAGGAGGTGTGTTCCTTGTCCTTTAAAGGCGGTGATATATGGGAAGAGGGATTGGCTTCGAATTTAGGGACGCCCCGGGAGCCGGCGTCCTTGGTCTCGCCTCTACTTCCTGAGGGACGAGGGGCGCCGCCACGTAGGCTGTGGGCTCCTAACCCTCCCTCCCGGGAGCTGTGTTTTCCAGTAAAGCCGAGGAGAGGAGAGGGGCTTTCCTCCTGCTCAGGCGGGGAGTGTGTTTGGCTTCAGAACTGCTTTGGAATGTAAATCTGAGCCTGAGCAGTCCAAGCCCTTTCCAGCTGCCTTTCAGAAGAGGAATTTATTTCCTTTTCCTGTGCATTCAATTAACATCTGATTAGCCATGTTAACAATCTCCAGTGATGCCAAAGACTGCTAGAGAGGCCGCTGTCTCCAGGTGATGGCAGTTAGCCATAAGATGGGCCTCCTGTCTCTCCAGACCTTGCTTTTTGCGGTCAGCTTGGGCCAGTTCTACAAGCCCTTCTTTGGCCCTGGAAATGGTGACTAAAGAGATCAAAGAGGGCTTGTTCTGACTTATGTCCTTAGTCTTACCTTTTTAAAATAGATGTGAAAACCAAATTGTAGTGGTGCCAAGGGGTTAACCAACTTGTTTTTCTTTTTATTTCTGTTATTTTGAATTTTCCTTGACCTAAGTGAGCTAATACCTGGGATTCTAAAACCTAGAACGAAACCTCTTTATTGTGATGGCATTCCTTAAGAGTAGGTTTGGTCCTACCTGTAACTGATCTCCACCTGCTTATCCAGGGTGAGAGGCTGTTTCAGATGGTGCCATTTAGCCACTTAGGCATTTAACTACAGCCTGTTGACACTGCTGAAAATCTCTTTTGTGACATCACCCACCTAATCTCCATTCCATGTTATAGATTCTAGGAAGATATTTCACCTTCTCTGAACCCTACAATCTTAAAGAGAAAGTCAACTTTAGCATAGGCTGCTGGTGGCGTCAGTGGCCTTCCAACAGGGATTGAGAACTAGGAAGGAACCAGCCATCTGGACAGATTTTTAACATAACTCTGCTACTTCTTATGTGAGAGGTGTTTTGTTTGTTTGTTTTGGTTTGGGTTTTTCGTGTTTTTTGTTTTGTTTTTTAATTTTCTTGTGTTACAGAATTGAGGCACTGAGAACAGGAGAAATAGCACCAAGAAGTATATTCAGGATGTGATGGCTGGGTAAACAGAACCAGGAGTTCAGCTACGCCTGGGGAGAAGTTTTTCTTTCCCCACGTGCATGTAAGGGTGTTATGGTGGTTGCAGTCTCCTTTTTCTGTGCTCTGCCACTTTCTGCAAGATCTCCCTACGTCCCAGGGATGCAAATTAACTGAGCCAATGTTAATATGGTCTGGGAGCAGGACAGTAGCATTCACAACCAAGTTGAGGTTGGAGAAATGGGCAGAATCCCGGAAAGAAACGATGGTAAAATTTCTGGATACCAGGAGCAAAACTCTCACCAAAATTTCTATTCCGAAGAACACTGTTTTTAAAAAGTATTTACTGGGCGCCTGGGTGGCTCGGTGGGTTAAAGCCTCTGCCTTCGGCTCAGGTCATGATCCCAGGGTCCTGGGATCGAGGCCCGCATCGGGCTCTCTGCTCAGCGGAGAGCCTGTCTCCTCCTCTCTCTCTGCCTGCCTCTCTGCCTACTTGTGATCTCTCTCTCTCTCTGTCAAATAAAAATAAAAAAAATAAAAAAATAAAAAAAAATTTACTTACTCATTTGAGAGAGAGATTGAGTGGGCAGAGGAGCAGAGGGATAGAATCTTTCAAGCAGACTCCCTGCTGAGTGCAGAGCCCATAGATTGGAGCCTGATCTCCAGACCCATGAGATCATGACCTCAGCTTTAAACCAAGAGTCGGCCCTTAACCAACTCAGTCACCCAGGCGCCCCTTCAAAGAACACTTTCTAAACATGTATTTATATATGTCATAATGCTAAGTGGCAGCAAAGAAAATAACCTTTATTTAAAATATGTGAAGTACCTGGAACTAGGCTGCCTGATTTTAACGCTCATATTGCCACTAGGTAAATCTGCTCAATGAGTATGACATTTCCCCCTGCCCCTTTTTTAAAAGCATATGTTTGATTCTAAGGGAAATCTCTCACAGAAGATAGGAATAGGGGCAGTCATATACTTTACTGGTACAGAGTCCTGTTGTTCTTTCCGTACTTGTTCAGGAATCCTGTGTCTTCTGTACTAGAACTCCGTGCTAGCTATGCTCTAAACACATTACAGACATTATCACTTAATCCTATCATAGCTCTGTGAAACCAGTAACATTATTACCATTTTACAGATTAGAGAAAACAAAGTAAACAAATTTTTCACACAGTCACTTTGCTAGTGAAGGACTCTCTGATGCCCTTCCCGTTAGCCATCCTTCTTCCCCCCCCCCCCACCCCTCACTTTCAGGGGCCTTCACTCTCCTACACTCCTTTTTCTGATTGCTATTTCTCACAATCTTCACTGGGCTTCATTCTCTCTGGCCTGCCACAGTTCCACCGTCTGCCTTTTCCTCTTCCTGTTTTTCCTCGGGGTGCCTTCTCCTGGTCTCTTCTCATGAAGTCTTTTCTGACCAGTCCCAAGGGGATTGAGTTTTTCTTGCCTTTTCTACACATAGATTTGTGTCTTATAGCCCACAACACTTTATATGACTTCTTTGTTTAGAAATCTGTTCCCTGCCTCTGAGATATAAGTCCCTCAAGGGAACAGGACCCTGTTTACAGGATTTGCTACCCAGGCACTTAGCAGGCCTTAAGGAATGTTGATTGAATACATAAATGGCTCTCCTTCATCTTGAGCTTCTCTATTCTTTCTGAGATCCAGTCCTTATTTCCCTCCTGAATGCCTTGTCAGAATCCTAACCTTAATATATCTAGAACTATACTCATCTGCTTGCTCTATCATCTCAATATCCTATCTGACATTTTTGAGGAAAGTGGGAAGGCAGTTACTGATGTATTAGAGTCACATGGATTGCTGTAGCGAGTACTGATGCCTGTGTCTCATTCTCAGAGACTCTGATCTCACAAGCCTGGGATGCATCAAGGGCATCAAGACTTTTAAATGTCCCCAGATGGGCTAATGGTACCATTATTCCACAAATAAAATATCTTAAAGTTGTCCCCAGCTTTTCCCTTTCTGCCAGTTATTTCCTTTCAATAGACTCCCTCCCCCCACCACGTGTCCTTTATATCTCTATCCTTGCTTTTTTCCCCTCTGCGTAGGGACACTGATCAATCCGGCAGTTCTTAAATGCCATAAGCCTTAATACTGTTCAGGGATGAAATTGGACTGAAGCCTGGGTTTTCCCAAACACGGCCAAGACCCTGTGCATCTACAGATGTATTACTTAGCTTTAAAATTTTCTGGGACGCATGAGTGGCTCAGTCAGTTAAGCGTCTGCCTTCAGCTCAGGTCATGATCCCAGGCGCCTTGGATGGAGTCCTGCATCGGGCTCCCTGCTCCGTGGGGAGCCTGCTTCTTCCTCTGGCTCTGCCTCTCTCTCTCTTTCTCTGTCTCTCATGAATAAATAAATAAAATCTTTAAGTGAAATAAAATTTACTGTCTTTTGCACAAGAATTTACCTATTATTTTTGAAAACCAGATATTCAAACATATATGTTGACTTTCTTTTTCTTTTTTTTTTTTTTTCGACAGGAGAGAGAGATTACAAGTAGGCAGAGAGGCAGGGAGAGAGAGAGGAGGAAGCAGGCTCCCCGCTGAGCAGGGAGCCCGATATGGGGCTCGATCCCAGGACCCTGAGATCATGACCTGAGCCGAAGGCAGAGGCTTTAACCCACTGAGCCACCCAGGCGCGCCCCCCCTTTTTTTCAATTTTAAAAACACAGTCCTTATATTTAAATTCCAGTTAGTTAACATACAGGTAATATTAGTTTCAGGTATACAAAAGAGTGGTTCAACACTTTCATAATAAAATTAAGGAGGGCACGGATTGCATGGAGCACTGGGTGTTATATGCAAACAATGAATCATGGAACACTCATCAAAAACCAATGATGTACCGTATGGGGACCAACACAACGTTGACTTTATTTCCACAGTTATTTTTTAAAATTTTACTTTTTTTTTTTAAAGATTTTATTTATTCATTTGAGAGAGAGAGAGAGAGAGAGAGAGAGAGAGAGAGAGAGCACGAACAGGGAGGAGAGGGAGAAGCAGGCTCCCCACTGAGCATGGAGCCAGACATGGTACTCAATCCCAAGAGCCTGGGACCATGACATGAGCTGAAGGCAGATGCTTAACCGGCTGAGCCACCGCAGTTGGGTGCCCCCACAGTTATTTTTAATATACGAAATCTTGGCCACTCCTGATTCTGAAAATTACCTTCAAAGCTCAGCCTTCCCTTTCGTCCAGTTCCTGGGATCACCTGTATCAGCTTCCTATGAGAGGGCTTCTCTCCCCAAGCCCCACGCCAAGCACTTCTTTGTTGTATGTCTGTGGGTTTTTGGCCAAACTCAGAGACCCAAGATGCGAGTGGACAAAGCCCACAAAAGTGGTGGAAGCTAACCTTTGTTACTTTTTACTGGGTCAGCCACTGTACAAAGTGCTTTGGTATCTCAATAAACCTCCTAAGAATCTTATAACTTAAGAATCGTTCCTGTTCTACTCACTTGCCTAAAGTTACTCAGAATCAGGGGATGAGTTTGGGTTTGTCTCATTCCAAAGCTTAGACCCTTTTCCGGTTTCCTATTGCTGCCCCCAGAGAAAGGATTATGTCATGGATCTCAAGGAGGACCTGAAGCATCTAGCCCAGGGCTCCTTATCCAGCAATGACAAGGAGGAGTGTGTTGACTTAAAACATTTACCCTTGCTCCAATATTGAACTTGAAACCACGCAAGGGCTTTCATTAGCTTCCGTCATCATTCTTACAATTGAGGATCTTCCTTGAGATCTGGGACAAAAGGGCATCTGTTGGCTGAATTCTTGTGAAGCTTAAGACCAGTTTTATTTGGAAAATAAACTAAGGGAAAACCAGTATTTTCATAACCCAAGCCAACTGTCTTTCTGTGGATTTCATGATCTCATCAGTTCACACTTAACTCATTTGCGGTTTATAGTTTAATTCCTGTGTGTTCTTTTGAAAATCGAGCTCAGATGTGCAAGTCAGTTCGCCTGGTTCAAATCCCAGCTCTCAGATGATAAAAATAATTCCAACTCCATAGGGCTGTTTCAAAAAATAATGAGATGATGAATGTAGGCACTTAAAATTGTGCTTGGCATGTAACAAAGCTAAGTAAATATTAACTAGTTATCTTTTTTTTTCATCCAGCCTACCAGGTGGCCTGAAATAGTGTGGCTTGGCAATTTCTCCCTAAATGTCATGTTTAAATATGTAGGTGTTACCGATCTGGGAAAAGGGGGTCCGATTAGCACCCACTAGTGTTATGCCAGTCATTACACATTTCGTTTTTATTAGCACATTATGAATAAAGTGTAATCTGTTGAACAATTCACTTGAAGAAAGGTCTTGTGGAAATGGGGCTCTGAATAACGTGGAGACTCAGAAAAGTGATTTCAGGCTGGAGCCGAGGAAGGGCAGGTTCAGAGGGCTACTACTGGGAGGTTTGTTCCACAGGAGAGCCTTGAAAGAGGAGGTGGACAGCAAGGTGAACAGAGGTATTTCATTTCGATGCCAAAATTGGTTAAAATCCCAGTGCCACTATTCACCAACTATGGCCTTTGACCAGCAAATCATTCCTTCAGAACCTGTTTCCTTATCTAGAACGATGGAGCTAATTCCACATTTCTCAAAGAGCAGGTCTCAAGATTAAATGACACAACATTTGAACACTTTTAACTAATGCCTTGGCATATCATTGGTGCTCATTGTGAAGCCCAAATCCTAAATAAAGTAGGCTCCTATTCCCTACTTTCTACCATATCATCATGGTTATGCTCTTTATGACACTGATTGTAATCTGAAATTGTCTTGTGCAATTATTTACTATTGCCTCCCTTATGCTGCAAAACATAACCTTTAGCCACTATGCATTGCCTGAGAGCAGACCCATCCAAAAAGATGAATATTTGCTCCTACACCCACACCTCCCATTCATCCTTAGCCCACTTCAGTCCAGCTTTAAGATCCCTTTCAAATGTGAATACTAAGGACAGACAGCTCTGGGTACATTTTGCTTTTCCTCCTAATACCACTTGCTACAGTTTCTTGAACACAGGTCTTCTCTTACCTCTTGTAATGGAATGATGCACTTTCCTGGACTTCTTCTCCCTATAGTGGTCCTGATCTAAAGTCTTCCTCTCCATACTGGCCTCTCTTTATCCTATATTTCTGTGTCTCTGTCTTCATAGCACTTATTAGTATTTGAAATGGTCTCATTTCTTTATTTGCATGTTTATAGTGGTCTTCCTCTGGCTCTGTAAGGGCAGAGAAAGGTCTGTTTTGTCCATCTCTGCATTACTTGGTACTTTCCATAGTTCACTCCTTCTGTTATAAGATGCACGGTTGGGACGCCTGGGTGGCTCAGTTGGTTAAGCAGCTGCCTTCAACTCAGGTCATGATCCCAGAGTCCTGGGATCGAGTCCCATATCGGGCTCCTTGCGTGCCAGGGAGCCTGCTTCTCCCTCTGCCACTCTACCTGCTTGTGCTCTCTCTCTCTCTCTGACAAATAAATAAATAAAAATCTTAAAACAAAACAAAAGGTGCCCTGTTGTTTTAGGGACTACTAAAAGATTAAAAAGTTTCTAATTAAATGATGACTTCCTGCTTACTTATCAGTTAGAATGTTTATATTTAAATAACCCCTTGAAACTTATTAGAACTAGACTTTTTTTTTTATACACAGGACCTCTGCTCACATAAGAAGTGGAAAATGTAAGCAAAATAAATTTAACAAAGATTTTTTTTTTCTTCCCATACAGGATCAAACTCTCCCGACTCACTCTTTATATCAGTATGTCAATGCGTTTTCCTGCACCATGTCATCCCTGGGCCATCCAGAGCACTGGGAACCCTGAATTTCTTAAGAGTGCCCCCTATGCTCTCCTAGCATTTTCTCTTAAGCTGTTGATATCCATTTTGCAAGTTTCAATGGTGGTGCTTTCTTAATCTTACCAGAAAGTGTCAATGAAAGGTTTTTTTCAGACAAGGAGCAGGACTCACTCCCTCCCCAAATGGTCCTTAAATAGATTTGGGACCAAAAACATCGAGGTGTTGCAGTGGTTTTGTGAGTCCCAGGATAAGAAGCAGAGTGCACGTGCCCAGGCAATGACAACTCTATCCGCATCTCTACTGCTGCCTGGTGAGAAATGATAACACACCACAGTTGTAAAAATGATCAGAAATGTTAAAATATGGAGGGGGAAAAAAAAGAATATCTTAGAATTGTTGAAATTCCCTAGTAAGTACTTTATAGATAATTGCTCAGTGAATGAATATATGAATGGAAATTGTGTTACTGCTGTGTAAGGCAACCAAAGTCTAAAATAAATCACATAAGAAAGAAAGAAATCCCATGGATCAAGGAATTATTCCATCTGCCTTTAAGTTCTGGAACCAGTTATGAATACTTGATGATGATTATAATTCAATCTAGAGCAGGTTTTAAACTGTGAATGTACCTTTCACTTACAATCTCACTTATCAATCATTTTATCTTATAAGTTTACTGCAGTATGCTTTAAATTATCTGCTATTTAAAAGCTATAAGTATCATTCATATTTTCAATAGAGTGCCCTGAATTTCGTGTGTATGGAAAATACAATGCGTTTTATTTTATAGAGGTAATTTTTTTAACCACGAGAGGGCAGCCTTGTTTAACTTATCAAATTCTCCCAAAGGCCTAGCTGGGCAGCCACTTTCTGGCAGAATGCTTCACTGAATGGGGAAGGAGGGCTCCAGGAACCCAAATCAGCTGTGTTTTTCGAGGGTTTCACTGCTAAAGGCTAGCTGTCCGCAGGGAAGCACAATGATTCTGCTCATTGTTTTATTTTCCTGGGGTCTCACATCGGCAGTGAAACCTGACGTAACAGTAAAGCCCGGTATTCTTTGTTTAGCAGGCAGATAGGGGGTCTAGGGGAGGTGGTTGTTTGGGAGAATTGACATGTATCAGGGATCAGGCAGCTGCAGGAGGGGATGGATTAATAAAAGCCATGTACAGGATTTGAACTTCTGGATGACAAATTCATATCTATAGTTGTGCAAACTTTGAAATATCATTAAAGCCTGCCTGGAGAGGCTACATTGAGAAAGGTGTGATGCTGGGGCACCTGGGTGGCTCAGTCGGTTAAATGGCATCTGACTTTTGATTTCAGCTCAGGTCATGATCTCAAGGTCGTGGATTTGAGCCATGTGTCAGGTTCACCCCTCAGTGCGGAGTCGGCTTAAGATTCTTACCGTCTCCCTTTGCCCCTCCCCCTGCTTATGCGTATGCTCTCTCTCTCTCTCCAATAAATAATAAAATAAAATCTTTTGAAAAAAAAGAAAGGCGTGAAGTTGAAGATGGGTTTAGCAATGGAAGTATGTCATGATCAATTAGCACAGCTGATTACGAAGACACGAGAGAATCAAGAGTTTTATTTTATATCCTTATTAGATCATTTTTTCATTCGTGCCTTCACTTAGCACACATGATTGAATTTTAACACACAGAGGCATAGCATGAACTCCTCAGCTAGTGAAACTGCCTAGTAAATGATAATTGCAATTCAGTCTAAGTGGTGACTAAATGTGTGGACAGAGTATCACTGGAGCACACACTGGGAACTAACTTTGTATGGAGGATTAGGTACTCACATGGATTAAGGGTCTGCATAGTGTAGGATTAGAGCCAAGTCTGTTAGTGTAGACCTGAGCAAAAATAATGCAATGACCAGGAAGGGAAGGGAGCTCTAGTGAGTCTGGATCTCACAAACTCTGTCCGTAATTCCCTAAGAGGGAGAATTTTGCTTTAAGAGATTTTCCATCTCTATAGGGATGAAAGAAGTTATGAAGGTATGCCCAATGTCCTTCACAGTTAAAGGTCCTTCTATGTCAGCTTTGCTAACTGAGCTATGAGAACATTTGGCAACATTCACTTCTTCATTCTTCCTTTTTTTTTTTTTTTTTTACAATTTTATGTATTTATTTGACAGAGAGAGAGAGAGCACAAGCAGGAGAAGTAACAGGCAGAGGAAGAGGGAGAAGCAGACTCCATGCTGAGCAAGGAGCCTGATGTGGGGTTCGATCCCAGAACTCTGGGATCATGACCTGAGCCGAAGGCAAAGGCTTAACTGACTGAGCCACCCAGGTACCCCCACTTCTTCATTCTATAAACATGTAAGGAATCAGTGGTATGTGAAGGAGGTAAAATTCAATCTTTGTGCTCTAAGAGCTGACAAGTAAGGAAGAACTTGTAACTTATTTCTTTGTGCAGATGGAAGGAAAATTCAGTTTTCATCAAGTCCTGGAATCTAGTGATTACAGTTTTTCATCATTGGCTTCTTTTCAAAAAAGTATGAGGAGGAGCTTTGGGATGCTTGAGATGGAAGTGGTAGAAATCACAGTAATTCATATTAGTCTCAGTCCCAGGTTATAAGGCAAATGCTCAAACGCGTTCCTTACAAAAGCATAGTAAAACAACAACGTTAATGTCATCCCCAAACCAAATAGAAATGCTTTTCAGATAGTGTCCTGTTTTGATATTTCTGTATGAGGGCTCCCCAACATGCTTGGAGGTACGTTCCAATTCACGGAGGGGGATAAGGAGTTATTAAAGAGATAACATAGGATAACTGTCACTTTTAAGTGAATTAATTTATATATTATTCACAAAATCATCTATATACATTTAAATGTATGTCCATTTATTCAGTCAATAGTGTACATCTGTCCCCAAGGACTTAACTCTGAGCCTCCCTGAGGCCTTTAGCCTCAGAAAACCTGCCCTCCTCCGGAGCCCTTCCTGAGGAAACCCACACACAGCCCCTTTCAGAGCATTCCCCTGCTTTGAACACTTGGCCATGTTCTAAACGAGAGCTCAGGAGACACTTTCTGTAAAAAGCCAGACAGTAAATACTCAAGGCTTTGCGGGGAACTACGTTACTGTGCCTGCCCCTGTGGTGTGAGAGCAGCTATCGACAATACAGAGACGAATCTGAGTACAAAAATAACAGGTGGCAGGCCAGATGTGGCCTGTGGGCCATACTTTGCAGATCTCTGTTCCAAATTATCTGATGCTACCATTTTTGCTAATTAGGCTAGGAGAGGGCACCTGAAGAAAGGGTAGCAAATCGATTAGCCTGTCTCCGGGTGATAAGCAGCCTTGGAAGGAAACTGGCATGAGATTTTTTTTTTTATTCTTTGCCCAAGGGGTACAGGTCTGTGAATCATCAGGCTTACATCTTTCACAGCACTCACCAAAGCACAAACCCTCCCCAATGTCCATAACCCATCCACCCTATCCCTACCCTCCCACCCCCCAGTAACCCTCAGTTTGTTTTGTGAGATCAGGAGTCTCTTATGGTTTGTGTCCTTCCCCATCCCATCTTGTTTCATTATTTTTCCCTCCCTACCCCCCACGACCCCCCACCCTGCCCCTCAAGTTCCTCATATCAGAGAGATCATATGATAATTGTCTTTCTCTGATTGACTTATTTCGCTCAGCATAATACCCTCCAGTTCCATCCATGTCGTTGCAAATGGCAAGATTTCGTTTCTTTTGATAGCTGCATAGTATTCCATTGTATATATATACCACATCTTCTTTATCCATTCATCTGTTGATGGACATCTAGGTTCTTTCCATAGTTTGGCTATTGTGGACATTGCTGCTATAAACATTCGGGTGCACGTGCCCCTGAGGAACACTACCTTTGTGTCTTTAGGATAAATACCCAGTAGTGCGATTGCTGGGTCGTAGGGTAGCTCCATTTTCAACTTTTTGAGGAATCTCCATACTGTTTTCCAGAGTGGCTGCACCAGTTTGCATTCCCACCAACAGTGTAGGAGGGTTCCCCTTTCTCCGCAACCTCGCCAACATCTGTCATTTCCTGACTTGTTGATTTTAGCCATTCTGACTGGTGTAAGGTGGTATCTCGCTGTGGTTTTAATTTGTATTTCTCTGATGCCGAGTGATGTTGAGCACTTTCTCATGTGTCTGTTGGCCATTTGGATGTCTTCTTTGGAGAAATGTCTGTTCATGTCTTCTGCCCATTTCTTGACTGGGTTATTTGTTTTATGGGTGTTGAGTTTGAGAAGCTCTTTATAGATTTTGGATACTAGCCCTTTATCTGATATGTCATTTGCAAATATCTTCTCCCATTCTGTCAGTTGTCTTTTGGTTTTGTTGACTGTTTCCTTTGCTGTGCAAAAGCTTTTAATCTTGATGAAGTCCCAATAGTTCATTTTTGCCCTTGCTTCCCTTGCCTTTGGTGAGGTTCCTAGGAAGAAGTTGCTGCGGTTGAGGTCGAAGAGGTTGCTGCCTGTGTTCTCCTCGAGGATTTTGATGGATTCCTTTCTCACATTGAGGTCTTTTATCCATTTTGAGTCTATTTTTGTGTGTGGTGTCAGGAAATGATCCAGTTTCATTTTTCTGCATGTGGCTGACCAGTTTTCCCAACACCATTTGTTGAAGAGACTGTCTTTTTCCCACTGGACATTCTTTCCTGCTTTGTCGAAGATTAGTTGACCGTAGAGTTGAGGGTCCATTTTTGGGTTCTCTATTCTGTTCCACTGATCTATGTGTCTGTTTTTGTGCCTGGCATGAGATTTTTTAACAGATCCGTGTTTCTTGATAGACAGATGGAAGGATGGATAGTTAGATAGGTGATCGATCGATTGATCGATCAATAGATATAGAAAGATGATAGATAATAAATAGATACAAAAATTATTACTAGGATCAGCCACAGCAGGAGCCAACAGTAGTCAGAAAGTATCAGTAAACTAAAGCCAAAAGACAGAAAAATGATATCCACATGGAGGATGGAGTAGCAGTTTAATGATACCAATAGTAGAAAATCTGAGATTACCCCTGGTGGTGGTTGTTGTCAAACTTTTGATGCTAATTTCCTGATAAGATGATGGATCTTGAGAATTGTGTGTCCTGAAGAAAATGTTATAGTTTTGAATCCATATTCCAGCTTCGGTCTGGCCATGCCTGAGTTCTTGGGGGACTTCTATTCTTCTGAGTTCCACATGTAGCCTCACAGCTGATTTCTTGTTGCTAGAGGTAACCTCAATGAATCTCTGTTTCTGAGAACTCCAAAGAGCCGAGCTAACACCATCCTCTGCCTGTTGGTTGGGAATCAGAGTCGTACATCAAATATTCATCACCAATATGGCTGGCTACATTAGGAGGTTTCTCTGTTAATCATTTGTTTTATACTTTTTCTCTAGTCTTTGAATGGAGTAAGACTAAGTAAAACTTCCCTTGAAAAAGCACAGACATTTTCTCTGGGGGTACTTGACGAGGAGCAAGCATGAATGTGTATCCCCTTCAGGCCGTTCTGTGCTGCTCAGTGAGGCATTAGGGCTCCATATGGTTGAAACTGTTCCGTGACAAGTCTAGTTTATTCCAGTTGTTGCTTCTTTTGAAGTTCTTGGGGAAACCTTTCCTATTTCTCACCTGAATGCAGCGAAGGATTTTGGGCTGCCTAGGAACAGGTTAAAGGAAGGTTACATTATTAATCAATACTCTTTTATGTCCAGTTATCCCTGGCCAGAGATGAGTCCTTCACATGGCTCTTAAGAGTCCCTGGAATTTAATTCAACCCTTGTCATCTCTGACAGTGTTTTATGGTCCCGTTCTCGGGCTGCCAATCTTAAAATAACAGATTTGGGAAGAAATTTTTGTCCTTTTCTCCCACAAAACAGGAAAGAAAGTCCAATTTTTGCAGCTACTCAGGGTAGAAAGGTGTTTTATTTTTGAAGGGGACTTGGATTTGTTAACCTATCTTTTTTTTCCAACAGCTATGCAGAAGGGTATTTTATTTCACTGATTCATTCTTAAGGGAAAAAAAAGTTTAGCCATTTGCCAAACATTGCATTAAACATGGTGTTTCACCTGTGGAAACGGTCTTATAGATCTGAGAGTACACTGAAGTTATTAATATGAATCCCTTACCTATCCCCTCTTGAGAGCAGGTGAAAATAGACATCATTACTATGATTCTTTTAGGGACAAAACTACATTAATAACATACCTAAGATTTGCAAAATTGCCATGTACTAGACACCAAGGCACAGAATACTGATAACTTATCCAAGTTCCTATAGTAAGCACCAGGTGCATTTGATTCGAGTGTATGTAACCACTGCACCATCCTGCTTCCAGAGTTATACCCGTGAGCTCAGGCTTCAGAAAGCTTAAGAGAATTCTCCATGCACAGAGTATGGAGAACTTAAGAAGAAAGCCCACCTGGGAGCAATGAGATATTTGATCCTTCTGAATTTCCATTTTTTTCTGTAAACAGGAGAAATGCAGTCCCTTGGATTGTGTTTTAAGTAACAAGTCAGACAGTCAATGCCTTGTATTGAAGCCCACTACATGGCAGCCTCTGAGAGTCACCTTCACATGAGGTTACAGATCAGAAAAGGCAGTTCAGGGACCAGCTGATGCAGAGATAGACGGAGGCCTGTGGCAAACCCTTGTTTTACATGAGGCTTGTCTTTTCTTTATAGAAAGCTATGTTCCATGCGGCTCACATGGCTGTTTCCTGTCCTAATTAATTTTTGAGCTCTCTGTTGGATTTTAATTACAGACCTATTAATTCATGAGAAGAGCTGACAGATGTTGTAGGTTGGTCATAGCAAATTAATAGGCAGGTGCTGGGTAGAAAGTCCTGGACTCTTCAGTAACTGACTCACGGAAAAGCTTCCTAATTGAAAGGAGGAAGCATAACCCAGAATCTATTTAGTTACCGGGAGCAGCATTTTTAGAAACTGAGGCTGAAGACACTGATCCCAGTGTTGACTTCTGTTTTCTACTGGGGTGGGAAAGGTGCGCTGAGGGCATTTTGGAAAGGAATGGGGATGATACTGGGCTGGATCACCTGAAAAAAGACTTGAACAAAATCCCTTGGAATGATATAAACACAAGGGAGGCAAAGGAGAGTAAACACTTAGTGTTAAGCCAGATTTGTCTTCAAACCTCAATACAAAACTCTAGAGAGAGCTCACCTGCAGAGAATTCCCTTTTTGCCTTAGTTAAGAGCTGAGAACCAAAAGCAGGAAAATGGCTAAATTTACTTTTTTCCCCAAAGTCCACGTGCAGTTCTGGAACTTTGTCCCATTGTTAGGAGAGGCCATAGCAAGGGAGTTAGAGTGCAAAAAAAGTCCCTGTGCCCCAGTGTGAAGACGTCCCTGCTCTGGCTGTCCTGGCCCAGCCCCGGAGATGGGGACATGAGAAGTGACAGAGCTGGTGGGTCTCTTCCCATGTGGAAGCAGCCCTGGCCATGCCTGGTACCTGAGGGCCATCCACAGAAAGGGGAGAGAGACCCTGCTAATACGGAGACATTTTAACACTTGGAAAAATTCCACCCCTGCAAGCACAGCCCGTAGTGTAAGCATGTATCTGCATCAGCGATCCAGCCCCTTGAAGGCTGCCCTGTCTTACCCCAACCCTGCCTCATTCTTGGAAAGGAGTCAGATGAGGGTGAGGAAGAAGGAACAGCCTTGAATTGCCTGTCAATACCTGTCTCTATAGGGAAATCAACCATCCAAGTGCTATGTCTATAAGTAGGATTTCTGTCAACAAAAGCATCCTCTTGGGAATGAATTGGAATTATATAGACAGGGATTTAGGGCATTCAAGAAGAACTTTCTAATTAGTAGAGTGGTGAGACTGTGGAATAAACAAAGGTAATGGAAAATCTCTTTAACACCTAAAAGGTAAAGATAAACAAATGCAATAAGTACTTTCTTAATATACCCCCTACCTTTTCAACATAATTCTTACCAATCTTTTTAGACCCCCTGAGCAGAATTAGATGCCCCTTATGCTTACTTCTAGCACACACTTGCATATTTGTGTATTTATTATGATACCTATCCATAGGCAGAGACTGTCATCTATTCTGCTATTGAATATTAGTTGCATTATTTAAAGATACATGGTGTTATTTTTAAAGAGTTACCAAAACAACTGTTCAAATGGAATAAAATGGATTATTTTTCCTGCAAATGTTCAATAATGAGGGTGTTTCTATCGACAAAGTATGTAATTATAAACCTCAAACATCACTGAGCAGATCCAGTGTTTAATTTTCTCAAATGAAATAGTTTCTTTCCCTTTAACCACCAGCATCCTCATTAGCAGAGCAGCTCATACTCTTTTTTTCAACACTTGTTATGTTCAATGTTATTGCAAAACAAAGCTCAGGATCTTTCAAATAGAGTAGCCACAATAAGTCAGCAAAAGCATTTTTGCTGTACCATGTGGGTGACAGATTTTCTTTGCTCCCTGTTGGTATTGTGAGTTCCCGGCCATCCCTTTATACCAAGACTTGTCCTTGGAATGCAAACAATGTGCCCTAATTTTTCAGTCCTATGATAGCCAAATCATGTCATGGAAATATAAATTGTGAGAACTGCATGTATTATGATGTTCTATAAATCCACTTTTTTCCCTTTAGATTTTCCTTTCTTCCCTATTCTCCTCTCTCACTTTGCAGGTAACCAACCCTTCTATTCTCCCTTAATACAGAGAACAAAAGTGTAAAGATATTTTAAAAATCAGACATTACATAATATTAGTTATTGCTCTCTAGAATGTAATTGGTGCTGATATATTTCCACTTTTACTGCTCCACTGACCATTCTCTTAATTAGTGTCTAGCAAACTAGCCCCTCTACAGGTCAGTTCTCCATCCTTCCTGAAAACAGTCCCAATCCTCTGTTTTTCTTGAAGATCAGCAACAGTTCAGACAAAAATCAATCCCTTTCTTGTATTTGATCCCAAAGCACTTGATATCTCTGCTGGAGAGTTGTAACACTCTGGCTTTTACTTTAATTACCTAACTGCATTCACTTTCCCATTTTGATTAATCTCTGCATATCCCCACAGTACCTATGCTTCGTAGGTATTCAGTAAATGTTATTCTGTTTTATGCATTTATCATAATTGTAATTGGTTAGATTTGGGGGTGTTATTTTCTTCTTGCCTGACTGGCCTGCTGTATGGTGAAGCTGTCTGAGGGAGGCAGTGTCTGTTGGACACGACCTGGGGTGTGCAAACCTGACTCAATTCCAAATGGCCTACAAATTCCTCCTCATTTCTCTATCCCTCTTCACAAAAAGAGCTATTATATTCATTTTCTCCATTTCCTTAACTCACATTCTCTCCTCAATCCATTTTAAGTGGTTTCTTTCCTATCACTTCAGGAAAACTGTCATCAAGGTTACCAATGATCTAGAATGATCCATTGATCATTTCTTCGTCTTGTTTTATTGATCTCTTGGCAGCATTCAAAACAGCTGATGCTCTCTCTCTCTTGTTTTGTTCTTAAACATTCTGTTCACTTGATTCCATGAACATTCTGTTCACTTGATTCTTAGACTAAGATCTAAATGACTTATCCTTCTTATCTCACAGATTATTATTTTTTTTATGACCCTGTTTGTCTCTTAGATCTGTAAATGTTAGATGCCCCAGGGTTCTGTTGTGAGCCTTCTTTTCTAATCTATCTATGGATTCTCTCCAGGTGATGTCATCCGATCCCATGGGTTTATATACCATTAATGTGCGGATGACTCCAAGCACAGATCTTTGGCATCTTTTCTTGAAACTCCAGACCCTTCTATCAAACTGCCTAATTGTCACAGCCATTTGGATGTCTATTAGCCATTTCAAACATAACACCATCAAAAGGTTACTCTTGATTTCCACCTGTAAATATACTCCTCTTCCAATCTTCTTCACCTCAGCCAATGGCATCACAATCTACTCCATTGCTTGTGACCCAGAAGTGGGCATTATCCTGGATTTTTTTACTTTTTTTCACCTGCCATATCAGAAAGACCTGTGGACACCCAACACATCCTAAGTCTATCAACTTTTCTCTGTCTCCATCCTTACAGTCATAATCTAAGATTACCCTAATTTATAGTCTTAAAAAGTTTCCTGACTCATTGCCCTGCTTGAACTCTTTCATCTCTATGTTCTACTCTCTACAAAGTCAAAGAGAGTGATTTTTAAAAAACACAAATTTGGTGATGTCACACTCCTCTTTCCATAGCTTAAAATCATTAATGATCATGACCCCATACTTTAGACTAAGATCTAAATGACTTATCCTGATCTATAAAATTCTATGCATGTATCACATGGGTAGATCATAATCACTTGGAGGATCTATTAAACCCCAGAATGTTGGGCTTCACCCAGAGTTTCTGATTCAGCAGACCTGGAATACAGTGGAGAATTCACATTTCTAAGTTCTTAAGTGATGTTGATTTGATGCTGCTGGTTTGGGGACCACACTTTGAAAACCACTCTTCCATACATGATAGTTCCAGGTTACCTCTCTGACCTCAACTCTTACTTATTCCTCTCCTTCTGTGTTCCTTCTACCCTGGGCCTCTTCCTCCCCGCCCCCACCCCAGTAGAAGTTTTAGATTAACTGTCTAACTTTCTCATTTGAATGTAAGCATAATGCTCAGTACCTAATAAATGAACCGTAAGTATCTGTGAAGGAATGGATTAAAGGATCCTATTATAGTATGTCTCACATTATCTTTCACTCTTTAGCTAGTCTATCATCCTTCTAGAGGATGAAATCCTTGAGGTTGGGAATGTATCTTTTATCTTCACACTGACAAGCCCAGTGCATGCCAGTTAGTAGGTAGTCAATAAATATTTGCCAATTTAAATGGTTTCTCCTTTCCGGTGTTGGGAAGGAACATTTGCCAGGAACTCATGGGTTCTGTGAATTTCTTGACCTGTTCAGGTCTAAGTATGGTTAACCAGTGCTACATGGCTTTGGGATGTTGAGGCTAGTTTATACTGGTTCATAAGAGCCAAATGCTAAATTTTCAGGAATTTTGTGTCTGGCTGATGTCATGTTGGTAGCTCAAAATCCGCTGTGGTAGGAGTCTTTATACCACAGAGATAACCAAATGCTACAAATCAAGTATTTTAGTTCTGGCATTTTTCTGCCTAGTTTTCCATCCCCTACCCCTCAATTTTCTAATAGCTTCTGGATTGGTCTAGGACTTTAAGAAATAAACACGTAATACAAGTTGGCCACTGATCTCCAACAGAGTTGTTTCTTAGGATTTCCAAAGGGGACTGGGAGGGAAAGGTACCTATTTACTGGGTGATAAAGCTATGAAGATTAGAATTAGGGGTGTTCATTACTGATGCTCTACCTTTGCCTTGCACATTGGTTGTATTAAGCCAATGGATTTCATATCACCCACCAGTCCTCCCACTCCCCTGCCATTTAAAAAAACAAAACAAAACACACACACACACTTAAGCGGGGGCACCTGGGTGGCTTAGTCTGTTAAGAGTCTGCCTTTGACTTAGGTCATGATCCCAGGGTCCTGGGATCTAGACTCGCATCAGGCTTCCTGCTCACAGGGAATCTGCTTCTCCCTCTCTTCCCTGCCCATGCTATCTCTCGCTCTCTCCCTCTCTAAAACAAAAACAAAAACAAAAAACTTTAAGCTTGTTTGAATGGGTTTTGGTCACTTATATGCTAAAGAATTCTGACCAATCCAGTACATTTACTCAAAGTTAATATTTTGTTGAGAGTGTACCTACCAATATGATGTAGCATAGTGTAGTTGGAGTATATTAGATGATTAAACCAGAAAACCTGAGTTGGTTGGAGTGCCAACTCCACCCATGAGCCACTATGTATAGCTAAGAAAATTATCTAACCTCTCACCCTCTGTTTCTTCAACTGTAAAATGGGGGTAAATACTACCTACACTGAGTCATCCACAGGTTTTCCAAACTGATCAAATTTGACAATATATATATAAAAGTGTTTTATAGAGCATAAAGATATCTGTAATCTAGAATAGTATTATTAACCTGATGAAGAAAGAATGGGATTTATAGAACACGTTGATCATTGGAAGAATACTTCTTCTGGTATTTCTGAATGTAACTATTTATAAACATTGAAAGTTTCAAAGGTCCCTAAATTGTGTGAATGTCTACTAAGTTTTAGGGATGAACAATAATAGCAGCAAACTGGTTCCTCTCCTCTGATACTTATTTTTAGAATAGTTTGTGATGAGAGTAAGGGAGAAAGAAGCATTGGCTAGGGATTGAAGAGAACTTGGTCCTAATATCATTCGCCAATCAATATATGACTCGAGACCAGTTAGCGAACTTCCCTGAACCTTGATATTCCCACCTGTACAATGAAGAGTTTGGCCTAACCTCTTCTTTAAAACGCCTTATGGCTCAATACGTCAATAATCCTAATTGAGTAGATAGGACACGCGCATGTGAACAGACATAAGAAGGCTTACATAGTAATTTGCCAGCAAGTACGCACAAGTTCGGGCAGTATACATTAGGTATTTCAGTGGGTCAACTGAAAGAGTGACTCCATTTGGGTGGACCTACTCAGGAAAGATACTGACATCTTGATTGATGAGTTCTATGCCAATGAACTGTGTACAATATAAAATTTAAAAATAAATGTTCACCATGCAAAACTTAACTGCATGCATCAAGGCCTCCACAGTAGGTGAACAGATCAAGCAAAATTCTACTTGGTGTCTTATACTAGTAGTACCATATACTTTCATATCCATTATTTCACTTAATTCTAGAGAAGTTCAATAACTTGTCAAAGGTCACTCTGCTGGCAAGTAGCAGAATGGAGATGTGAATGCAAATCTTTTTAATCTAATTTCACTATTCCTGCTGCTATAGCACTAGTGCCTACCTTCCACCTGACCTCATCTGTTGTATGCAAACAGGTTTGACTCTAGACCCCATAGAAACTGGTCAACCGACTACTACCTGTCCCCCCAACCCCACATTTGGCTTGCTTGACTCTTTTATGTTTTGAAAATTAAGTTACATTTTTTGTAACTGCATCTCCATTGTTTTTTCTGTTGCTGACATTCCAGGAACGGGCAGTTGCTGTTTCTACTGATCCTCTGTATATCAATGGGGACAAATAACCTCAATACACTTCTGGTTTGCTTGAGCAGCGCCCTATTCTTCAATCCCCACCACACCCAGCTGATTCTTCCAATAGCAATTCCTTTACGGTGAAGCATTCTTCTCAATTTTGAAAATAGAGAATTAGAGAAAATACTGCTAAGTTACTTTGTAATACTTTTCTCCTGTCTATCTTGTTAGTCTTGACCACATACCCACTCTGCTTTGGGCACTGGAGTATTTCCTTGAGTTGCTACTAATCGATTAATGCACAGTGCTTTATTAAGATGTATGGATGTGTCACCCTAGTGCCATGCTAAGCATCAGCTGTTCTGGAGGGCAGCTGCCGTACTTTCCTTGATATGAATCCCTCCTTGAGCTCTCTGCAAAAGATTAAGTGATGAGGCCATTCCACCAGTGCCTGAAGCAGCCTCCTGCCTACCCCTTCGTGAGTCCTTCATGGGAAATATTCCATACAAATAGCTGAAAATAAACTGAGAGAGAAGTATATTTTTCACGTGCCAAGCCAGATACCTTGTTTCTGAAAGCTCAGAGACAATAACGTGAAGTCATATTCTTTCTCAGTCTGAGGCATCTGCTGACCTTCAGATTGCACACGTGAACTGGAATCATCTTGTGGATGTCAGCCTTCATGAGCAAGTGCAGCTGTGAGTCAGTAGCTTCCCCCAGAAAAGTGTGATTCCTCTCTGTACTGCTCATTAGGCGGTGTGCTGCGGGCCACAGTTCACATGGCATGCACATAGGTTAAAATCACCCTTAAAATTAAAATGACATAAAGGGGCTCCTACTAATTACTATATTTTGTGCATACCGAGAAAGTGGAAATGTAACCAGTGGAGTCCATTTGGTTCGGGTATCTGTTATTCTATAATTCTAAAGGGAAATATATTTACTTGGGACTTTCTGAAGGTGACAAAAGATAAGCCAAAATGATTAACTTCAAAGTGTGTAATGGAAAAACGTAAACTCGGTTTAATATACGGTCTTTTGTAGGGGACGAACCTTTGAGGCTCAGTAGCTCATGGTTGATTATTTTTTAAAAATTCAAAAATATTGGGGCACTTGGGTGGCTCAGTCAGTTAAGTGTCTGATTTTTGGTTTTGGTTTAGTTCCCGATCTCCCGGTCATGAGAGCAAGCACCAAGTTGGGCTCTGTGCTCAGTGCTGAGTCTGCGTCATATTCTTTTGACCTCCTGCTCTGTCCCTCCCTGCTCTCTAATAAATAAATAAATAAAATCTATTAAAAACATTTGTTAGTAAAGTCAGGGAGCAATTTTGTTTTTACTGTTGAATAAATGATAATTTATGATTTTCTACATGTGACAATTTTATTTGGAATCCAGGTTGTGTAAAATAGTTTTCTATTACTAAACTTTAAGGTAAATAAAACAAGAATTTCATATATATTATTGAAGTCAGGCTGATTGAGGTATAACTTACAAACAATAAAATTTATCTTTTTTTGATGTATATAGTTCTATGAATTTTGACAGGTATACACGGTTGTGTAACCACCACCACAATCAAAGTATACTATGTTTCCATCACTCTGGAGACTTCCTTCATGCCCCGCTGTAGTCAGTCTTCCCTCTCCTCCCCAACCCCATCAGACTTGGTAACATGTGTCTCTCACATTAGTTTTGCCTTTTCAATATGCCATATAAATGGCATCTACAACCTATGCCTTTTAAATCTGGTCTCTTGGGACGCCTGGGTGGCTCAGTTATCGGGTATCTGCCTTCAGCTCGGGTCATGATCCCAGGGTCCTGGGATCGAGCCCCGCATTGGGCTCTCTGCTCAGCAGGAAGCCTGCTTCTCCCTCTCCTACTGGCCCTGCTTCTGTTCCCTCTCTCACTGTGTCTGTGTCAAATAAATAAATAAAATCTTAAAAAAAAAATTCTGGTCTCCTCTTAACATAAAGCTTTTGAGCTTCCTCTTGGTGTTGCATGTATCAGTGGTTTGTTCCTTTTTATTATTAAGTAATATTCTGTTGTATGGATATACCACACATTGTTTATTCATTCACAAGTTGATGGACATTTCCCCCTTAGTTTTTGGCTGATACAAATAAAGCTGCTATGGACATTCATAAGAAGTCGTTGTGTGGACACGTACGTGTGTGTGTGTGTGTGTGTGTTGTTGTTGTTCTAAGATTTATTTATTTGAGAGAGAGAGAGCGCGTGAGAGAAAGCATGAGCAGGGGGAGGGGCAGAGGAAGAGGGAGAGAAGCAGACTCCCCACTGAGCACGGAGCCCGACACAAGGCTCCATCCCAGGACCCCAAGATCATGACCTAAGACAAAATCAAGAGTCAGCTGTTTATCTGACCCAGGCACCCCTGGACATGTGGTTTTTTTTTTTTAATTTTATTTTTATTCTTTGCCCAAGGGGTACAGGTCTGTGAATCATCAGGCTTATGTGTTTTTATATCTCTCAGGTGATTACCTAGAAGTGAAATGGGTGGGTCATGTGGTAAGTATATATTGAGCTTTTTAAGAAATTGCCAGAATGCTTTCCAAAGTGGTGGACAATTTTATAATTCTCATCAGCAGTGTGTGAGATTTCTAGTTGTTCTATATTCTCACCAACACATATTAGACTGTCTTTTTATTTTTATTTTTTTAGACTGTCTTTTTAATTTAGCCATTCTTACAGGTGTGCAGTAATAGCTCATTGTGGTTTTAATTTGCATTTTCCTCACAAGGATGCTATTTGTAACTAGTAGGTACCCAATAAATTATAAGATTGGAACATCTTTCCATGTTCTCATTTGTCATCTTTATACAGTGGTCTGGCCTTATCCACAGTTTCACTTGTTATGGTTCCAGTTACTTGGGGTAAACCAACTGTGGTCTCAGAAGCAGAGGAACCCTCCTTCTGAGAAATGGTCAGGTCAATAGTAGCCTAATGCCACATCGCCATACCTATGTCATTCACCTCACTTCATCTCATCATGTGGGCATTTTAGCATGTCACATCCACACAAAAAGAAAGGTGAGTACAGTACAACAAGACATTTTGAGAGAGACCATATTTGTTTAACTTATTATTCTCATAATTGTTCCATTTATCAGTTACTGTTGTTAATCTCTTACTGTGCCTAACTTACAAGTTTAACTTTATCATAAGCATGTATGTATAGGAAAAAATAGTATCTATAGGGTTTGGTACTATTTGCTGTTTCAGGCATCCACTGGGGGTCTTGGAATGTAGCCCCCATGGATAAGAGTGGATTACTGTATCTTACGTGATAAAATGTCTCTTCAGGTCTTTCCCACCACTAGTTGGGTTGTTTGCTTTTTATTATTGAGTTGTAAGAGTTCTTTATATATTCTGGATATCTGCCCATTATCTGACATGGTGTTTTACAAATATTTGCTCCCAGTTTGTGGCTTTTCTTTTCATTTTCTTAGCAGTGTTCTTCAAAGAGAAGTGTTTAATTTTAATGAAGTCAACTTTTTCTTTTATCAATTTTCTCTTTGTTAGTTTATGCCCTTTTATGCCTACCTATGAAATCTTTGCCTAACCTTCTTTGATAGAGACAATAGTTCTTTATAAAACCTACAGAAAATTTCTCCATGACTTCAAAACTTTCCTGAAATTTACCTCTGTGCAAATGTTTTCAAGAGAAATCTGTTATTATACATAAAATAAATCTCACTGAATTATTTGAGTCCACAGTGTTCTTTCCCTAATGAGAATTTCTTTATGTTCATAGAACCATCTTTAGATATTTTTATTATTATGCATGTGATTCATCACTAGGTACTAAGGTATTCATAGAGTTCTTTTGTCTGGTCAATCCTTGAGCACATTTTCTTGCAGTCAGTTATTTGATGTTCTTTGACTTATATTGCTTTTAAAAAATTACTTATCTATAACTACATTAGCCTATAGTTTAATGACATATTGAAAATCACAGCCATTTTCTTTTTTAATTTTTATGTAAGAACAAAATCAACTCTACAACAGAGAATGCTGTATTTCCTGGAGTATTAATTTAATTAAAATGGTGAAATTTCATTGTTAGTAATAATTATCATTGCATTATTGAATACATTCTTGCTTTTCTGCTTCAGTTTTACAAGGAGACTGACCCTCCAGCTTCATTTTTGATATGATATATTTCTCTCTCTCTCTTTTTTTAAAGATTTTATTTATTTGTTTGACACACACACACACACAGAGATCACAAGTAGGCAGGCAGAGAGAGGAGGAAGCAGGATTCCTGCTGAGCAGGGAGCCTGATGCGGGGCTCGATCCCAGGACCCTGAGATCATGACCTGAGCCGAAGGCAGAGGCTTTAACCCACTGAGCCACCCAGGCGCCCCAATATGATATATTTCATAAAATATTTCATAATCATATAGAGCTCCGCACAGAAATGACAAATAACAGAATTAGAAACTACTTTGTTGTGGATAACACTTTGTACTCATCTCTGTTCTTAATCTTATTGATTATGCCACTTCAAAGTATCCATAACTATCTGACAGAAAAATATTCATTTTGATTTCTTCACTACACAAACAATTGATCCCTCAGTGATATTACCAGTACAGCTCTGGGGCTTCTATGTTACATTTCATTGTGCCTGTGTCTATTTCTTATATTAGATTGTAAGTTTCTTGAGAATAAGGACTGTGCTTTATTCACCTTCATATCCCCAGTACCCAGCATAGAATCTTCACACAGTTACTGAGGATGGGAAGGTATGTATTAAACTGATGTTTGGATTAGGGTAAACTAACAAAATATTACTTTTCTGTATTCATCTGTCCTTTTAGAAACAGGAGGCAGTAGTTTTTGGGGATCCAAAGCTGAGTTTTGGAATCAGATGGACTTGGGTTCAAATGCCCACTCTGTCATATTCTGGCTATGCCATCTTGGAAAGCTACTTTATCTTTCGTCCATGATTTTTTCTCATTTATAAAACAGAGGTAATGACACTCAGCTTCAGGCTGTTTGAGTGTTAAATGAAATGAGTCAGACAAAGTACATAGCACAGGAGGTTCAATACATGGCAGTTGCTAGTAGTGGTAGCATCAAAATTATTTCTGTGTTCACGTCACCACAAAATCCTGTCTGACACAGATTTAAGATACTGACTTTTACAGGCTACCACCAAACTCTGATATTTGTGGTTTTTTTTTTTTTTTAGATTTTGTTTATTTATTTGACAGAGAGAGAGAGAGAGATCACAAGTAGGCAGAGAGGCAGACAGAGAGAGGGAGAAGCATGTTCCCTGCTGAGCAGAGAGCCCGATGCGGGCCTCCATCCCAGGACCTTGAGATCATGACCTGAGCCAAAGGCAGAGGCTTTAACCCATTGAGCCACCCAGGCACCCTGATATTTGTTTTAGATAAAATTGGCTTTTTCTGTCCTCTGAATCGTCCAGAATTTTGTCCACCTGTGTAGAATTCCACTCTCAGTGTCTCAGACCTTACAGCATCTATTGATGTTTGCTTGGCTTGACTTTTCTTAATGGCATGTTATAGTTGAGTCTTAAGTTGTCTTTAAGGATGATGACTTCCCAAGTGAACAGATCATACAGTGGGTACCTATTTTTTCCATATTCTATTCGCAATATAGGACTGTTATCTGGTTTCTAGTTCATTCATAAAGGGATGGACTCACCACCAAATACTGGAAAGTGTTCATAATCATTTAAAATGTTCATAAAAATATTATTATAATTAAAAAATATATTTTTAAGTTTTTAACTTTAATTCCAGTATAGTTAACATATTGTTTTCTATTCGTTTCAGGAGTACAGTATAGTGATTCAATAATTCTATATATTACTCAGTGCTCATCATGTAATCATGTAATCAAGTGTAATCATGTAATCAAGTGTAATCATTAATATTAAGTGTAAGAGAGTTTGTTCTCTATAGTTGAGAGTCTGTTTCTTGGTTTGCCTCTCTTCTTTTTCCTTTGCTCATTTTTTTTTTTGTTTGCTTCTTGACTTTCACATAGGAGTGAAATCACATGGTATTTTTCTTTCTCTGACTCTTTAGCTCCATTCACATCATTGCAAATGTCAAGATTTCATTTTTTAACATTTCTTTTATTTCTTCTCTAATTATTATTATTTCTTTCCTTTTGCTGGTTTTGGGGGTTTTTTTGTTGTTGTTGTTCTTTTTCTGGCTCCTTTTGCTATATGGTTAGGTTGTTTATTTGAGATTTTTCTTGCTTCTTGAGGTAGGCCTGTATTGCTACAAATATCCCTCTTAGAACCACTTTTGCTGCATCCTGAAGATTTTGAACCCTTGTGTTTTCATTCTCATCTGTCTCCATGTATTTTTTAAGATTTCTTCTTTAATTTCTTGGTTGACCCATTCTTTGTTTAGTAGCATATTATTTAACCTACATGTATTTGTGCTCTTACCAGATTTTTTTCTTGTGGTTGATTTGTAGTTTCATAGTGTGGGTTAGAAAAGATGCATAGAATGACTTTGATCTTTTTGAATTTCTTGAGACTTCTTTTGTGGCCTAATATGTGATCTCTTCTGGAGAATGTTCTATGTGTACTTGAAAAGAATGCATATTCTGCTGTTTGGGGATGGAGTATTCTGAATATATCTGTTAAACCCTTCTGGTCTAACATATCATTCAAGGCTACTGTTTGCTTATTGATTTTCTCATTGGGTGATCTGTCCATTGATGTAAATGGGGTATTAAAGTCCCCTACTATTACGGAGCACCTGGGTGGCTCAGTGGGTTAAAGTCCCCTACTATTATTGTATTGCTATTGACTATTTCCTTTATGTTTGTTATTAACTGCTTTAAATATCTGGGTGCTCCCATGTTGGATGCATAAACATTGACAATTGTTATGTATTCTTGTTGGATTATCTCCTGAGTGATTATATAGTGTCCTTCTTTGTTTAAAGTCTATTTTGTCCAATATAAGTATTGTTACCCTGGCATTTTCACATCCACTTGCATGGTAAATGCTTTTCCATCCCTTCACTTCCAGTTAGCATGTGTCTTTTTTTTTTAATTTTTAAAAAAGACTTTATTTATTTATTTGACAGAGAGAGAGGGATCACAAGTAGGCTGAGAGGCAGTCAGAGAGAGAGGAGGAAGCAGGCTCCCAGGACCCTGAGATCATGACCTGAGCTGAAGGCAGAGGCCTTAACCCACTGAGCCACCCAGGCGCCCAGCATGTGTCTTAGTCTGAAATGAGTCTCTTGTAGGCAGCACATAGATGGGTCTTGCTCAGTATGGGGATGTGGTCAGGAGAGCTCAGGGCAGCAGTGCTAGGGAGTTAAGTAGGGAGTCCTGCAGGTAGCCCTGTGCTTATACTGGGGGTTGGGGAGGGAAATGGCACCTGTCAGTTCCTTTGTTCCCGGAGGAGTTCCCCAGTGATTTCTGCCCCTGTGGTAGGCTCTGAGATGAGTAAATAACAATCCCTCCTGTATGCCTTGGCACCTTTAAAACTGCTGCTTCTATGCTGTATCTTTGTGGGCTGCTGGTTGTGCTATCTCTTGAAGGGTGGGGACCTTCCATTTCTCCCAGAGCCAAGCCTGCCGATTTTTTAAAACTCCAGGTTTTAACTGCTACTGCTCGAAGAACTCAGAAAATTGGGCCCTTCTTGTTTTCAAAGTCAAATGTTGTGGGGATTCATCTTCCCTGTACAAGCTCCTCTCTGTGGGGTCTATTTCTCTTCCCTTTCCATGTCCACAGTGTCCCTCCCTCCAGCAGACAGTCCCAGGAGTCTGTTTAGTTCCCCACTAGATCTGTGCCCTCCCTCTCCTCTTCCATGTGGCCTCTTCTCTACATTTAGTTGTAGAGTTTATTCTGCTAGTCTTCAGCCTGTTTTCTGGGTTATTTACATTGATGTGAGTGTTATCTAGTTGTATCCATGGGAAGAGGTGAGCCTAGGGTCCTCCTACTCCTCTTAGAAATACTTAGTTATTATTGGCCTACACCCATATGCATACAGAATGCTCTAGCTGAATGCAAAGGAGACCTTTCATTCTTTCACTCACCCATCTACTTTTCCATTTAAATATTTCTTAAGCACCTACTACATGCTCAGCCCTGAGCTCCATCCAAGGAATTCTTAGTGGTATAAAAAATTGCTTCTTACAAGTGTCTTAAATCATAAGATTCTGGATTGAATTCACCTAGAAAAGTCTTTATTTTCTGAAAATAATAACACATCCAGTAACATTTTTACATGTAAATAACTAAAAGGGCATAGTGTATGTTTTAAAAGTTTTAAAAATCAATCTCTGGAGAGAGATGGATTTAAACTAGCTTCACAAGCACATAGTGCTTGAAGCTAGCCTTCAAGAGGACCCCCAACCACATCCAATTTCACATCTTCTAACCCCCCACGGATGTTAAGACATTGTGTCTGTGCCATCAATTTTCAGATTTCTTGTGCACTGAAGAATTCAAGCATGGCACAGACAATCTTCCCTGTTACTTATAATTTCTCCAGTGTATGTTCATGCCAATCCTTAGTTTGGCTCAATAGAGCTAAATACGTATCTTGTAGCATCTGATAATTTAACACAAGGAAGTCAAGGTTCTGGGAATCGTCTGTGTGTTGTTTCACATGAATCTTTGTTATTATACTCAGACATCCTCTACCCAAAAACAGCCAGGTTATTTTGGACTCAAGCAATGAAAATTTGCCCCTTATTTTCCCTCCTTTGCTCTTTGAACCCCTTCTCTGTCTCCCTTTTCTTTGAAAGTTCCCACACATACTTATAAAACACCCATATCTGGGTCCTCAATTCTTCAATTTTCCTGAAGTCTTAGGCTAATGTTTCCATTAATTTGGCTTTGCTTCCTTGAAGCAGGATAATTGATTTGCCTATATCCAGATCTATACATTATGTATTAGTAGATGAGAAATCACACGCAAATGGCAGGACTTGGCAGGAGGCATCAACACAGATTAGCTCTAGCTGATCAAATAATAACCACAGCTCTGCTCTCTGCTCAATGAGTCTCAAGAGGGAAATCACAGGAATCTTTTCTATTTTTCAGAATGGCTTTCCTTCTCTTGTACTCTTAATAAAAACATTTATTCCCTGGACATCCTGGGGTAAAATTTAGTCCTAATCAGTAACAGTCATCATAGCATTAAACATTAAAGGGGAGAAATGTGATGGGGCTGTCAGGGTTCAGGAATAATGGAGGGAGTACTAAGCTGATATTAAAGTACCAATTAAGCACTTCCTGAGCAAATGTGGCATTCTGGGAAAACCAGAAGGAGCTAGGTAGCTGACAGTTTAGACCTGAGAAGAAAGGTATTGGTATACGCACTGAAACAATGAACTAACCTGAGAAGGAGAGGCTGCCAGAATTTTCTGGCAGAGAGATAATGCTTTCTCAGCTATGGCCTGGAGGTCAGCTGTGTAAATTTCCACTCAAGCCTGAATATCTGAAAAGGTTCCTTGCTCTTTTATCTATCAACCACTTAACAGATAGAACCTATATGGATGTTTGACGAGGCTGATTCGTGGCCTCCTTTGGAACCAAAGAAAAAGGGATGAGGGGTTTTTAGGGTGCCTGGGTGGTTCAGCCAGTTAAGCTGCTGCCTTTGGCTCAAGTCATGATCTCAGGGCCCTGGGATGGAGCCCTGCATCGGGCTCCCTGCTCAGCGGGGAGTCTGCTTCTCCTTTCCCTCTGCCTGCTGCTCCCCCTGCTTGTACTCTCTCTCTCTCTCTCCCTCTCTGTCAAACAGATAAAATCTTTAAAAGAAAAAGGAATGAGGGTTTTTTTTTAAACATACCATCATTAGACTGTCTCCTTAGAACTGGAGTTTTTGCTCAGCCACAGCATTACTGCTGTTATAGGAGAATGTGACCTCCTGCTTGGGTCTTAACCCTACCCCAATGGTGGGGCAGAAGGGATAGAGTTAAGGGGTAACTAGGGGAAGGAAATCAGAGAAGTCAGGGGCCCATCTGTGTACCAAAGTTTTCAACTGCAGTTGGTGGAGTGGGTATATCTTATAGGAACTGACAGCTATCAAGGCACCTTACAGGGTGGAGATTAACATACAGGGATTAACAAGGAATTTAGAAAAGTCTGTCCCTGGACAAACCAGGAAAGACAGAACCATATACTGGAAACCAGGGAATGTGAATCTAGCTACAGAGAGTCTGAAGAAGCATGAAAAAGCAAATGCGTTGGTCATCCAGAACAAATCATCAGAGCCAACCTTTAACTTGAAATATTTAAAGGTCAACTAGCTGATGCCTTCATTCTGGTCTTGGCCTTTGCCTCTAACCCCTCCTGGGTCTTTGATTCCCCTCTCTCTGACCTCCTGGGGGTCTGGGATGCATGGTGGTTAAGTATTCAAACTTAGACAGTATACAAACAAATTTCGAAACCACCCCTCGCCACTGAACAAGTTGTGTCACCTCAGACAAATTCCTTCACCCCTTGGGGGCCTCAACTCCTTTCTCTGTAAAGTGGAGAAAAAATTCCTACCTTGCAGAAGTATTATGAGGATGAAATGGTATGAGGTAGGTAAAGCCCCTCTTATAGGCTCTGACTTGGTGAATATAAGGTGCTTTTAACCTGGGCTCTTACCGAGTCAGATAGTCCTGGACTTAGGTCTGTGTCGTGTGGGAGCCTATTAATTTGTTGACTCCTTTTCAGGAAGAGTCATCCCTGGCAGGTACCATTTCCCTGGACGTTCCTGTCCCAGAATTTTGGTACTCTCCAAACTGAGAGTTATTTGCCCCTTTGGGGGGTTCCCCATGGAGTGCCTTTAGTTGTCTTAGTCATCCCAACTTCTGGTTTGGGTTTGTCCCTGTGATATTGTGATTTATAGTAAGAGAGCCCAGTTTCTGGCCCAGATCCTCTAAAACCCTTGAAATTTCCTAACAGAGCCGGAAAGGTGTCTTTTGTTATGTTAATGAGGCGGCTTCTGGCTCCCTCCCAAGACTGGGGCTGATTGCCAGAACAGTCAAAGATCCATTTGTTTGTTGTAGGGATTTCAGTCCCCTCCCCCACCGGAGAGGGGTGGGAGGCTGAATCAATCACCAATGGCTAATGATTTAATCAATCATACCTTTTAATGAAGTCTCCATAAAAACCCCAAAACACTGGGTTCAGAGCGATTCTGTGCTGGCGAAAATGTGTGGAGATCTGGGGAGAGTGGTGCACTTGGAAAGCGCATGGAAGCTCTGTGCCTTACCCCATATCTTGCCCTATTTATCCCTTTCATCTGGCTATTCCTGTTTATATCCTTTTAAAATAACCCAGTGATCTAGTAAGTAAAACTTTTCTCTGAGTTCTGTGAGCTGTTCTAGCAAACTGATTGAACCCAAGGAGGGAGTCTTTGGGAACACCTGATTTATAGCCAGTAGGTCAGAAGCACAGGTGACAACCTAGATTTGCAACTGGCACCTGACGTGGAGGGGATGGTGGGGAGTCTTGTGGGTCTAAGCCCTTAACCTGTGGGATCTGATACTGTCTCCAGGAAGAGAGTATCAGAACTGAAGTGAATTGCAGGATACCTAGTTGGTGTTAGAGCATTGCTTGTCAGGGTGGAGAACCCTTCCCCTTCCCCAGTGGAACTGGTTCCAGAACCCTTAATGCCTTAGTCTTTTGTTAATCTTATTAAAAGGTCTAAACTCCCTTCAGAACCACCTAAGCAAATTCCTAGTATTTCTTCTGCACTATTCAATAGTTCCTTTACAATTCAGGGACTATTTTAGGCACTATTCACATCATGCTGGATGACTTAGAGTTAATTCAAGAGCTACGGAAAAAATTCTAACATTACTTATATTTAAACCATAGCTGTTAAGGTCTAACGTAGTTTTTCTAGGCATTAAGCATTTGGCTAAGTGTTTCAATATCAACTGAGATGTAGGATAATGCACTTTGAATTTAGTACAAGCAGCATATTTTTTTTTTTTAATTTTATTTTTATTCTTTGCCCAAGGGGTACAGGTCTGTGAATCATCAGGCTTACATCTTTCACAGCACTCACCACAGCACAAACCCTCCCCAATGTCCATAACCCATCCACCCTATCCCTACCCTCCCACCCCCCAGTAACCCTCAGTTTGTTTTGTGAGATCAGGAGTCTCTTATGGTTTGTGTCCTTCCCCATCCCATCTTGTTTCATTATTTTTCCCTCCCTACCCCCCACGACCCCNAATGTCCATAACCCATCCACCCTATCCCTACCCTCCCACCCTCCAGTAACCCTCAGTTTGTTTTGTGAGATTAGGAGTCTCTTATGGTTTGTCTCCTTCCCCATCCCATCTTGTTTCATTATTTTTCCCACCCTACCCCCCACGACCCCCCACCCTGCCCCTCAAGATCCTCATATCAGAGAGATCATATGATAATTGTCTTTCTCTGATTGACTTATTTCGCTCAGCATAATACCCTCCAGTTCCATCCATGTCGTCGCAAATGGCAAGATTTCGTTTCTTTTGATAGCTACAAGCAGCATATTTAAATAATCAGGCACTGTTTAATATTCCCAGGTGTGGGTCATAGAAAATGATATTTTTGCCTTTTCCCCCCTTTTAGTAGTCACATTAGAAGACCAGGATCTGTAAACACAAACACTAAGGAACTCACTGTAAAACAAACAGCTGGTTGCAACAACTCTGATTTAGGAGAAATAACTTAACTTTACCAGCATATGGTCTGCTTTGCCTGAGGAGATTTGATTTTTCAACGTGATCATCTTCTTGGGAAAATTTCCTTTTCAAACCCCCCCCTTTTTTTTTTTTACTGTGGGCTGTCAACTCCTTGCTTTTCTTACCCGTGTTTTTCTTTCATTGCAAATTGAAAATACCCTACTTTAAGCACTTAACTTTGGATCATTCCTGCTCAATCTGGTGGTGGCTGGACATGACCCGAGAAGGACGATGACCACCTGCCAAGCCTGAGCCAACGCTTTGACTAGGGACACCACTGACCGGGCTTCTGGGTTTTATCGGTCACGGTAGAGAGATCTAGGGCAGCATCACCAAATTGTCCTCACCATTATGATTCTAAATTTTCCATTTTGTAGAATGGAAGAAGCTGCATTTGTTCTAAGCCATCACTACTTTGAAATGTGTAAAGGGTGAGAGAATTAAATATAAGATCAGAAATATCAAAGATTTGGTAATGTAAAAATGTAAGGACAGCCATAGAGGGTGAGTGTTTTTTTTTTTTTTTAAGATTTTTTAAAAAAAATTTATTCGTTTGAGAGAGAGAGACAGAGAAAGAGAGTGCACAAGCAGCAGGTGGAGCAGAGGCAGAGGGAGAAGCAGACTCCTTGCTGAGCAGGGAGCCTGATGTGGGGCTTGATCCCAGATCATGACCCGAACCAAAGGCAGACTCTTAACCATCTGAGTCACCCAGGTGCCCCAAGGGTGAATGCTTTCTTAACAGTTTCATTCAAGAATTCCTTATTTACAGGGGCACCTGGGTGGCTCAGTCGGTAGAGTATCTGCCTTCGGCTCAGGTCTTGATCTTAGGGTCCTGGGATTGAGCTCTGCCTGTGGTTCCCTATTTGTCAAGTAGTCTGCTTCTCCCTCTCCATCTGCCCCTCCACCTCTGTTCGTGCTAACTCTCTCTGAAAATAAATAAATAAATAAATAAATAAATAAATAAATAAAATCTTAAAAAAATTAAAAAAAAAAAGAATTCCTTATTTACACACCAAGGCAGTATTGCCATGATCATAGGTAGAGTTAGCACATTGAACGGATGTAAACTAGAAAGGAAAATCTTTTGCTAAAGCAGTTTTGTGGGCTTGGACTTTTGGCACCAGATAATGATCAGTGATTCCATTGGGTCCATGTGCTGACACCCCTGGCTATCAGGTGATAGACTCTGATTTATTTGAAGATAGGTAATGGCACCAGATGGTTTTTAGAATTCTACTCTGTAACTGATTCTATTTTTATTTAACTTGAGAGGTTTCGTATAGGTGTTCGGGTTTAATTACTTTCCTCTTGAGAAAACAGGCGAGGTGTCTTATGGAAAATACTTGGGTAGGAGCAAATATGCAAGTTGTATAGATAAAAGTTATTCTGTACAGATTAGGGTGAAATGAAGGAACAAACTGGTCTTTTGTTGATCACCTAAGCCAGGTGATTTCCATTCATTATCTCATTTGGCACTCAAGTAAACTTGAGAACATTTAGGCATTTTATCAATGAGAAACAGCGCAGAGAGGTTAACTCACTTCCGTAAGATCCCTATGTGAGTAATTGGTAGAGATAAGGCTTGAACCACTGGTATAACTCTAGAGCACATTCTCTGTCCAAGGAAACCCAATAAATGTGGCAGGTTTTTCAATAGAGGAAGAAACAAAATGAAGTGGAAGGTAGGACCTAGACATGTGAAAGCCAATGTGGGCATCTGGGAAAATTTCCTGGAAGAAAGAGAATTATAGTAAAGGCTTGAAGGATGGGTAGGACTTTGAAAGAAAGAGATGAGGGCTGGAGAGGAGAGAAGGGATGGGTTGTGGACTGCAAAATGAGTAAATAAACGAGGTGGAGATTAAGTGGGTTGTTCGGAAATAGCAGAAAATTTACTGTGACTCAAATATAGGCTGTGGGGGATCAAAAAGAGTGTGCAATGGATGATAAGGCTGAAAAGGTGGGTGGAGGGCTTTAATATCCCAGTGCAGTGTGTGATTAAATTCCAAGGGGCTTATGCTGTAAGCGATGTGAGTTCAGAGAAGGGAAAGAGCAATGGGAACATTTACTCCTTGAGTCATTTTTAGAGTTGAAATTCTATGCTGACAGCACCTCTCCGTGGCTCTGTCTTCCCAAGTGATCTTTGCAAACACAGACCCTGGGTCTGTGTGTAGCAGAGTCCTTAGCGAATGGCTAGTAGATCAAAGAAAATTCTGTCATTCCTCCAACCTGGGGTGATCTGTTTCCTCAGTCAGCACAGCTGCCAGAGGGCCTGGAGGAGTCTGAAAGGGCTTAACCATTTATGGGCTTATAAAGCAAAGCAGCTCAGAGGTGTGAAAAAGACAAGATACCAGGCCTTTCTAAAGAGAAGGAGGGAAATGAGAAAGGAAAGAAAAAGTATATGTGGGCGCCCGGGGGGCTCAGTGGGTTAAGCCTCTGCTTTCGGCTCAGGTCATGATCTCAGGGTCCTGGGATCGAGCTCTGCATGGGGCTCTCTGCTCAGCTGGGAGCCTGCTTCCTCCTCTCTCTCTGCCTGCCTCTCTGCCCACTTGTGATCTCTCTCTGTCAAATAAATAAATAAATAATCTAAAAAAAAAGTATATGTATTTAAATGTGTATCTATCTCTGATTATCATCTATCTATACGTACATGTGTCTATGTCCATGTGTTTAAAGGATGTGTATGTATAGATGTATCTCTATATATTTATAAGATGTACACATACATACATATCTATACTCTTTTTTGGCTGGGCCTTATCATTTAGTTTGGTATCTCTATTAAGGAAAGGGAGTCTAAAGAAACTGACATCAGGATTCAAGTGGGGAATTTCCTCACTCAACCAGCCTGTTTTCAAAGCACAAGATAGCAGTCTCAAATGAATTTGCAGGGTGAAAGTCTGAAAACACAGGCAGATGTCTATGTCAGGGGTTTCCAGGCAAGGCCAAGGAAGCAGGCAGCCGGTTTGGCAGACAGGTATGACTTCTGTCCCAGAAGGAATGAAGGAATCAGAGCATACAACTCACAGAGACAGGTTATTATTATATTCTCTGGTGAGAACTTTTGTAGGCTCTAATTCAAGCTATGTCCCTGTGTGGCAGTGGGCTGTGAGGTAGATACAATAAATCATTTGTTTAGCACATATTTATTAAGCAGTTATTATGTGCTAAGCCTTGTGTTAGAAGCTGAGGACAAACTAGACAGCAATAGAGAAAATGTCTCTCCTGCATGGAATTTGCATTCTCTTTTGATCTATAGATTGCGTCGTCTTAACCCCATTCACAGAAAACCTTCTTCTGAGAGGTTTACTGAAGGAGTTGGCCCACTATGGCCTGCAGTCCAAATCTGGCCCGATAATCATTTTCATGCAGCTTAAGAGCTAAGAGTGGGTTTTGCATTTATAAATGTTTGGGGAAAAATCAAAAGACTATGTTTTGTGACATGGAAATATTATACGAAATGCACATTGCACTCCATAAAGTTTTACTGGAACATAGCCATGCCCATTTGCTTACATATTATCTGTGGCTGCTTTCACCCTACAGTGGCAAAATTCAGTAGTTGTGACAGAGACCTTAAGGTCTGCAAAGTCTAAAATATTTACTATCCAGCTTTTTACAAGCCTCTAGTCTAAAGTCTCTCCACTTGCTTACAACACATTCTCCTTGTTCACTCTAAGCACGCTTCTGTCTCCATCCTTCTGCTGTGACTGCTCTTGTCAAACAAAACAACATTCTTCATGTTGCCAGATCCAAGGATTTCCTGTTACTTGATCTTTCAACAGCCTTATACACAGCTGGCCTCTCTCTTCTTAGAACATCTTTTCCTCCTGGCTTCCATGACACTACATTCTCATTTCTTCTTATTTTACTGCTCACTGTGCCACTCCCACCTTTTTCCCCCTGACCCCCATTGTCAGTACAGCCGAAGTTCTAGAAAAGTCCACTGTACTTACATAGCCTGTACTTGCCTCCTGTGAGACAATCTAATGTTATAAACTCTCTCGTGGAGCTATGCCTACATCTGCCCATATGCACCTCAGGCTTGTTTCCCACAAGATCTGGCAACCCCTTCCTATCAGCTATACACAAAGGAAGATGGTGGTGCATTTTAGGCTCGTTGTAACCTGTGATTCAATGATGACTCCCAGATCTCTGTTCCCTGTTCCACTCTGGGCTACCTGGTCTAGAGGAGAGATTTAGAACAGAAAGTCCGGTAAGTTGTCCCACTACAACACAATCCTCTATAATGCTGAGTTAGCCAACATGTGATTGGTAAGGGAGGGTCTGACGTCACATAATGTGGACGTTGCGTTGATTCACATGTGATTTTTCCTCAGCAAAGTGAACCAGGAGAGTGGAATTACAACTTTCAGTAGGAAAGAAAAAGACATTCCATTGTCTCAGGCACAGACAGAAGACTTTCTAGCCCTATATGAAGCAAATGAAGCATTCTCTTCTCTCCTGAGCTGTCCCTCCCCAGCGTGGGGCTCTCCAGCCTTAGGCAGATTGCACTTTCTTCTGTCTACGTCTGTATTCTAGTTCCATGTGCATTTTCTCAGACCTGCAAGCAGCATTTCCACTGTGGAGGTAGAGAATATTTCAGTGTCCCCTGGAGCATTCTCCAAACCCGTTGAGTGGTCTGTTTGGGTTCTCTAACTTGTCTCTTGAGTTTCCAATTACTGATGACGAAAGTGATTGGGTTACAGAGTTATACATGTCTTGGATGGTTTGCCCTAACCCCATATTCTGCAAAAATCTTGTGGTTTTTAAGTCTAATTTTGTAAAAATTGAGGTTGTTCAGGAATGTATATGTCCTATCACAGTAATGACTGTACTGTGCATAGGGCAGGTTAGCTGGTGTTATAAAACTAGAGTTTGGGGTCTTGGGGTATGAATGAAGCTATTTAGGCACCCCTCTAAAACCCCCAGCAGCAGCTGGTGTATCAATTAAATGATATACTGATTAATTAATATACCTCTTTTTTTTTAAGTTTTATTTATTTATGAGACAGAGAGAGAGTGAGAGAGAGCGAGCAAGTGTAGAGGGGAGGAGCAGAAGGAGGGAGAGAAAGAAACCCAAACAGACTCCACACTGAGCACAGAGACCAACGCAGGGCTGGATCGCAGGACCCTGAGATCATGACCTGAGCCGGAACAAAGAATCAAGCGCTTAACTGACTGAGCCACCCAGGCGCCCCTTATTAATCTACCTCTTAAAGTGGTTAGGAAGTGCTAAAGCCTGAGAACCTGATTACCTTGGGTTGATAAATACGAGTGCTTTCATGGCAGAGCTGAGAGGGGCACCCTAAATCCCTGCGGCCCACTCCCTGCCCCAGAGGACCTGGGTGAAGAGCTGACTTTGAACACCGGCATTCCCTTGGATTCTTCCTGGTGAGAAACAGCCTCCTCGGCTTGCCTGTGAGATTGCCCCGATTGTGTTCTCAAGCCAGAGCCCGCAGGATTAGCCGGGGGATTTGTCCTTTATTCGGTTGCCTTCTCTGGGGACAACCAGGTCATTTTGAGCTTTTCTGTTTTCCTGTTTGGCTTGGTTATTTCATTTAGGAGGATTTCCTGCAGTTAATGCATCTCTCCTCTCCTGTCATTCTTGGGAGTGGGTACCCCTTCCCGTGTGCAAAGTGGGAAGAATTAATAATCAGTGGTGTTTGAGGGAGAAAGAAGATAATTCCATTATCTCAAGGCCCAGAGATGTATCTCAAGTGAGTGGCTTTACTCAGAGATTTATTCTAGAAGAATCCTTAAAGGATCATGTAAAAAAATTTTTTTCCTTAAGAAAAAAGCTTTATGAAGTATTGAGTCCACAGTAATATCTCAATAATAAGAAATGTGGGGGTGCCTGGGTAGCTCAGTTGTTAAATGTCTGCCTTTGGCTCAGGTCATGATTTCAGGGTCCTGGGATTGAGCCCCAAGCCAGACTCCCTGCTCAGTGGGAAGCCTGCTTCTCCCTCTCCCACTCCTCCTGCTTGTGTTCCCTCTCTCGCTGTCTCTGTCAAATAAATAAATAATAATAATAAAATAATAAGAAATGTGGTAAATATATGATCTTTGAAATGTTTGAAGATACAGAAAAAATATACCATTCATGATTTTTAATACCAGAGATTCCAAATGCTCTGGGTATATTACATTATTCAGTAGACCATACAAAAATTTAAAAGTATATGTTGAGTTCTCCCCCAAGAGCAATTCCATTAATTGCTGGTGTTTCTACAAACGAGAATCATAATCCTTTTCTGATATTACACGGCATGCTTCAACCAAAGTATCTTCCTTATATACTCTCATATTATGCAATAATTTTTAAAAACAATAAACTCAAATATCTCCAAGGATGCTGTTGACATAATTCTCTTCTTCAGATATCTTGGGGTTTCTAAATGAGATCAGTTAATGGTAATATCATCATTCACAATTTCCAAAAGCTTTTGTCTTTTTTAAAATAGTGAAATATTAATTAGTAATTCATCACACTGGAGGGACAGTATTATTCCAAAAGGGGCTATGAATAGGGAATGGGGAAGTGACAATGATATTATGCTATTATCAAATGAAGATGATAGGGATTTGTTTCAATTAGGAAGAAACACAGACAGCATGCCCCGTCATTGTCAACAGTATTCTGAAGTTCAGAATTCTGCAGGGAGGATGTGGTTCCTGGGTTCTATCTTTACCTTCCTCTCAAAAACTTCCTTGATATTTTCAAGGACCCCATATCTGTCACTGGCTACCCATTACCTCAAGAACAATTAAAACCTTCTAACATGGCATGCAAGATACCAAGCTTTCCGTGACCTGCCTCCTCCACCTCCCCTATTCCAGCCCCATTGCAGCTTCACATGTGTTTTACTCAGAAGCCATACAGAACGCTCACGATGCACTAAACAGGCTGTGCTATGTTTATGTCTGTGATTTTGGACATGCATCTTGCTTTTTTCCTGGAATTCCCTTTAACCCCTTGCCTGTCTGGAGAATTCTTTCCCCGTGCTCAAGCTTTAGCTCCATGGTCACCTTGGCAGCGAAGCCTTTTCTCACCCCAGTCCTACCTTCCCATTCTCTGCCGCCTGCCACGAAGCTACGGTTGCCTTCTTTGTGTCACTCCAAGATCTTATAAACATGACATTACAGACACTAGTGAGCAATAGTGTATTTATATATTTGCCTTTCTTCATTACTGGGCTGTACGTTTCTTGAGGGAAGGGGCTGTATTTAATTTAATTTTCTGAGTACCAAGGATAATATTCAGCATAGAGCAGGCTCTCTGAAAATAGAGAATAAATACTGATTAAGGAATTAAAATAATTTTATCAACGACACATATTTACTGAAATGCTCTATTTCCTGCTCTGTGCTGGTGCTATGGGGAATACAAAAGAGGCAATTATTTCTCTTCTCTTGGGGACTTTATGGTTTAACTTGAAAGACAAGGCTGACACCCTTGAAACAATTAGGCATTGTTTGCCAAAGAGCGTGCTGCAGCACACTAATTGTGGGAGAGCAACCCTCAGAAAGGGTTCTGTGGTCAATTAAATTTGAAATGTTGCATATTATATCCTCCTTCAGAGATTTCACTGTCCTTTTATACACCAAAAGCTCCAAGAAATCTTGTGATGAAGAAGGCGGTGTAAATTCCAAATCTCATGTGACTGGGAACCTTTTTTTTTATGTGTGGGTACCTATTAACATCCTGTGGGTCTGAGGAACACACAGACTTAGAGAATAGAAATAAGTGTTAAACTTCATAGATACAATTATGTGCCAAGTAGTGCAAAGAAAGAGACCTCATTGTGGTTTGAATATATAGGAAAATGGTACAAGTCTAGGTTTGGGGAATTAAATTAGGAATATTCTATGATCTGGATTCTTTATGTTGCTTTTATTTTTCTGTTCTAAATAGTGAAAATAGTTGTCCTCACCATTTCCTGGGCAAGGTTGGAGGACTTCTGCCAGTAGTGGTGGAGACCCATTATGTGCCAAAGGAGCATGCCACATGCTCTATTTCCATTATTTCACTGCAACTCTAGGAGTTGGAGACATGATGAATTCTATTTCACAGATGAGAAACCTTTAGGTAGAAAGTAAATGTGACTTTCCTGTAATTATAAAGCTTATAACTGGCAGAACCAGGACTCAAAATTAGACCTGATACCAACACTTAGACATTTGACCAATAGTTGATGTATTATGTTGCATCCCCCCAAAGATTGGGATATTCCCAAGGAAGAATCAACATGAAAAAATTTAGAACCCACTGGTATTTTCTTCTTTTGCCTAAGTGAGTTTGATGGTTAACTTTATGTACCAACTTGGCTGGGCCATGGTGCCTAGATATTTGGTCATGTTTCTGTGATGTTCTTTTTATTTTTAAAAATATTTTATTTATTTATTTAAGAGAGATGGGGGAGAGCATGAGGAGGGCAGTGGGAGTAGGCAGAGGGAGAATGAGAAGCAGACTCCCTGCTGAGGAGAGAGCCTGACACAGGGCTTGATCCCAGGACCCTGAGACCATGACCTGAGCCAAAGACAGACACTTAACCAACTGAGCCACCCAGGTGCCCACGATGCTCTTTTTAGATGCAATTTACATTTAAGCTGGTGAACTTTGAGGGAAGCAGACTGTCCTCTATAAATGGATGGGTCTCACCCAGTCAGTTGAAGTCAACAGCAGAACAAAAGACTGACCTCCCATGAGCAATAAGAAGTTCTGCCAATTCAAGTTCAATTCTTTGGACCTGAACTGCAATATTGGCTCTTCCTGGGTCTCTAGCTTGTCATCCTGCAGATTTTGGACTTGCCCATTTCCATAACTGCATGTTAATTCCTTAACGCACACAAACGCACACATACACACTCCCCCATTGGGTATGCTTCTTTGAAGAACCCTAATACATTGAAGAAAGGAAAACCATATAAATACCTTCTGGGGTTATAGGTCCTAGGCTGGGAGAAGATAGCTCAAAGGAGAGAAAGCAGGCAGTATTTCTTTAAGTGGATAGGTTTGCAGTGAATGTAGCTCCAGAGATCATGGTTTACTGTCCTATGCACTGGGCCATCCTGTAGTCATAGCAGTTAGAAAGTAGCTCTCTCTTGAACTTCTGATGGATTCACCTATCATCCTTGATATTCTGGTTTATTTTACAAAGGAGGTATTTCTATATAATTTTTTGATTCAGTTTTGGTGAATGTCAAAAATATCAGGAATATATTCACCATTCATATGTGGTGAACTAGTAGTCCTGGGCCAAGGCTTCATGGTCAGTGTGGATTCCAATTTTGGCTCTGCCACTTCTAACAATGTGACTCTGGCAAGTCTGGACACCATTTGTCTTTGTTTCCTCATCTGCAAAGTGAGGATAATAACAGAATCTACCCCATAGGGTTCTGTGAAGATTAACTGAAACAATGCATGTAAGGCACCCTAAAAATGACTTAATGTCTCAAATGCTGGTGATTGTAATGATAATTATTATCATATCTTACCAGGAATTGGTTTTCCAGCTATGTTAGGCAGCCTGTTCAAAGTTCTCAGATTTACTGGCCCAATACCCTCAGTGTTGACTCAACAGCAATCTACACATCTTTAACCACATTCAGTACTTTTGTTGCTGGATAAACAGCTAAGTAATATGATCCCTACTATCAAGAGGCTTGAATCCTTTAAACCAATAAGAACAACTAAGACTCCTTAGTTTCTAAAAAGTTTAGTTAAGTTCTTAATTTCAAAAGCTCCCAAATCTTCCTACTTTCAAAAAGATCTATGTTATTCAAGAGACAAAAATGGACACTATGTAATAGCAAAGGGGACAACCCAACAAGAGGTTCTAACCATTGTAATATTTATGCACCCAACATGGGAGCACCCAAATACATAAGACAGTTAATAACAAACATAAAGGAATTAATTAATAGTAATACAATAATAGTAGGGAACTTTAATAACCCACTTACATCAAAGGACAGATCATGAAAACAGAAAATCAACAAAAAAATAATGGCTTTGAATGACACGCTTGACTAGGTGGATTTAACAGACATATTCAGAACATTCTATTCTCAAACAGCAGAATACACATTCATTTCATGTGCACATGGAACATTCATATATTAGGCCATAAAACAAGTCTCAACAAGTTCAAAAAAATTAAAGTCATGCTGTGCATCTTCTCTGATCACAACACTATGAAACTAGAAGTCAACCACAAGAAAAAATCTGGAAAGAGCACAAATACATGGAGGTTAAATAGCATGTTACTAAACAATGAATGGGTCAACCAAGAAATCAAAGAAGAAATAAAAAATTACATGGAAACGAATGAAAATGAAGACACAACAATCCAGAATCTTTGGGATGCAACAAAAGCAGTTCTAAGAGAGAAGTTTACAGCAATACAAGCCTACTTCAAGAAGCAAGGAAAATCTCAAATAAACAAAATAATCTTACACCTAAAGGAGTTAGAAAAAGAAGAACAAACAAAACCCCAAAACCAACAGAAGGAAGGAAATAAAAAATTTAGAGTGGAAATAAATGATATAGAAGCATAAAAAACCCAAAAGAATAGATGAATGACACCAGAAGCTGGTTCTTTGAGAAGATCAACAAAATTGATAAACCTCTAGCCAGACTCATCAACACACAAAAACACACACACACACACACATACACACGACTCAAATATACAAAATCACAGATAAAAGAGAAGAAATAGCAACTAACAGCACAGAATACAAACAACTGTAATAGAGTATTATGAAAATCTATATGCTAAAAATTGGACAACCTAGAAGAAATGGATAAATTATGAGAAACGGATAACATCCCAAAATTGAATCAGGAGGAAATAGAAAATTTGAAATAATTACCAGCAATAAATTGAATGAGTAATCAAAAGACTCCCAACAAACAAAAGTACAGAACCAGATGACTTCACAGGTGAATTCTAACAAACATTTAAAGAAGAGTTAAGACATATTCTCAAAGTATTCCAAAAAATAGAAGAGAAAGGAAAACTTCCAAATTCATTCTATGAAGCCAGCATTACTCTGATACCAAAACCAGATAAAGACATAACTAAAAAAGAGAACTGCAGGCCACTATCTCTCATGAATATAGATGCAAAGACCCTCAACAAAATATAAGCAAACTGAATCCAGCAATACATTAAAAAAAAAATCATACACCATGATCAAGTGGGATTTTTCCTCGGTTGCAAGGGTGGTTCAATACTTAAAAAACAATCAAAGTGATACATCATATCAATGAGAGAAAGCATAAAAACCATATGCTCATTTCAATAGATGCAGAAAAAGCATTTGACAAAGAATAACATCCATTCATGATAAAAATAAACTCTCAAGAAAGTAGGTTTAGAGGGAACATACCTCAATATAATAAAGGTCATATATGAAAAACCCACAGCCAACCTCATACTCAATGGGGAATAACTGAGAGCTATCCTCCTAAGATCAGCAACAAGGCAAGGATGTCCTTTCTCACCACTTTTATTCAACATAGTACTGGAAGTCCTAGCCACAGCACTCAGACAAGAAAAAAGAATAATAAGCATCCAAATTGGTAAGGAAGAAGTAAAACTCTCACTATTTATAGTATATATACTATATATAGTAAACATAGAAAACCTGGAAGACTCCACCCAAAAGCTACTGGAACTGATAAATGAATTCAGTAAGGTTGTAGGGTGAAAAACCAATGTACAGAAATCTGTCACATTTCTATACACTAATAATATAGCAGCAGAAAGTAAAATGATGAAAACAATCCCAATCCCATTTACAATTGCACCCAAAACAATAAAATACCTAAGAATAAACTTAACCAAGTAGGTGAAAGACCTATAGTGTGAATACTATAAAACACTGATGAAAAAAATTCAAGTCAAGGGAAAGAAATGGAAAGACATTCCATGCTCATGAATTGGAAGAAGAAATATTATTAAATTGTCTATATTACCCAAAGCAATCTACAGATTTAATGCAATCCTTATCAAAATACCACCATCATTTTTCACAGAACTAGAACCAACAATCCTATAATTGGTAGAGAACCACAAAAGACCTCAAACAGCCAAAGCGATATTGAAATATTAAAACAAAACTGGAGGCATGACAATTCCAGACTTCAAGTTATACTACAAAGTGGTAATAATTAAAACAGAATAGTACTGGCATAAAAATAAACACATAGATCAATGGAATAGAATAGAAAACCCCAAAATAAACCCACAATTATATGGTCAATTAATCTTTGACAACACAGGAAAGAATATACAGTGGGGAAAAGACAAATCTCTTCAACAATGGTGTTGGTGAAACCGGACAGCAACATGCAAAAGAATGAAACTGGAACACTTCCTTCTACCATATACAAAAATAAACTCAAAATGAATTAAAAACCTATGTGTGAGGTCTGAAACCATAAAAATCCAAGAAGAGAGCACAGGCAGTAATGTCTTTGACACAAACCATAGCAACATTTTTTTTTTAGATATGTCTCCTGAAGCAAGGGAAATAAAAGCAAAAATGAACTATTGGGACTACATCAAAATAAAAACCTTCTGCACAGCAAAGGAAACAATCAACAAAACTAAAAGGCAACCTACTACAGGGGAGAAGATATTTGCAAATGACATTATGTGGTAAAGGGTTAGAATCCAAAATATAAAAAGAACTTATGCAATTCAACACCCAAAAACCAAAAAATCCTTTTAAGAAATAGGCAGAAGATATGAAGAGACATTAATCCAAAGAAGACTTACAGATGGCCAAAGACTCATGAAAAGATGCTCATTCCTCATTATCAGGGAAAGGCAAATCAAAACCACAATGAGAGATGACGTCACACCTGTCAGAATGGCTAAAATCAAAAACACAAGAAACAGCAAGTGTTGGTGAGGGTGTGGAGAAAAAGGAATCCTTGTGTACTGCTGGTGGGAATGTAGACTGGTGCAGCCACTCTGGAAAACATCATGGAGTTTCCTTAAAAAATTTAAAATAGAACTATCCTATAATCTAGGAATCTCACTATTGGGTATTTACCCAAAATCATGAATTCAAAGGTACACATGCCCTCCTATGTTTGTTGTAGCATTATTTACAATAGCCAAACTATGGAAGCAGCTCAAGTGTCCATCAACGAATGGATGGATAAAGAAGTGATATACATGAGTATTATATACATACACATATATATGTGTATATATATGTATATATTATATGTATACATTTTTTTATATTGCAATATTACTCAACCATGAAAAAGAATGAAATCTTGCCATTTGCAATGACATGGATAGAGGTAGAGAGTATAATGCTAAGTGAACTAAGTCAGAGAAAGATAAATACCATGTGATTTCACTCATGTGAAATTTAAGAAACAAAACAAAGAGCAAAGGAAAAACAGAAAAGAGAGAGATGAAACATGACACAGACTCTTAACTACGAGAACAAACTGATGGTTACCAGAGGGAAGGTGGGTGGGGGGATGGCAATGAAAAAGTACACTTATGATGAAAAAAAAAAAATTAAAAAATTGAAAAAACTCTTCATCCTCTTAAAAAAAATCTACATTATTGCTCAAGCCCAAAGTTGAGGAATTTACCTTGGGTCCTCACTTTTCTTTACCTCTCTCATATCTCATCCACCAGCAAAATTTCATTAGTCTCTTGTATATATGTTCTGAACCCAACTCCTTCTTTGCATCACCACCACCATTAGCACCTATGGAATTCAAACCTCAGTTAAAAATTATACGCTTCCTGGGCGCCTGGGTGGCTCAGTGGGTTAAAGCCACTGCCTTCGGCTCAGGTCATGATCCCAGGGTCCTGGGATCGAGGCCCGCATCGGGCTCTCTGCTCGGCAGGGAGCCTGCTTCCTCCTCTCTCTCTGCCTGCCTCTCTGCCTACTTGTAATCTCTCTCTCTGTCAAATGAATAAATAAAAAATCTTAAAAAAAAATTATACGCTTCCTTTTGCCCAGCTTGATTGAAAAGGGAACACCTAAAACAAAGAACCCTGTTTTGAGAGAAGATGCTGTAGAGATTTTGTTTATATAGATGAGGTGCTGTTCATGAAAAGGTTTTCTGTTTGATAAATTAAACAGAAGTTTTGATTCTCCAATTAAACAAGCTGAAGATAAAAAAATAAAAAAAAAATAAACAAGCTGAAGGTGAGTTCCATGAAAACTAAATTTATCTATATATATATATTTTTTTAAAGATTTTATTTATTTATTTGACAGAGAGAGAGAGATCACAAGTAGGCAGAGAGGCAGGCAGAGAGAGAGGAGGAAGCAGGCTCCCTGCCGAGCAGAGAGCCCGATGTGGGCCTCGATCCCAGGACCCTGAGATCATGACCTGAGCCGAAAGCAGGGGCTTTAACCCACTGAGCCACCCAGGCGCCCTGTCAGATTCTTTTTATCTGAGTTTACCTTTAAACACTTGCACTGTAAACTTTGATCCTTCTTCTTTAAAAAAGGTGGTGGAACCATTAAAGATTGAATGGTATTAAATTCTGACACGTATTCCTGACTTTCTATGTTTAGGTTTCAAATGGCATCATAGATGTACTTTCCCTCCACGTTTTGCCTCTTTCCTTTCTCCCAAATGTATATGTCATATATGTCATCTACAAAATTTTCTTCTAGCAACCATCCTTTTTAGAATAAAGAATTGATTATGATTATGAACTGATTATAAATTGAGTATTCCCGAGTCATTAGACTCCAGCCACACTGGCCTCCTGATTCTTGGACTATCCCCAGCTTGTTTGTACTTAGGATTTTGAAGCCTAGTCTGTTTTTTATCTGTCTCCTCACCATTCATGTCTCATTTCAAAGGCGGCCTCTTCAGAGGGGCCTTCTCTGACCACCTACCCAAAGGGTGTCCATCCTAGTGCTGATTGCTATCACTCACCCTGTTTTGTGTCCATCATGACATATGCCTCTGTCTGAAATCTAGTTTATTTATTTAATTTTATGGCTTATTCTTTCTGGCTTCCCACAAAGATGATAAATTTTTGAGGGCTGCGATCGTGTTTGCCTGGCTTGCCACTGTATCTTGAGCATAGACTAGTCCCTGGAGCATAGCAGGTGTTCAATAAAAAATTGTTGAATGAATAATTAGTTACCTGGGCATGTTTCCTAATTATATTCCTGTCATAAACATATGGGTGCCTCTTGATTGGAGAGTTTCACCCTAATTATAGGTTCATCTGAATATATTGAAACAAATAATGTCTGCTGTTCCTCAGCTGCTCATACGTTCATGGAGTGGCTTGAATTAATCTTAAACCTGGGCTGCTATCATGTGTAAAGCTGTATATTGGTGAGTAAGTCTGGCAGTATCGTCTCTTGGACATCATGGCAAATGCCAGAATGATGGTAGGGCCCAGCATGGATGCCACTAACTGAAGCCCATATGTATGTATGGTCTGTGTCCTTCCTTCCCACCCCTCCCCGTTTCGTCAGCCACATCAAAAATCTTCCCTATACATTCCAGCACAATCTACCCTTCAGGATATGGACCTTTCTAGTCCAGAAGAACAAAGGCAACAAGTGACAGATTCTGTCTAAAGGCTCTCCCTAGGGTAGCTGGAATTTAATTTCAATAAAGCAGATGACTTCTTAGGGAGGGTGAGCTGAGCTATTAATTCATGGGAAGGAAAAGAGGAGGTTAAATGTGGGGCTGTCAATCTGAGAAATGCCCTTGCAAGACAGATGATACCATCTTCCCTTTTCAATAGCCTTCCTGGCATCTAATTTGCATGAGTTGTGAGATAACACTCGGCTCTGTCTCATTTGCAAATCTGGAAACATAAGGGACAGACACGGAGGCCTCCAACAGTAAATCCAGAAAGTGCAGCAAGGTTAACTCTTCTCATTTAGAGACAGAAATGATGTGCTGGTCACCTCTTGGATGGAAAAGAAGGACCTGTGAAATTATAGGGATATCTGCTTCAGCAAACACTGTTACACCCCCTGAAATAACACAGTCAGAAAAATAAATTGACTGTTTCCAAATTGAGGATGTCTGCAGAAAACCACTTCTTAATGAATGAATACAATTCTTATCAAGCAAAAGAGCAATCAGCAGGGTCGACAGTCATGGCGTCATGATATTTTTGGAATAGTTACCAAAAAATTTTTGCTGTTCCTTTGTTTTTGTATTTTCTGTTCATTTGGACTGCTAGAACTGTGGCATTCATGCATATGCTACTCATTTAAGCAATAAAAACCCATTTCCATAAAAAAGAAAGCCAAGAAAACCGTGAATTTTCACAAAAGAACAATAGAGTTGGAAGAATACAAGATGAGTCAGAGCCAGGAATCAGGCCAAGAGACCAGACAGAGATTCCACAGGTTGGAAGCTAGAAACAGATCTGAGGAGAAGCAATGCAATGTGGATTTAGATATTGCAGGTCTGAGAAAGCAGGGGTATCCCCACCGCGACCTACCCCCTTGGGATAATTGGGAGGGGGGGAAGGCAACAAAAAAATGACACATATGTCTGAAGAATCTGTATGCTGCCTCCAGGATAGAATCTCAGAGAGGTGGCAAGACCCCAGAGAGGAATTGGCTGTGAGCTGGGCAGATGGGACCTTAGAAAGCTCATAGTTTCTACCACCTAACCTGTCACTGGACCAGCAGAGTCATGCTATGTGTCTGTGAGCACAGAGGAGTTGAGGCTCAGATAGTCTCATGAATCTCCTGCAACTCTGCGTGGGTTGGGTCCACTGAATTACTCCCTTACATAAAGGAGATTGAAGTAGGAGAGAGGAAGCTGAACCTTAGGAGACTTGTAAAGAGTGAGAAACCACTCAGTGACCCAGTGCATTGATGATCAAAACCAGAAGGGAGTGAGGCACCATTAGGGGAATGGATAACGATATGCAGACTCAATGTAGCAGAGGATGTTCATACCTCACTTGTGTCCCCTCTGGCCCCATCACTGTGGTGCAGGTCATGACAACAGCCTGACTTTCAATGGCTACAGGGCTTCCCCTGGTTCTGGAACCTGTTCTGCTTCTCCGCTAGGCAGGCTAGCAGTGCTGGAGAATCAGTGTCACCTCCACCCCTAGCAGCCACCCTTCAACCAGTAGATTAGTGGGAGCTGGTATAAAAATACCCAAGGTCTCCTGTACTCAGATGGGACAACTCAAAAGTAATGGGTTCTACACTGACCCACAGGATTTCCCAGCAAAAAGAAGCTTGATCATATAGGCTGCCATTCCTTCCCTATCCCGTCTCACTTCTCATTCCCTTACCATTATTTCCTGGGATCAGCTCTGAAAAATTGTATGGACTTGAATCTTTGTCTCAAGATCTGCTCCCAGAGGAATCTGAACATAGACAAACAGATCCAACATGTGTATACCCCACCACACCCACCTAACCAAGCCCTGACACCATGTAATTTCCCAGGAACTTGGCACAACTTGACTAACGAAGAAGCAACTCTAAAATAACTGAGATTAAGTTTTCATCACGTGGTTGAATGATTACTAAAAATATAATTTTATCTCACTTAGAGAAAGACAAAGAAGGCTATATAATCCTGCACACTTGAGTTTTGGCCAAAGAGTTCTACATATTCATTTGTGGACTGATTTGTTCGCAAAATTTATCTGTTTACTCAGAAAGGGAGACTGCCATACTGTCAGCTTCTGCTTTATTCCCGCCTTTATCTCCTTGGGTTTCCAACAAACATGTATACTGAAATGCCACCAAAGATGAAGGGGTTCTGCAGCTCCTGAAAACCTTATCAGAGCCAATCCTGAAGTTAATTAGAGGGCTCAGTCATCTCCACACCTGGAATGGTTAACCATATATAGGATACTCCAGTGCCAATAAACTTTGAGTTGCTGTATATACTTTCTAGAACTTTTTTTTTTTTAAAGATTTTATTTATTTATTTCACAGAGGGAGAGAGATCAAAAGGAGGCAGAGAGGCAGGCAGAGAGAGAGGGGGGAAGCAGGCTCCCTGCTGAGCAGAGAGCCCGATGTGGGCCTCGATCCCAGGACCCTGAGATCATGACCTGAGCCGAAAGCAGAGGCTTTAACCCACTGAGCCACCCAGGCGCCCTTTCTAGAACTTTTTATTCCTGGTTATACACCTTCCACCCCACCCCCCCAACGCTGTTGACTGTAGAAGTGAGTTATGGCCTTGGTACTTACTCTACAATCTGGAAACTTCCTATAGCAGAAAAAATACACTTACAATACTAAATTATTTTTCTAGTATTTTATAATCCCTCTTAGCTGACTTCATTACATTCAACACTTAAGTTCTTAAAGTAGCCTCCAAAGGAGTTTAAAATGAGTGAGGATTAGTTCCTTCCTACAATCTCACATCTTACATCAGATTCTACTACACCCAGACCTTTGTTAGAAAATCAATTTATGGAAGAGGCACAAAACAGTTTTACAATCTGTTCTGTTAGCGAGTGCCATAAACTGTCTACTCACTGTTTTTTTTGGGTGTTCTGTCCATCACTTGCAGGATGCAGACATGGTATTTTCTCAGAGGCAGGATTCAGTTCATCTCATAGTCATTATCAGTCAACTAGAAGTCTCTGTAATGGGGCTTCATAGACGATCAAATGATAGGGATCAAGCCACAGAGGACATCCCTAAGGGAGAAAGCCAGAAGTCTGTTTCAGATTCTCGTACCCTGTTCTTGTAAGAGTGGAGTATATCTCTAAAATGTTTTAGCCAATGCACATCTTAAATACTTTTGATTTTCCCAAAGAGTTCCATATCTACCATTCATCATGCTATTTTATATGCTACACATTTAAGCAATAAAAACCCATCTCTACTACTTCCTGTGCTAATGAGCCAAACTTCAAGTGTTGAGATATAAATAGAACTGTTTGAGGTGGACTGTGGCTTTTCTGATATAAATACCAGATGACCACCCTCATTCAGATACACAGGTATTTCTTTGCTTTCTTTTTACCAGGGAAGGGATATAGTAGTAGAGCACAGAAAAAATGTGCCTCTTCACGGTTTTTGAGTTTCTTAAGTTTAGGTTCTACGAGTCAAGGAAAGGGTGATTTCCATATTTAGACTGTTAGGAAGAAAGCATGACAAATATCAGGGCTTCTCCTCTTTCCTGGTAGGGAAAGGATTCTCCAGGTCGGGAGCAGGGGGACAGGAGGAGAAAGGAAGTGATGACAGGGAAAGTTTGTTGGGGTTGAAGTCAGGGGAGTCTACATAAAGGGATTATTTGCTGGTAAGTCAGTGTCCTCATACTTCACAGACTGTATCTGAGCAATGAATGTTTATTCCCAGTGACCAGAATCCATCAGTGGTGTGGGTGATCATCCAACATCCCTGCTATTGACCATGCATGCCCAAGGGCTATGCTAGATTTCCTTCTTGCCTAGGGAGGACTTCTCTTTACTGGTCATTGGAACATGGCTTCCTGACCACTCAGCATGAAGACATTTTTGTGCTTCGATACTGCTCTGTCCCTGGACAATTTACCCTATGTGAACAATCTATCACCTTCTCCTACCTTGTGAGATTCTAAGACATTTGGAAGCCACAGAGAAAGTCAGGGTGGGGTCTCAGAAGAAAAGGGTGGAGCCCTGTTATTTGTCATGACATTAATGGTAAGAAAAGGTATGTTTCCACACCTGTACTTGTACAGTGGAAGCAGCTAGAAATTCCCTCTGAAGCAAGACAGTGGTAAACTAGCAATTCTCTGACCTAGATTGACAGATTTAATTCTCTGAGTTGGACAAATAAGAATTCAATTGCTTGCTAGAAATACACCTCAGATATCTGTAGCCTGTGGAAAACATGCTGTGGACCACTCAGCTATTTTGTTTGAACTAAGTTCTTTCCTTAGTGCCATAACTACCAGGTCTTAGGTTGATTTTGCCTCTTTTGCCCTTCACTGTTGACTGAATCTTTGTTGCCTTTTTGTGTAAATTAATTTATTATGATATATATACACAAAACTCTAACTTTTCAAAAAGTTTCACCTCTTTTCCTCAGATAAAATTTACTTTAGTCTCTCCATTTGGTGAAAATAAAAACCCCAGCTTTAGCTGCATATGAGGAGAAAGCGTATCTTAAGGTGGGGGGAGGCAGGGATTTCCTAAGCATTCATTCTCAGGGGAGAAGCAGTTCTGAATGGGATCCAAAAGAAAATGATATAAAGGCCATGTAGGCAACTCAACAACAATGACAAAAACCAGGAAGAACATAATTAAAAAAGAAGCAAAGAACTTGAATAGACATTTCTCTAAAGAAGATATACAAGTGATTAATAAGCAGATGAAAAGATGTTCAACACCGCTTATCATGAGGGAAATACAAATAGAAACTGTAATGACATACCATTTTATACCCATTAGGATAGCTACTATCAAAAGAAAAGAAGAGAACAAGTGTTGGTCAAGATCTGGAGAAACTGGAATCCTTGTATACTGTTGGTGCATAGGTAAAGTGGTGTGGCCACCGAGGAAAACAGTATGGCAGTTCCTCAAAAACCTATCGAATTATATGATAGAGCAACTCTACTTCTGGGTGTTTACCGCCCAAAAATGAAAGTAGAGTCTTAAAGAGATATTTGTACACTTATATTCAGAGCACCATATTTCACAATAGCCAAAAGGTGGAACCAACCCAAGGGTCCATTGATAAATGAATGGACAAATAAAATAGAGTATATACATACAATGAATATTATTTAGCCTTAATAGGAAGGAAATTCTGACACATGCTACAGTACAAATGACCTTTAAGGACAATATGCTATGTGAAATAAGTTCGTCACAAAAGGACAAGTATTACATGATTCCACTTACATGAGGTACCTAGAGTAGTCAGTTTCATAGATACAGAAGGCAGAATGGTGGTTGTCAGGGGCTAGAGGTAGGGGGCAATGGAAAGTCATTATTTAATAAGTACAGGGGCAAGGTGAAAAGAGCTCTAGAGATGGTGGTGATGTGATGATTGCACAACAATGTGAATTGTATACTTAAAAATGGTTAAGATGATAAATTTTATGTTATATGTATTTTATTACAATTAAAAAACAAACCCACATAAAGAGGAAGCCATATAATTCTGCATGTTTTCTCATTCAGCTCATTGGGATAATAGAGTAGAAATGAATTGCTGCAATCCAAGTCAAGAGTAAAGGGTGGGAATTTTTATGAAGGGTTCTGTAAATCATATTTTTCACAGTGACCAGTTGGTGCATGATAACAGAATTAAGGCTGAAATCTCAATGGGTTAGTCCAAGAGAAAATTTACTCATTAGTGTATTTACCAATTAGTTAGCAGTTACCAATTTATACCCATTAATTGCCAATTGGTACCAATTAATTTTCCAATAAATTACAAAAAACAACCAATTAATGAATTTACCAATGAATTTACTAATAATGCCTCTACTCCACATAGTCATTCAGGGGCCCAGGCTCATGAAGGTTACCCCTTTTTATAATGTTGTTTTCTCATTGTGGCTTCTAGGGTTGCTGAAGTAGGGGAAGAGAGTGCATATAGAATGTTCTAAGTGTTATGCCTAAAGTGACATTCACTTGTTCCACCTAAATTTCATAGGCCAAAATCCATAGATATAATGCAAACTTAACTTCAGTTTGGGTAAGAAGTATATTCTTCCTGAATGTCCAGGAAGTGGAAAATGAAATGGAAGTTGGTAGATGCATAGCATAGAATTTTCCTAAATATAAGAAATTTTTTGACGGATCTAACCATGAGTTGAACACTCAAAAAAAGTCCAAATGAAGCTATAATTATCAATCCACTTTTAATACTCTGGTGTTGTGGGCGCCTGGGTGGCTCAGTGGGTTGGGGCCGCTGCCTTCGGCTCAGGTCATGATCCCAGGGTCCTGGGATCGAGGCCCGTGTCGGGCTTTCTGCTCGGCGGGGAGCCTGCTTCCTCCTCTCTCCTCTCTCTCTGCCTGCCTCTCTGCCTACTTGTGGTCTCTCTCTCTGTGTCAGGTGAATAAATAAAATCTTTAAAAAAAAATACTCTGGTGTTGAATTACAATAATAATTTGAAATACATAGATTTAATTATATATTTCCTCTTTCCAAAAATGACTTGAGAGGGCCTCAAACAAGACAAGAGTAGAAAAATGCAAAATAAATAATGGAGAAGGTGCAAAAATGTTAGTTTTGAGCTTGCTGGATGTCATGGTGGAAAATCTCAATGCCAACATTTCTAACAAAGTATAATAGGCCAGTTTTGTGTATCAGAGGATGTAATTGCACTGATTTGCTTTTGATCTGCTTTATACAATGGGCATTACACAATATACTAGACAGTTGTTTTTTTTTAAGGCAATTTTGCAAGAGATGACAATTTTTTTGGTTCTCTCAATAAAAAAAAGACATAATGTTAAACTGGTTTCTAAAGACATTTCTATAGGGAACTAAAATAGTAATCCTTGCACGTAGGGTTTCTGGCTATCTGTTGTGATTCAGGGATAGAGTTTAGAAGATTGAGGGGAATGAATATTTAGCAAGTCTTTTAGCCTATTTTTCTGGAATATCAGTAGTCTCAGAGTTTGGACATGAGATGAATAGAATATAATATGACGTGAAGATCGGTGTTTCTTTTCTTAAATACTAATATTCTGTGTTGTTCATTGATGGAGATCCATGTACTTTCGAGGGAGACGCACAAGTGGAAGGGTTAGCATTTTGATGGGAAAATTAGGGAATCTGACTTGCAATTTTACCCTAAGCACAAATTTTAAAGTAGAGGGTTTAGAACGCTGCCTTTTAAAAAATTGAAAACATTGGTTAGGTTCTGCACTGACAGTGCCAGGACACCCCATTCTTGTGTGATCTATTTTTCACAGAGGTGATTTGACAAAGGCTTGAAGGAATCATTTAGCATCTGTGACATATTTTGAGATGACTGACCCATACACCGCTTCCATCTGTGTGATCAAAGGCTTCTGCTGCCCACTTCTGATATGTTAAGCTAGCTGGTTATGTCCTTCCTACCTGCCCAGCTGTGAAAGCATGTCACAGACATTTGAACACTGTTTTCAGTTAGCACTTTGGATCTTCCTTGCTTGTTCTTGATGTAATCTTTGTCTGATGTAAGCCCCTTCTAACCTCAAACTTTTGACTCCTTCCCTCAGATCTCTCACTTCTGGCACAGTGGATTTTTCTTTTCTTTTTAAATTGCTTTTTGGCATCTTACTTTCAGCTATTTCAGTAGATTTTGGCTTGTGTGCATGTTTCTGTTTCTTTTCATGCTGCCTTAGATAGGTAGGTTGTTATCCTCTAGTTTAATAAGGTTTTGGAAACCTCTAGCACCAAGTCTGCTTATCACCTGGACCAGCCCTACCTTTTTAAGGAGAGTGTTTAAACAGAGTTGAAGATAGATCAATTCTTCTAAAAAAGGCTTTAATTGGGCACCTGGGTGGCTCAGTGCGTTAAAGCCTCTGCCTTCAGCTCAGGTCATGATCTCAGGGTCCTGGCATCGAGGCCCGCATCGGGCTCCCTGCTCAGTGGGGAGCCTGCTTCCCCCCCCCACCTCTGCCTGCCTCTCTGTCTCCTTGTGATCTCTCTCCCTCTGTGAAATAAATAAATAAAATCTTAAAAAAAATAAAAAAGGCTTTAATTCTTATTAGTATTCTCCATCAGGTAAATTTGAGGGTACAAATTTCTAATGGTATACCAGTTGAACCTATATAACCTGTCAATTCTTTGTGAAGACAGTGAGTAGAGGGCTGCTTTTGTAAAAAGCATGGTTCACTGTATGTTGAACTTATTCCCAAGGGACATATGCCCACGCCATTAATTAGAGGAGATTGTTTTGCAAAGATTTGGAAATACTTTCTTTAGGAATATTCTTCACTTTTTTTTTTTAGATTTTATTTATTTGTCAGAAAGAGGGGGAAGAGCACAAGCTGGCAGAGTGGCAGGCAGAGGCCGAGAGAGAAGCAGGCTCCCCACTGAGCAAGGAGCCCCATGTGGGACTCGATCCCAGGACCCACCCTGGGATCATGACCTGAGCTGAAGGCAGCTGCTTACCTGACTGAGCCACTCAGGGGTCCCAATATTCTTCAATTTAAAGTGGTTAATCAGATACTCCGCAATAGGTGGACTTAATATTTCACAATTAGATGGAGGCCGAATTCTATGTACATGTGGTTAAGGCCAATGAATGATAAAATTAAAGCATTTAGAACTCAAAATACAACTTTACTGACTTAAAAAAAATCACTAAGAGTCCTATACTTTTGTGTTTCTTTTTTTTTTCTTTTTTAAAGACTTATTTATCTGAGAGAGTGTGCACGTGGTGCAAATGGGGGAAGAGGCAGAGGGAGAGAATCTTCAAGTGGACTCCCCGCTGAGTACAGAGCCTGATGTGGGGCTCGATCCTACCACCCATAAGATCATGACCTGAGCTGAAACCAAAAGTTGGGCACTTGACAGTCACTGAGGCACCCCTGTGCTTTTATATTTCTAAGCAGATTCTGCATTAACTAGTATTTTGATCTGTGTAGACAGACTATATTAATGCACATCTTAATTTGGATCATCAAATTGGCCAGTTCTAGGCATCTACATTGGTTTCTCTTTGGGTGTCTTTTACTTTCTGTGACTGGCTGAAATAGCACTGGATGGCTGGAAGGAAGGAGCCATTCAATCTACCGGGTGGACCCTCTGGTTGGTTGAACCCAGATAGAGGTTATCTGCTATATCTTTTCTCTTGAGTATTATGGGCAACATTCTGAGGTTATTACTTACCTGGCAGGAGAAGTGGTTGAGAAGAAATGGAGAATCAGAATCTTGTTCTTCAAACCAGGGCTCTACTCCCACAGGACACTCCCGTGTAGCCGATTCTAACAATCAGAATCCTGTTCTTCAGACCAGGGCCCTATTTCCATGGGACGCTCACGTGTGGCTAAATTCTAAAGGCTTCAGATTACTTGTGTTCCAACTTAATTTCAGACTTAAACTGTTCAGACCGTGCACAGCTGTAGTTCCTTCATTCAATGACTGGGCTCCTCCCGCGTGCCCTGGGTTGGGGGGTGGGTGGGGTAGTAGCTGGTTAAGGAATCTTTCTCCATTGGTTCCAGTCCTGCAAAGCCCACAGACGGAAGCCGTGCGGGCCACCGGCTCCAGGTGATCTGGAGACGCCCTCTTGGCGCAGCCGCAGAAACCAGACGGACACGCCGGCACCGCCAAGGAACATAAGCTCTCTGAAGGCGCTGTTTTGCGCTGGCGTGAGGCGAGGAAGATGGACTCACCCGCGGCCGTACGGGAGTGTTTCAGCAGGTGTCTCAGTGCGTATTAGATTCAGACGCCTGCCCCGCAGGCCACCACCACCTTAAGACAAGAAAATACGGCTCGTGTCACAGGAAGTCCAGGCGGCTGCTTCTGCACGGGACCCCGGGGGCCGGTGAGTCCAAGCGCGCGAGCCTTGTCTCCGTGTGCGCTGGGTCTTGGGGGGGTCTCAGGGGTGCGACGCCATCGCCTTTCGAAGCAAGATGCTGTGGGGCTTGTCTCTTGGGCACAGGGTTTGGTTTTCTTTTGTTTGTTTTTAGGCACAGGTCTTAAAATTTGAGGTTTCCCATGTTGGGTTCAAGCCCTTTGCTCCAGGAAAGAGGTCCGAGTTCTGAGTTTGCACCGGCTTGGGAGCGGCCTGGCGCGGTTGGAACCGGTTTGGGGCGGATTGTGTCTTACCGCTCCTACCCGCTTGCACGCGGACGTCTTCTCATTTCCTGCCCGTGGAGGAGTCCCTCAGCTAGTCCTCCCCCCGCCCCCCGGAAAACTGTACCGTATGCAGCTGTAGTTTCCACGTGTCTGAGGGAGGGGGTGCGTTTAGGATTTTATGACGTCGTCACTGTGACCTGGAACGTGTATGGTTTTGTGCTCCAGGTGAGCAATGGGCCCAGGACACGCCATGGTTCCAGAGAACCAACGCGAAGCTGACATTAACACAGCCCCCAGAAGTTCCCCAAGACGAATATGCTGCTGAATTATTTAAAAGGATCAGCAGTTCTTTATTTTTTCCGTATGCATTGCTTGGTGATTCAACTAGCTTGGTGCAGTTATGATGAGATTTTGGAGATAAGGTTAATCAGAATGTCCCTCTTGGTTACAAATCAGCTCTGGGCTAGATAAAAATGTGTACCCTGTCCGTCAAGAATCGATCTCACAATGTATTTCTATCTCTTTATGCTGATTCATCTGTTCCCTAATCTTTACAAATGATTTTGTTTGGACTGCACCTCCTTCAGGAGTGCTATTACTTGTCAGTGGCATTAGTCATTCCGGTGGAAAGATCGGAGTGGAAAGAAGAAACAAGAATGGTCAGAAATCCTCAGGATAAACCAGTGTGACTGGACCAGCTTTGTAGTCTTGGGTTCTGATAATGGGGCTGGGCTTTCCTGCTTTTCTCCCACCACCCCCTACCCTTATACAATGGGTTAAGTTGCAGCTCTGCTGAGTTTTCTCCTTTCAGATGTTTGCCCCTGAAACCCTGGGGTTGTGTGATGCAAATTAATGTTTGTTCTCAACCTCTCAGAGGTAACCTGTGTGGGCAAAGTCTAGCTGATGTATTATTTCAATATCCTAGTCTTTGTGCTACCTTTTGTCATTGCTTCGCTCTCCTGTAGATTCTGAAAGCTTTACGGGTAGTAAACACCTGAAATGGGAGAGAAAAACCAACATGCTTCCCTTCTGGGGATAATTTAGGTTAGGCTTTGCTTCAGGACTCAGGAGGATAACTCTAGAAAATTGGTGAGTGGATTTACGACTTGGCCAAGGCAAACTTTTGGGAATCCTGGCTGGGGTGAGAGGCTGTGAGCCATCTCCATTGGGTATGTTGGTGAGTCGAGCTTTTAAATGGCCATATGCTGCTGCTTAGTTGCAAGGTCTGTTGAGAGTAGAGCTGGGTTGTCTCAGAAAACACTGTAGAGGAAATCTGTAGAGGGAGGCTAGACATCTCCTGAGATACTCCTATCCCTAGCTGCTGGCAGTACTGCTGGGCTGCTGAAGACTGACAGCTGAGTCCGTCTGGAACAACCATGAAGAAAGGCATTCCAGAAAGAAGGAAGAGTCTAATCAGAACCACAAGCATGAAAATATTTCTTTTTTGGCAGGAGAGGGGCAGGGCATATAATGGGGTTGGAAAAGTAAGCAGGATTCAGCTTGCAGCGAGCCTGTATGTTCTACTAAGTGAGGAATTTGAACATATCCCAAATCTAATCAGGTGGTTTCTCTTTTTAAAAGCCCATCCATACAGTAAAGTTCAACAGCAGCCCTGAGAGCCCCTGCCATTTTTCCTGGGGGATAGCAGGCTCTTGCGGATGGTGGGGTGGATTTGCCCAAGCCATGGCTGCGGAGCCCATGCTGGTAACCCAGCCATGTCCCCTACTAAGATCAGGAGATTTAAAACATTTTTTTTTTAATTTTATTTTTATTCTTTGCCCAAGGGGTACAGGTCTGTGAATCATCAGGCTTACATCTTTCACAGCACTCACCAAAGCACAAACCCTCCCCAATGTCCATAACCCATCCACCCTATCCCTACCCTCCCACCCCCCAGTAACCCTCAGTTTGTTTTGTGAGATCAGGAGTCTCTTATGGTTTGTGTCCTTCCCCATCCCATCTTGTTTCATTATTTTTCCCTCCCTACCCCCCACGACCCCCCACCCTNTTCTCTGATTGACTTATTTCGCTCAGCATAATACCCTCCAGTTCCATCCATGTTGTTGTAAATGGCAAGATATCATTTCTTTTGATAGCTGCATAGTATTCCATTGTGTGTGTATATATACCACCTCTTCTTTATCCATTCATCTGTTGATGGACATCTAGGTTCTTTCCATAGTTTGGCTATTGTGGACATTGCTGCTATAAACATTCGGGTGCACGTGCCCCTGAGGATCACTACCTTTGTGTCTTTAGGATAAATACCCAGTAGTGCGATTGCTGGGTCGTAGGGTAGCTCCATTTTCAACTTTTTGAGGAATCTCCATACTGTTTTCCAGAGTGGCTGCACCAGCTTGCATTCCCACCAACAGTGTAGGAGGGTTCCCCTTTCTCCGCAACCTCGCCAACATCTGTCGTAAAACATTTTTTTTTAATTTTAAAATAATTATGGAGTCACAGGAAATGGTAAAAATAATACAGAGAAGCTCTGTGTCCCCTTAACCCAATTGCGCTTAGTGGGAACACTTTACAAACTATGTAGTACAATATCAAACCCAGGAAACTGGCATTGACTACAATCCACAGAGCTTACTCGGAGTTGGCTGGTCACATGCACCCCTTTTTGTGTCTAGTTAGATGCAGTTTTATCAAATGTAGATTGTTACCATGAGCACAACTAAGATAGAGAAGTCCTTCATCACCAGAAAAAGTCCTTCTGCTACCCCTCCTTTGAAATTTTTATTTTTAATTCAAGTTTAATTAACATAGTGTTGTTTTTAGTTTTGGGTATACAGGATAATGATTCAGTAATTCTATACGGTACTCCTTGTTCCTTCCAATAACTGTACTAGCAACCACCCATTCTTTATACTTCAGAGTCTGTTTTTTGGTTTGTCTCTCTCTCTTTTTTTTCTTTGTTTTGTTTCTTAAATTTCACATGAGTGAAATCCTATGGAATTTTTCTTTTATTTCACTTATCCTCATGCTTCCCCTTTAAAGTCCCATCCATTGCTACCTGTTCTTCCCACCACTTCTCACCCCAGTCCTTGGAAAACACTAACCTAGTTTCATTTCTATAATTTTGCAATTTTGAGAATGTTCTAGAAATGGAAACATCCATTATGTAACCTTTTGAATTTGGCTCCCCCCCCATCATAGTGTCCTTGAGCTTCAAGTTGTTTTGTGTATCAATAATTAGGGAATTTTAAACAGTTGATTCTGTTCTTGCAAAGTTTCAGTTGATAACAATTCAAATACTTAAATAGGGGCCTTGAAATAGAGGCCAAAGAAAGTGAAATGGTGGCTAAACGCTAAAGGAATTTTGCATAAGATTCAGAAGGAAAATTATTACACATGACATGTCTGAAGTTCATAGGAATTGAGTGACTTTTTCTTAGTCACAGGTAGATCTGTGTCTTGTGTCCCCCTCCCCCTGTGATTTGCAGTGTCTCTGGCCCTCTCTATGCAGAATGGGAACTGAAACAATATAGCTTTGTTTTCTTCAGTGTGTTTTGGGAATCATGAAAGTCAGACTACCTGGGTTTGTGTTCAGGCTCAGCCTTACCTAAGAATCTCAAATTTACTGAGTCACAGATTCTTTGTGCTATGGAGAAAACTGCCTTCTCTGCCCATAGGGTTATAAGTAGGATAAAATGCAATCATGTCATTTAAAGCATTATTAAAACTATCAGGGATTATTTGAACAGAAGGGATGTTTTTTATATGGACATGTCCTAATGGAGGGATTAAAAACAAAAAACAAAAAACAAAAACTTTCCTGTTCCAGAGCCAGTTTTAAAACATGAGAGGCAACTTGGTGTAAGAAAGAGCAAGGCAGATCCCAGCAATTAAAAACCATGTCACTTTGGAAATTTCCCTAACTTGGGGTGTCTGGGTGGTTCAGTCAGTTCAGTGTCTGGTTCTTTTTCTTTTTTTTTTTTTTAAGATTTTACTTATTTATTTGACACAGAGAGAGAGAGATCACAAGTAGGCAGAGAGGCAGACAGAGAGGGAGGAGGAAGCAGGCTCCCTGATGAGCAGGGAGCCTAACACGGGGCTCCATCCCAGGACCCTGAGATCATGACCTGAGCAGAAGGCAGAGGCTTTAACCCACTGAGCCACCCAGGCACCCCAAGTGGCTGGTTCTTGATTTCAGTTTAGGTCATGATCTGGGGGTCCTGGGATAGAGCCCCACATCAGGATCCACACTCAATGAGGAGTCTGCTTGAGGATTTTCTACCACCCCTCCTGCTTGTGTGCACACGTTTTCTCTCTCTCTCTCTGAAATAAAATCTTTAAAAAAAAATTACCTTTCTCAGGCTCCATTTTATTTTTAATCTCAAAGTGTACTTAATACCGACTTTGAAGGGCTGTTGTGGTGACAGGAGAGAGTATGAATAATGTAAGATGACCTTAAGTCATAGAAAGTGTTTAATAGCAGTAGTTTCCACATTATTACAAGGGCTACTATTTTTCTTTCTTTCTGTGAATTGGTTCCTTTTGGAAAATACATCGTTGCTTAACTCTGTCAGGTTCAACACAACAGCTGAAGATTCTGTTACTTGTCGACATGTATTACTCTTGTCACATGAAGTGCCACTTCCCTGTCCTGCCCAATCGGGAGGCATGATATAGTGAGAAGAGCTCAGGCTTCAGAGACCTACAATCTAGCCCCAGCTCTGTTATACCTGCCTTTGGCAGATCAAATCATCTGACCATTGGTTTTCTTATCAATGGAATAAGAACTAATAACATTACTTGTCAGAGTATTGAGTATAGTTGACACACAATGTTATGTTAGTTTCAGGTGTGCAACATAGTGATTCAGCAACTCTATACACTATGCTATGTTCGTTGCAAGTGTAGCTACCATCTGGTACCACACAATGTATTACAGTACATTGTTATGCTAATATAATAACATTGACTATATTCCCTGTGCTGTGCCTTTAATCCCTGTGATTTATTTATTCCATAACTGGAAGCCGGTATCGCCCACTCTCCTCACCCATTTTGCCAGTCCCGTTACTTTTCCCCCCATCTGACAATCATCATTTTTTTCCTCTGTATGTTGGTCTGATTCTGTTTTTTGTTTATTCATTTGTGTCTGGGAATATTCTTAAGATTATGAAAAGTGCCTAACAAAATGGTATGACAGGTACTTGGGAATGACAGGAACTCCCAAATTATACCTAACTTAAAAAAAAAAAAAGTCCTAGGGTAGAGTGGATAAGTCATGCTTTCTGTGTGAGACTCTTGTTCTCACTTGTTAATTGAAGGGTGATTGAGATTAGGAATTGAAAATTGGTGGCCCAGGTGCTGAATCTTCTACACAAATGTACTTTGCTTGATTAACAAATCTTTTTCTGTCTTTCAATCTCTCTATATCATTTGACCTATCTCTCAACATGTAATTTTAGTACTTTGGTCTTGAATGCCTTTTAGGAGAGGAAGAATCTAGTTCTACACCCCAAATCACTACCTATTGTCTGATATACTTGCTTTACACACCTGGACATTGAAAGCTTTTGAGCTTGATGCATCCAAAATAGACCATCAATCCCAAAGTGTCAATCTATGGAATGTTAATAATTAAAATAAAATTCATAGCTAAATACATTTGGGAAATGGCAGCTAAGCAAATTAAACAGATGTCTTTACAATTGAACTTTATAAAAACCAATGAAGAGAGTGGTATAGAATTTAGCATTTCCTAAATGTATTTGATAACAAGTCCCATCTTAAAGTTAGAGCATCTCATAGATTATTGCATGGTTCACTAATGCCTCACTAGTGTGACTTTGGGAAGTATTAGATGATCTAAGATTGTGCCAAGCGATAGCTTATTTCCAGATGAATGAGTCTAGGGATTTGAAATAAATATTTATCTGAAATATCTAGAGAAAATACAAAGGAAACACGTAAACATATGGGTTTCCCAAATAGAAATGATGAAAATACTAAACAAAATTGTCAAAGATCAGTTTTAAAACTTCATTTATGTGGCATCAATAAATACCAAATACTTGAGTCCTTTTAAGACCATGATCTTTCTGGCTAATTGATTTAGTTACACTTTATGAACTTGAAGCTTAGTATGACATTTCTTGAAGTATTGCCCATTCTGGGTTGATAAGCATCAAGAGATTCCACTGTTTTGCTGTTTGCCCTTTTGAATATTACATGGGACAGATTTTTTTCTGACTCCATGCATTTAGGATACCCCCAAAATTGTTTTGAGTCAGTATAATTTTAAGTGGGTTAAATGAAGTTAAAGAAAACTAAGGAAATCGCCAGTAAATCAGGGGAACTTTTTTTTTGTAGTGAGAATATCTTATCTAGACTTATTTTTTACATTTTAATTTCATGAGTGCAATATTTATAACCAATTCATCTATAAAAGACTGTCTAATTGCTTTCCTTTCAGATAAAACTCAGTGAATGCTGGTTCAGGTCATTCAGTTATTCTGAAAGTAAATTAATTTAACTCCCAAATTATTCAACATGAGTTAGTCTTTTTCTTTTGATAGTTTCTTCATCTTTGTGCCTCACAATCATAATCATGGATATCATTTATCATTGTACAGGCAAATGCGTTTGATTCAAATAATCTTTCTGGTTGTTAGGACACCAGATGAACCTATATTGGATTTTTTTTGGCAAATACTGCAAGGTGAATTTACTGGAAAATGCATACTTAGCAACTAAAAGCTTTGAGATTTGATCTTTTGATTCTTCTATCCTTTCTATATTTTTTCTTCCATTATTTCTCTTCCTTTTACATCCCTCTTTTTTCCCTGCCTTTTCTTTTTTATTTCCTTCCTCATCATTATCCTTTCTTAAGAATATATATTTTTACATAGTAGCTCCAGTATCAGTGAATTAATATTTTACCTCCAGAGATTAGCTTCAACACAGGGAATATGTCTCAGAGCTTATTAAATAATTCAGTTTTTAAAATCTTGAGATTCAACAAAACCTTAGAAGTCATTTAGTCTAAGTTGGCAGTGATTCTAGCAGACATCCGTCCTGCAGAACCTACCCCCCACCCCCAAAGAACTTTAAGCCTCTGTTTAAATACTTCCATGGAGCATTCTCTAACACTCCAACATCTGACTTCAGAACTTTGCCTTGGCAGGCCTGGCTGTTTTATCCAAAACATGAATGAAACAGGCAGTGCTTCCCCCCCCTCCCACGTCCCCCCCCC
>LNAC01000154.1:0-10585 GCA_002007465.1 Ailurus styani | reverse complement strand
CCGCCCCCCCCAGGCCCGGAAGCCAAACCTTTTGTGGTAAAGCTGCTTAAGATAACCAAGAATAGCAGGAACCAGAGAAATGGATCAAAACTGTGGTTCTGAAGTGTCCTGATAGGTGGATTATGGGAACTCCCAAAGTCAGCGGTTCCAAAAGGCAGAAGTAGAGCTTAAAACCGGAGACGTATTAATGATCAGAATCTGGGGATAAAAATGGAAGAGAAACCTAGCCAGAAATGAAGTGAAAGGAGTTCCTTGGTGGCTGTTATGAGTGCCAGTGAAATACCTGGAACATGTCATCTTTGTCAGGAGTCGTGCATGGTTTAGGTAGGCATAAAGAGCAGGGGTTAACGTGAATCACTGGTTATTTTTTTCTCCACTCATTTACTTCATACTTCTCGAAAGTGCAGCATGAGTCTTTGACAGTGGACTCCTGTACTAAATTGTTCTTTGAGATGAGATCAGCTTTCTACATATTTATATTTATTTGCCTATTTTAATTCCCTTAGCAAATCCCACAGACTGGGAACCTGGGAACCTTCTGAATGTAGGGATGGAGTGAGTCTAGCTTGAAGGCCGCAAATCATGGAGTTGAAAGGGACCCAGAGACATTATTTAGGAATGAGGGTCAAAGATCAAACAAAATCTCAGTCTGGGAGGATTTGAAGGTATAAATTGAGTTGATGTCAGCTAAGGCTCAAAGCAGTTTTATTTATTTCAGTGATAAAAGAAATGCATTAAAAAGGTTTGAATTAAAAGCTGCTCTAATTTTTGGAAAACCTCGACATTAACATAATATATAAAACACAATTTTAATTGGCTAGGATTGAAAAGGTAGTGTAATTTGGGTTGGCAAATGCAGATCAGCAGTGCCTTTATGAAGAAATGCAGGTGGAACTTGATTTAACTTGCTAATGTGGGGAAGATATTAGATTCTGCCTTGAGAGGTCCCATGATTTTGAAGTAGGATGAGCTACACTTCAATCCTCTGTTCCAAAGTGATGAGTTGTTCTTTCGGAAGTTTGGTGTGGAATTACCCTCTATGAAGTATTTCTAGGAAAGACCAATTCTGCCAAAACAAGACTGATACATTTGTTAAAAACCAATGTATTTATAGGATGAGAAAACCAGTAAGGTTTCTCAGTTGCCTTTGAGATAAAATTTTAACATTTCTTGGATTTATTAAGTGCCTACTTTGTGCTAAGCATATTTCTGGATAGGGGGTTGGCAAACTTTTCTGTAAAGGGCAGATAGCAAATATGTTAGGTTTCGTGAGCCCTCTGGTCTCTGTGGCAACTACTCTACTCTGTCCTTGTACCACAAAAGCAACCATAAATAATATGTAAACAAATGTAAGTGGCTGTGTTCTAATAAAACTTTATAAGATGGGAAGCTGACTAGATTTGGCTGCAGGCTGCAGTTTGCCAAACCCTGTTCAACCTACTGGGGTTATAGAGGTGATCAAAACAAATGAGATTCTTATATGGAATTTACATTCTCATAGTGATGTGTAGGGGTAGGGGAGCAGACAATAAAATGAATCAATAGGCAAGAAAAATGGGACATTGGGGTAAGTATTCTGGAGAGAATTGAAACAGGGTGCTGTAGGGATGTCTGGGCGGCTTAGTCGGTTAAGCAGCTACCTTTGGTTAAGGTCATGATCCCAGAGTCCTGGGATCTAGCCCTGCATCGGGCTCCCCCCTCAGGAGGAAGTGGGCTTCTCCCTCTGCTTGTACTCTTGCTTGTGTTCTCTCTCTTTCTCTCTGACAAATAAATAAATAAAATCTTTAAAAAAATAGGATGTTGTGGTGGGTGACTGCTTTAGTGTTGGGGTGAAAGACCACTCTGAGGAAGTGGCCCTTAAGTTGAAGTCTCAGTGACAAAGACTTAGCTAGACACTGACGTGTGGGGAAGAACATTCTGGACAAAAAGAACTATTGTGAAGGTTTACTAAGCTGGGGTGAGCTTGGTATGTTCAAGGAACCAAAAGGTCAGTGGGAGCACAGTAAGTAAGGGAGAGTTATTTCTTTTGGAAATAACTGAAGAAAAATACATGCACAGTGGTTTTCAGCTTGGATTTTTTTTTTTAAAGATTTATTTATTTATTTATTTCACAGAGGGAGAGAGATCACAAGGAGGCAGAGAGGCAGGCAGAGAGAGAAGGGGAAGCAGGCTCCCTGCTGAGCACAGAGCCCGATGCGGGCCTCGATCCCAGGACCCTGAGATCATGACCTGAGCCGAAAGCAGAGGCTTTAACCCACTGAGCCACCCAGGCGCCCAGCTTGGATTTTTTTTTAATAGTATAAGATTGGAAACACTGTCAGTTTCTTCATCAGAAGGAATGTAGTTTATTCAATAATACAGGACTAATGCATAGGAGACCATCTGTAAATGTTTGTTGATCTAATTCTAAATTTCTGGCAAAAGAAAAATGACTAGTTTGATATCAATTTTAACTTTTCCAAAGGCATCGAAACTATCATATTTGTTTAGGATGTTCCCAAGTGCAATAAATGAAACTCTAACTGGCTTCTAGAAACTTGAGTTTGTTTTTCTAATAAGGCAAGAAGCCCAGAGGTAGGTGACCGCATGGGCTGTTGCAGGGTTTTGGTGATCCCATGGCTGATGTCTCTGAAAAATTCTTAAGCCTTTTTGTCGTTTACACAAAAACGCTTGCAAAACTCTAAGTAGTACATCTTGGTCAAGACGGGAAGGAGAAGGCGAAGAGGAGGGCCAGCATAGTCCAGTGCTCTTGTCAGGAAAGCGAATGCCTTCCTAGGATGGCACCCCTTCTTTCCCTAGTGGGTTTTTCTCCTTAGGTTTCATTGCCAGAACTTAGTCCCATGAACCCATCACCCTGGTTGCTTGGAAGGCTGGGAATTAGCAAACAGGTTTTGACTAGTTGAGATAAATCCAGATTGATCACTGGGCTGGGCATATCGCCAACCTCAAATAAAATTGAGTTGGTGTTGGTGAAATGAAGGGGGAATGGAAATCAGTCAGACCACTATGAAGATTGCTTGTCACTGTAGAAATGCTCATTATAGAGGAAATGAGAATAGCAGAGAATTGTAGCCACACTTTGATCACCTGTGTTATGTAAATTACCAAACTTTTGAGTAGTGCTTTGTAAATGCACATAACCTAATTTATTCTCCACTCTTTGAGGTAGATAATATTTTTTGTTCCCCTTTTTTAGTGAGCAAAGATTTGGAGGGATTAATATGGTGAGAGTTACACAGCTAATAAATGGCCCATCAGGGATTCAAATTAGGATCTCTGATTCTGAATTCCGACTTTTCTCTGTGTAGGATTTGTGTCCAGACTGACTCCCCATGTAATAGTATATACAAAGCTATGAAAAAGGATATATAAGAGAATATGTATAAATGACAGCAGTTCATTTTTTAGGGTTGGGTTGTAAGTGGAGAGGAATGTGATATTTCTTTTAAAAAAATCTTTTATTTTAATCTTATGACCATAAAATTTGGGGGGAAATTCATGAGAAGAGAATTTATCCTCTTTTTGCCAGACCTCCTCTTCTTTAATTACTTTGCCTGATAATTTAATTTTTGGTCTTTTTTATTTTTTGAGAAAACTGCAGTACATATACAAATATGAACTGTGCAGCTTAATGAATTCTTTCATGGGCATAAACTCATGTAACTACTATCCAGATCAAGGCAAAGAACATGTCCAGGGTCTTTGAAGGATCAATTTTGCCTCTTTCTGGGTACCTGTGTGTTTATGTATATCTCGCACTTGATTCTTCTATATTATTTATGTTGGAGATATCACTTGATTATTCTTTATAGGCAAGTCAGTCTTCCACGCTCAATCTTCTTTTGCTGAAATTTGCTAACTCCTGCTACACGTGTTACATACCTCCCTATGGTGAGATGTGCCTTTATTGGCACCATCTTTGGTTTGCAAGCCGTGTCCCTCCTTCAAAATTCAGATGAAAACTTAACCTCTTGGAGGTTTTTGCAAATAAGTATCCATAACATAGTCACCATAATGCTGATTTTCTTTGTGTAAGATCGTTGATATGTTGCTTATATTGGTTCTAAGTTTGTGTGTGTGTTAGTGTGTCGTTGGTGCTCAATGTGAATTCTGTTGTCCAATCCACATATATTCTTACATCTATATTTTATTGTTTGAATATTTCAGGATTACTTCTCTTGTCCTCATTTCTGTTGTTCTTATTTTCATCTGCAACTTCAACCTTTTCAGCACCTAAAAAGTTAAAATGGAAAATTAAGGTGAGGAATTTAGAAGTCCAAGTTTACTAAAGTGAAATGACCTCCTTTAGAGTTTAATTTTTTAAATCAATTTTGTAAACATTTTACAATTTTTGACATAAAACAAAAGTGCGTAACAATTATAGAGTGAATACTTTGTAATCACACCCCAAGTCAAGAGAAATGAGCCAGTTCTAACATTAAGGGGCTCTCTGTGAGGGCCTCCTCCACTGGACAGCCTTCTCTGCCTTCAGACTATCTCCTATCATTAATTTCATGGTACTGAATCCCTTGTGTGGGGGGTGGTTTTTTATTTTACCACACATGCAGGCATTCCTGAATACATAGTTTAGTTTTATATGTTTGAAGTATATGTAGTATGAATCCTACTGTAAGAATTCCTTTGCATGTAGCTGCTTTGGTTCAACATTGAAAGATGAATTCATGCTGTGTGTCTAATCAATTTATTTTTATTTTTGGACATAAGCCATTGTATGAATGGAGTTGTATGAGTTACAATGATGTATCTGTCCTGCTGATGAACTTTTGGGCTGTCTCCACTTTGGGACTATGGCAAACAATCGTGTTATTAGCATTCTTAAATAGGAAGCTTAGTGGACATCTGTATGCACTTTTCTGGAGTATATACCCCAAAGTAGAATTACTGGTCACATGGTATGTTTATCTTCAATGTACCTAGACAATGCCAAACTGATTTCTACCAAGGATTTGAGGAAGATAGTAACAATGGGCAGCTTTTTTTTTTTACTTTATTTTTTCAGTGATCCAAGATTCATTGTTTTTTTTTTTTGTGTGTGTGTGTTTTTAAGATTTTATTTATTTATTTGACAGAGAGAGACATAGGGAGAGAGGGAACACAAGCAGGGGGAGTGGGAGAGGGAGTAAGCAGGCTTCCTGCCAAGCAGGGAGCCCGACGCGGGGCTTGATCCTAGGACTCTGGGATCATGACCTGAGCCGAAGCCAGACATTTAACGACTGAGCCACCCAGGTGCCCCCCAAGATTCATTGTTTGAGCAGCTTTGAATGATTTCTAGTCAAAGCTTGATTTTTTTTTTTTTTTTAAGATTTGAGAGAGACAGGAGTACATGCATGCATGTGTGTGAGTGGGAGGACGGGGAGAGGGAGAATCCTTAAGCAGACTCTATGGGGCTCCATCTCAGGACCCTGAGATCATGACTTTAGCTGAAACCTAGAGTCAGCCGTTTGACTGAGCCACACAGGTGCCCCAAAACTTGATTTTTTTTTTAAGCTAGTTTTGAAGGCGCAGAATCTGATTCTGGGCATTAGTTGATTATTTTACTTGCCCAGTGATAGCAAATATAATCTTTGTGGAAGAATTAGGGAGAAAGCATTGTGTGTAATAGGTACATAGGCTCAGGCTGTAAGAAAGAACTGGGAGTTTAGGGTTCTGCTACTCAACTGCTGTGTTGACTTTCAGCCCAGGTTCAGTTTAATTACCCGGAAAACATATTAACACAGAGAGATGCAATAGAGAATAAATGAGGTATCAGATATAAAGTGCCTAGAACAGTGCTTTGCCCATGGTAGGTGCTCAAATATTGTTCTTTGTACTATTTAAAAAGGGAAGTGTTAGCCTGTCCTAATGTTCACTTTCTTATTTACTGAAATGTATCTGTGAGACTTTAAGGTGTGTCTGCAGTAGAAACCTGCCAAAATTCTTGGGTTCTCATTCTCAGTCACTTTTTTTGGAGAATGTAACTTACACTTTTGTGGAGTGAATAGTGATGTCAAAATTTCTGCACGGTTCAGTCTCTAATAGACTGAACAAGGGCTCCATTAAGGGAGAAGGTTAAACATTGCAGAATAAAGCAGTGTTTGTGTTTTTACTTGTGTGTGAATGTGTGTGCCAGCATGGAGCTACCTCTGCTTCCACAGTCCAGGAAAATTCCAGTTTCACTAGATGATAGTATGTGTGTGAATATGTGTATGTATGTTTATATCATACTTTTCTGTGCTTACACCTTGGAGTATTATGCTTGGGGGAAATGACATAAAGAGCTAAAAGATAAACATTGCTCATATCCAGCAAGTTTGGGGTTCTTTCCTAGAAATGAGTAATTTGGGGTTTTGTGGAAACTTCTATTTGTTTATTAAAATAACCAGTGATAAATTACAGACTGGCATGAAAATTTTATATGGATTTTTAAGATAATGTTTTAGGAAAATCTGTACCTTTAGTGGGCTACTTTGGCCCTTGCCCTAACTCTTCTGGGGATATATATGAACTTTTCTCTTAAAGATAAGAAAAGATTGGAAATCAGTATTAATCCATGGGTCTTCTCATGGGCTCTTACACTGTCTTTTGTTCTCCTTCTGTGGCTTTATTTCCTTGGGCCCTGGCAAGAGGGGGTCTTCTCCTTGATGCAGACAAGGCTGGGGTTGGGATTAGAAGTGCAGCAGTAAGGTTGGTAGGGCTTGTTATCTCCCTTGCATGATGGCAGAAAATATTGTTTTCTGCAACATCAAAAATAATGACAAAACCCTGCAACAAAACCCCTGCATTCTTAAAAGCAGTCACAAGAAATCAGGAGCTAGAGTCATATATTTTAAGATTATTAAGGTCATTTCTTTTTCTTGGCCAATTTTATACACAGATATTTTAAACTTCCTATTCTAGTCCGCAACCATCTGCAAATATTGTGAGAGTTTAAATTCTGGATCCTGCATTCTACAAGGTAAGATACTATATTTCATGCTTGTAAAAAATGAGGAGTTTGGTCTGATTCTACAATCCTGGTAGCTTCCATTTCTCAAATTCAAGGATTGCACTTTGAGTTTCTCTCTGGTTAAGTGTTTAGTGTGACAAGGGGAAACTGAGTTTAACATAAAGTTGGGCTTGCTACAAAGACTCAGGTAATGAAGATCTCTTAGTTATCTTGGCAAGATCTTTTTAGCTAGCTATATTTTGACTTAAAGTCTGTGAACTTCACCTTTCCATTGAGTGCCTCCAAATACTTTTCTCAGATGTACAGTGGCTCTAAGAGTATTACATATAATGTGTTTTTTGCATGATGAGCCTTATCATTTGATTAGATCACATAATTTTTTAAAGGTGAAAACTGGGGGACGCCTGCATGGCTCAGTTGGTTAAGCAGCTGCCTTCGGCTCAGGTCATGATCCTAGCATCCTGGGATGGAGTCCCGCATCAGGCTCCTTGCTCGGCAGGGAGCCTGCTTCTCTCTCTGCCTCTGTCTGCTTGTGCTCTCTCTCTCTCTCTGACAAATAAATAAAATCTTAAAAAAAAAAAAAGGTGAAAACTGGGTGTGGAAACACTGGTTGTTAATACGCCGTTATGAAAGCCTTTACAACACAGTTGTTAACTTTGTCCTAATCTAGGTACTTGGTGTTTTGGCATGTTTACTATTCTTGCTAGAGATCATGAGTCCATGGTCTTTCACTTTCCTATGTGTTCAGGTGTATGTAAAGTCCTTTAAAAAATTACATGCAGTAAAATTCACTCTTCATGGGCACCTGGGTGGCTCAGTGGGTTAAAGCCTCTGCCTTCAGCTCAGGTCATGATCTCAGGGTCCTGGGATCGAGGCCTGCATTGGGCTCCCTGCTCGGCGGGGAGCCTGCTTCCTCCTCTCTCTCTGCCTGCCTCTCTGCCTACTTGTAATCTCTCTGTGTCAAATAAATAAATAAAATCTTTAAAAAAAATTCACTCTTCATGGTGCATTCACTTGATAAAGTTATGTATCTAACACGAGAGTGCTGACACAGAACAGTTCCATTACCCAAAAATTCTCTTGTATTTTTCCTTTATAGTTGATTCCTTCCCATAGCTCCAAACTTTGGCAACCATAAACTTGTTTGCTGTGTCTCTAGTTTTGCCTGCTTGAAATATCATATAGTCTTTTGAATCTGTCTTTTTGGGCCTAATGAGATACATTTGAGGTTCATCCATATTGTTGTGTAAATCAGTAATTATTTTTCATTGTTGAGTGGTATTTCATTGTGTGCCTGCAATGCAGTTTGTTCATCCATTCACAAGTTGAAGGATCTCCATTATTTCCAGTTTTTGACAACTGTGAATGAAGCTGCTATAAATATTTACATACATATTCTTCACATAAGTTTCCATATTTCTTAGGAAAATGTGAGATTGCAGCCTAGTATAGTAAGTACATGTTGAATTATAAACTGCCAAACTCTTTTCCATACTGACTGTACCGTTTTGTATTTCTCACTCATGTATGAGAATTCCACTTGCTCCACATCATTGCCAGTGCTTTGTTATGGCAGGTTTTTTCCCCCCCAATATTTTAGCCATTCTAGTAGGTATTTGGCATTGCCATTATATTTTTAATGATGTTGATCATCTTTTTACATGTTTATTTGCCACTCATACATCTTCTTTGGTGAGGAGGCTATTCAGAGCGTGTGCCCACTTTTAAATTACATTGTTTTCTTACTGAATTTTGAGGGTTCTTTATGGATTGTTTATAAGTTTTGTCAGATATTTGTCTTGGAAATATTTTCTTCTACTCTGTGGCTTATATTTTCCTCTCAATAGTATCTTTCATAAGGCTAAGACTTTACATTTTGATGAAGTCCCAATTTATCATGATTTTCCTTTTGTGGAACACACTTCTGGTGTCATTATTAAGAACTCTGCACAATCTGTAATCTCCAACTAAAAATTTTCGTGTTTTGCATTTTGGATCTATTGAGTTACTTTTTTAAAATTTATTTTATTTTTTAATTTTATCTACTTGACAGAGACAGAGCGAGATCACAAGTAGGCAGAGAGGCAGGCAGAAAGAGGAGGAAGCAGGCTCCCCACTGAGCAGGGAGCCCGATGCAGGCCTCGATCCCAGGACCCTGAGATCATGACCTGAGTTGAAGGCAGACATTTAATGACTGAGTCACCCAGGTGTTCCTAAAGTAATCTAGATTTAAAATCCAAAATTTATCTCCAGGAATGCCTGCAGTTCAGGTAAACTGTGAAAGAGACTATTTCTGGAGAACTGTAGCTATACTCTATGAACCATAGAACTTACATTAGCCATGTCAAATCTCCTATGAGAATAGCACTGGGTCCTCTGTTATTTCCTCAGTTTGTATATGAATTCGATTACATTGAATTGGGGAAAAAAGTTCTGGAAAACTACTTGTAGTGATGAGCTACTAAGCAGCATATATGTAAGAAGCATATAAAGTATGAATTTAATAAATCTGTTGGAAGTTTAATGGTCATCTTTGAAATCCATTCATTGTGATAAATGTCCACACTAAAGTCCCTCTTTGAAAGGCTAGCTTGCATCATCTCTCATTCATTAAAACCATTTCTTTTTTGAAAAAAATTTGAAGGCAGTTTTACAACAAAAGGAAAGGAAGCTTAATCCATGAACTATAAACCACTTTGACGTTATCCTCATCTGAACTTTGGTTTCCTTCATTTTTCAGTTGCCCTTTGAACTGCACAAGATGCTTCTATTGTTTTGTAGTTGTTTTAGTGCTCAAATTTGTAATCTGCTTATACTTTGTCATTAACAGTTCTGATGCTCTATAGGTATTCATCATTATCTCTTATTATCTGCTTAATAAAACATTTGGGCAGTACCATGTTACATTATTCCATTAACTTAATGTGTATTATCTACATGGACATTCAAATTGTTTTCAAATATTTGCTGAGATATTAGTGCACAGTCTTGGTGGAATAGCCTTTTGTTGTTTTGCTCTATTTAAAATGCATTTCTTTTTGATTCAAAAGATGATACCACCTTACAGTGCCACCAGCACACAGGGAATACTAAGGTCAACACAATATTGCCATTTCTTAGTGTGAATATTTAAAACTTTTGAATAAGTTGAGTAATATAAATTTTTATCTCAGGGTTGACTAAATTTCTATTAAGAGTGAGATTGAACATTTTCCATATGTTAGAGTCCCCTTTTGTGTGAATAAACTGTTCCTCTTCATTGTCCATTTATCTTCTGGTGGGCTTGATATTTTCATGTCACCTATATTAACATCTTACTGCAAATATTTCCATGATTTTGGTTTTTTTTTTTTTTCTTGAGAGAATGAGAGCACAAGTGGGGGTATGAAGGTATGGGGGTGGTGGGGGAGAGGCAGTGAGTACCTTAAGCAGGCTCCATGCAGGGCTTGATCCCACCACCATGAGATTATAACCTGAGCTGAAATCAAGATTTGGAGGCTTAATTGGCTGAGCCAGCCAGGCACCCCTTGGTTTTCCTTTTTAACAAAACTGACTTCTTTAACAAAACTGAGAGGGAGCCAGGGAGCGGCAAGATGGCGGAGGAGTAGGAGACCGATTATCATCAGGTCCCAGGAATTC
>LNAC01000153.1:4878108-4960076 GCA_002007465.1 Ailurus styani | reverse complement strand
CCCCGTCTGGGTTGTTTCCTGTTTGGAGGGGCAGGAGCGGGGGTGGGGTGGCTCGTTCCTGCTGAGCAGGTGCTCCTTGTTGCTCCCCTGGGGGCAGCCTGGCCCACTGCCTCTACGCTGAGGAGATCTGCTGGTTTGTCAGCTCTGCTGAGGGAGCCAAATGACTTCATTCTAATGGGGCATGATTCAACGCAGGGGAATAGGTGATTGATGAAATGGGGCCCAGATGGCTCTGTAGAGTTCATTTATTTAACATGGGTGAGCTATTTGCTTCTAGGAAGACGTTGACTCACTCTGACTTCCATTATGCAAACTATCCACAGGAATCTCTGCTCTTAAGATTCACGTTGGTCCCTGTGTTTTCCCCTTTACCTATTTAATCATCAGGTCAGCAAGTATGTGTGGCAGCATTTGGTCTGTGCCAGGTACTGTGCCTGGCCGGGGACATGGCTGCCCATATGGGGCCCTCAGACCTGTCCACAGGTGGTCGGTACTCTAGCTCTGGGGTGCAAGTGAACCGGAGTGCTCTGGGGGCTGGAAGAGGGCATTTTTCTCAGTCACGAAGGCTTCCTGGTGAGAATTTGGCCTAAGCAGACCCTATAAGGTGCTGGGAGTGTGTCAGTGGAGAGGGGTGAATGATGGTCTCTGCAGAGGGGAAGCAGTTTCCCCCTGGAGCGCAGATGGAGGGGTTCCTTCGTTCCACTGAGAAGGAAGAGCAGGGAGAAAGGAAGTGCAGGCGTGGGCAGCTGGCAGGTGGAGGGTGGGGCTTAGGAGAGCAGGTTTGGAAGAGCCACCGGCAAGAAGGGTAGAAGGGAGCTGAGCCAGGTGTCCAGGCCCTGCCCTTGCAGAGCGGTCCTCTGGGCCCAGCCCACCTCCATCCAGATACGATACAGGGGCCACAGAGTCAGGATCGTCTCACTGGGCACCTGCATTCCATATCTGCAGTCTACTCCAGCCAACAGAAGTCCATATTTACCTGTTTCTTTTCCTAGCCCTTCTTGACTGGCTTTGAAGTTATATACCTAAGCACAAATTTTGACGGCCACTTATTAGCTGGATGGACTCAAACAAATATTTTCTTCTCAGAGAATCAGTCTCTTCATCTGAAAAGTGGGAAGATTAATACACCTCCCTGGTTTCATTTAGAGATGATATGTGTAAAGTGCCTAGCAAAACCCCAGGATGTAGGAATGGAAGTTATGGCTGACATTTATAGGTATTTACCTTGTGCCAGGCATCACTGTGAGAACTTTGTATAGATTAATCTCCTTCACAACCCTCTGAGCTACGTAGAATCATTACCTTCATTTATAGCTTGGGATATTGAAACACAGAGAGGTTGAGGAACTTGCTCAAGGTCACACAGTTAGTAGGGTGACACACTCTTAACCATCACTGCCCTTCATGGTTGGTGCTCAAGAAGCAATGATTTTTTAAAAATTTTCTTTGTTGTCGTTGGCTGCCTTTTCCATGGCTGACAGTGATAGTGCGACCCTGTCAAGTGCCCCAGTGCTTTGCATCCGCTGTGGAGCATTGATGGGTGGACTGAAGAGCACAGGCCTCAGAGTCTGGCTGCCTGGGCCCACACCCTGCCTCTCCCCCTGACCTCGGGGCTGCTGGTGGCCCTCTGTGCCAGTTCCCTCATCACGGAAATGAGGGGAGGGGTGACACCTAAGCTCATTGGGTTGTTGTGAGGACTCAGGGAGAAAAAGCCCAGGGAGCATTGAGCATGGTGGCTGATGTCGTCTTGTTATCCTGTTAAATTCTTCCCCGTGCTCTTCTCTGGGACCCTCTGTCGACACACATGGTGTGTGCAGGTGGGAGCTGAAAGAATCCCACATGACACTGTCACTGTGCACAAGAGGCATATGGGAGCTCCTTGTGCCAGTGACATGTGGCATGATTTACAAAAGGGCCTGACATTTCTAGCAGTCTGGATAACTAACTTATCATGACCAGACTGGTGGTTTAGCATTTGCAACCCTTCCCCTTTGCAGGTGGTGCCTCTGCCTTGTTTTGTTTGGGGCTAGAAACATAGCAGCGTCCCTGCAGGTCCGGGGCTCACGACGTTTTTTTGCTCTCGGCATCCCCACGATCGTCTGTCGAAGCCAGGGATCTCTTTCCTGGAAAAGGATTTAAATGTGTAAAATATATGCACAGGATTATAAAGGAAACCAACTACGTTGAAATTTGGTCATCAGAGTATTTAAAAATATGCTTTGGAAGCAGTGCTTCTTAATGCGTTCAGCAACAAGATTGCGTGGTTAGTACAGTGCTGCTGTGGTTATGAAGTAGCGATAGGAATAAATATTTCAAGATACTTGAGGTACCTGTGACATACACAAAGTAGCTCTTTCTTTTGATGACCTGGTTACAGGAGAACACGGACACTGCTGTGGTTTGTAGCAGTAAGAGTATTCCTGCAGTTTCCATGGGGTTAAGAAGCCCTGTCCTAGATGGTGTGTGAACTTTAGAGGAAAGCCTGGGTCAGCCGGAATGATGGGGGTCTGCTGGCCCCCCAGTGTTCAGGGACCATCCAGTCCATGCAGGACACTGTGCCGGATATTCTGCACATTGTTTATTTTCATTTCATGCTCTTTTCTTATTTTGAAATTACTTCAAATTTATAGGCATGTTTCAACAATCAAGGCTTTTACTTTTCCTGAGGCGTCTGAGAGTAAGTCACCTATGTGAAGCCCCGTCACATCTGAATACTTTAGTGTGTACTTCCTAGAAGCAGGGACACTGTCCTGTGTAACCCAGCACAGCCATCAGGAGCGGGGAATGAGCAGACTCTTCACGATATTTGATCCTCAGACTCCCTGGTGTTCCACTGCTTGTCCCACAAAGCCCCTTGTAGCCAAAGGACCCAAATGAGGATCACACGTTGCTCTGTTTTGGTTCTTTTTTTGTTTTTTTAAAAGATTTTATTTATTTATTTGACACACAGAGAGAGAGAGAGATCACAAGTAAGCAGAGAGGAAGGCAGAGAGAGAGGGGGAAGCAGACTCCTTGCTGAGCAGAGAGCCTGATGCGGGGCTCGATCCCAGGACCCTGAGATCATGACCTGAGCTGAAGGCGGAGGCTTAACCCACTGAGCCACCCAGGCGCCCCGCTTTGTCTTGATGCTTTAGTCTTTAGTCTGGAATAGTTTCTCAGTCTTTCCTTGACTTTCATGCACTTCATACTTTTGAAGTGTCCAGGCCAGTCCTGTTGTAGAGTGTCCTTCAGTTGGGGTTTGTCTGATGTTGCCTGGTTGATTGGGTTCAGGTACATGTCTTTGGCAGGAATGTCCTCTCATTGTGTTCTATCTGATGGTACACGATTTAGATTTGCCTCATTGCTGGCCATGTTGACTTTGATAACTTTATGAAGGTGGTGTCTTCTAGGTGCCTTGACTCTATGGGTCCTCTTATTTCCTGTCATTAAGAAGTATTTTGAGGGTGTTGAGTCTATGGAAATATCCTGATATTCTTCAGACTTTCACCCACCGGTTCTAGCTAGTCAACTGAGGTCACATGGCTGGTAAGGAGCAGAGACCCATCTCAGATCCCTTTGTCATCACTGCATTTGGGATGCGTTTAGAGTGTGGCTCACTTGACCTTTTCTATTTCAATGTAAGTCCCTTGTCCCTAATACCAGGTTTGGGTAGATGAACTTCTTGTCTTTGGAGCAAGAGCAGGTGTGGAAAGGCACTGTTTGTAGTGATGAGAAAGCGATGACCAGCGGCCCTGAGGGGTGGCAGTTTCTTGAGGGCTGTGTCGGGCAGCAACGATGCTCCTTTTGTAGCTGCTGTTCAGAATTGGAAGCACACCTCTCAGCTTTGTTCCAGGAGACATGGTGACAGTCATTCCCCCACTCCTCCTGCAGGTGGTGCTCTCTGACTGTGGCCTGAGCCAGGGCCTGGCACCGGGGATCACCTCCGTCTGGATTTATAAACTACCCACATATGTTTGCATAATGTCAGGATGTACTCTTTTGAAATTCTTCTCTTCATGTCAGATTCCCATTGTCATTTCCAGGAAAAGCAGCAATTAGACTACGAAGAGCTGATTCAGGTCTTGAAGAAGGAGCAGGACATCTATACTCATCTGGTAAAATCTCTGCAGGACCCAGACAGGTAAGGTTACTGTTTGGACATCATACACATATGCAGACACGTGTATTTTGAATAAATATGGTTGGTGTCTGAGGCAGCAAAGCCCTCCCCGTTTGCTTAGGGAGCTTAAAGTGCTTGGATGATGGCTGCCTTACTTAAATCACATAAACATATTTTATATCAAGAATTGTCTGGTTTTGGGGCATCTGGGTGGCTCAGCTGTTTGAACATCTGACTCTTGATTTTGGCTCAGGTCATGACCTCAGGGTCATGAGATGGAGCCCCATGTCGGGCTCTAGTCTCTTTCTCCCTCTTCCGCTGCCCCTCCCTCCAGGCACTTTCTCTGTCTCTCTCTCTTTCAAATAAATAAGTAAATCTTTGAAAAAAAGAATTGTCTAATTTTTGGATTGTTTGATTTTTTATCCTAATGAACGTAGGATTAAAGTAGCATAATAATAATTACTTGTTTTTATTGTACTTTATCATAGATTTAGAACGTGCTTCCATGTGTATTACCTCATATGATCCTCATAGCTGTTCTGTGAGGTAGTATTGTTATCCCTGTGTTCTATGAGGCCAAGAACACAGAGAGGTTAGGTGACTTGTCCAAAGTTACACAGGTGGTGAGTGACCACACACAGGGACTCCAGCAAGTTTCTGTGTCCTGGAGTGACTGGTGGCGTTATAGGGTTGCTGAGATGATCTGGAGCCAGTGAGGTGTGGTGGCGAGAGCCACTGGAGGCGAGTGGTCTTGCTCTGTCCTAGCTCTGTGTGCACAGGCAAGTGGGCCCCTCTGGGCCTCTGTTCGCCGGTGCAGGCTTGGCCTCCGTGACTTCTCCTGTCATGATCTACTCTCGCTACACACCAGGTTAGTTACACGTGAAAGGTCTGGGGTTCATTTCAAAACCGTGCAGAAGCAGAGGGAGTGGGTGGGGATACTGTTGGAACGAGAGCAGCCGTGGCTGCCTGGTGGTCTGGACTGGGGTGTGGGTAGACGGGGAGGGGCTCTTATATGAGCCTTTCTTCATTTGTATATGTTTACAAATTTCTAGAATAAAAAGTTAAAATATCCCCCGTCACTGCTCCTTCTCTGACACCTTTCACTCTGGCTGGAATGGTTTTCACTGGTGCAGGTTCTGTGCCTTCCTGCTTCTGCCTTTGCGGGGGCCCCCACACCCTTCTCTTGTCGCCCAGAGGCCCTTGAGAATTCAGCTGGAGGGCTGCCCTTGTGAGGAGGCCGTCATTGCTGTTTGTCTGTCCTCACGGCTGCCCCTGCAACCCTTTGGGTGCTCGGCCGTGACTGGCCTGCCCCTCATCAGGCCCGCGCACCCCTGAGGGCGGAACCCTGCCTCCTCGGCGGCTCTGTTTCCCAGCGCCTGTCAATGGGGCTGGGTGGAGGGGGCACCCAGTGGATGCGGGTGCCCCCCACCCCCAAACCTGCGTCTGGTCTTCTGAGATAGGAGATTGTCTTCAGATTTGTTGATCTGAAGTGAGTTTAGAGAAAACGGAAGCATGCTGATGAAATTCTGGGAGTAGACATCACTCTCTAAAAATGAGCGTTTTCCAGAAGCCTTAGCTGCTCAGCATGACTACTCGGGGAGGGGTGAGTGAAGCTGGGAGGCTGTGGTGGCGGTGGGGACGGGCCAAGTCCCGGCAGCTTCTCTGGGTCCTGTGCGGCGTGGGATGCTTAACAGCATCTCAGCTTTTACTGCTGCATTCCAGAAGCTCCCGCCCCTGCCCCAGCGTGACGGCCACCAGTGTCTCCAGATAGTGCCACATCTCCCTCGGGAGGTTAGATTGTCGCCAGATGGGAGTCACTGCTGGAACTCAGGAGAATCAGAAAGTTCGGCGTACCAGCATCCTCTTTGGTTTGGGAGGTGCTCGGGTATGTGGACGGAGGGAAGTAATGCGTGTTGAGTGTCTTGTGTTTGGCTTTATGCTAAACTCTTTCCCATGTAACTCCCAACAGAGTTGAGAGCTAATCCTTCAAACCGTCCCGAAGGGAAGGAATTACCCCCTTTCCACAGATGAGGAAGGCGGGCAGGACTCAGGCAGTTCAGCCGACTTGCCCGAGGTCACAGAGCTAGTCATGGGTGGCGGGCCGTGTGGAGCGTGGCTCCGTCTCCTCCTCTCTGCCAGCGCCTCCTCCCGCTCCCCTGCAGAAGGAGGAATGCACAGGGCTTTTGTTTCTTTCTAGGTGAATCCCCTTTTGTTCCACCAACTCCTCGCACCTTGAAAAGGCCCTGGAGTTAGGGAAACATAAATGACAGACACGGGAGCAGCAGCTGTGTACTTTTCACCCTGTCAGAGAATGGAAGGGGGAGGGAAGCAGTGAGCGTTGCTCAGCCCTAATCGCAGCAGCTTCGCTAAAACAATCTCCTTTTCTCCCCCTGCTTAAGTGTCTCTGCAGCACGACTGCATCCAGGCGAGTGCTCTGACACCTCTGTGAGGTTTTCCCATCAGCCTTACAAATTGATCATTATGATTGTCTTGAAATGGAACAGGTACAAGTTGCTGGTAGGGCCCCTTCCCTCGCAAGAAGACCGCTTCACAATGAACCATCGTCCAAGCGGCAAGCATAGACGATTAGACATAATGGTTTATTTTCCTTCTGATATATGTTGATTTATACGTGCAGCTCGATGGATGGAGCTGGAAGAAATCTCTGAAGGAGAGTGGGACTCGAGTCTGTAGCACAGACGTTTGGAGCAGTAGCTCCTAGCCATTTCGGGGCTCTGGACCCCTTTTGAAAAATCTGATGAAAGCTCCTGGGCCCTGTCTTTTGGAACATCCACATATTCTTACATTTTTGCAGAGAGTCTCAAGGTGTTGATGGACCCTCTTAGGGAACCGTAGGTCAGACGCTGGACAGGGAGTGATGTATTTCTCCGGATTTAAAAAAGGAGGCTTTCTGATTTGTTAATGTGTTTTGCTGGTCTTGAAAAATGTTCATATACTTTGACCCAGTAATTGCACTGCTGGGAATCGGGCTTAAGAAATGAACCTGCATGTGAAAGACTTTAGGCACGGAGATGTTCAATGAAACATCGTTTACATTGTGCAGATGTTGGCTGGGGTCTCTGTTCCTCTGAGAGCTGGGTGTACTCAGTTCAGATCCCGGCCAGGTGCCACTTCAGGAGGAAGCCAGACCCCATCGGGTGGGTCTGCGCCGCCCAGATGAGTACCACTAGCCAGGGGACTGACTGTCAGCATTGCAACTAAGAACAGTTATCTGTTCAGTTCCTTGGTGGTTAGCTGCATTTCAGCTGCTCAGTAGGCACGTTTAGCTAGTGGCTACCCTATTAGTGCATATACAGAACACTTCTAACTTCCAGAAAGTTCTGTTGAACAGCACCCCAGGATTCCTGGAGGTTCTGGGAGGCGTGCATTTTCATGGCCTCTTCTCACACCATGTGACACTCACTGACCCAGATGTGACACTTGGCACTCCCCACCTCAAATAAAAATCCATCCCACTCTGCATTTGTGAGTGGGGCTGACCTATCAAAGCAGAGTTCTATTGGCCCCTAAATCAGTCCTTTCTTTCCTCCTGTTATCAACTCCCTCTCTTTCTTTTCTTTTTTCTCTTCCTTCCTGCCCCTCAGTTTTATCCCCAGTACCATGTCTTTCAGGAGTGACACATTCGCTCTTCTCGCTTCTCTCTTTTGAAGCCTGGATGCCAGGTGACACTGAGGCCTCTGGAGAGCCTCCTCTTCTACAGCCAAGCTCTTGCAAGGCATTACTCCAAACTGAGAAGTATTCTGGGGAATGACATTATCTCTCCCTGTTTATACCTGTAGCAAAAACTTGGAAATGACCCAAATGTCCACTAATAAGCACATGAGTTCAAGTGAATGGTGGGACATTCACCTGATTAATATTACATAGTCATTGAAAATGAAGCTTGCAAATAATTTCCAAAAATGTAGGGAGATACTTAAGTGAGGAACACACAATTCAGCATCATATGTCAAGTATTACTTTCACCTTGTAAAAATACTCAAGGAAAAAGATTGGGAGGAAATGCAGTCTGGGGGCACCTGTCTGGCTCAGTCCGTAGAGTGTGCGACTCTTGATCTTGGGGTTGTGAGTTCAATCTCACGTTGGGTAGAGAGATTACTTAAAAATAAATAAAATCTTAAAAAAAGAGACCCGCAGCCTGCCCCATGTTAATTGGTCATGGGATCATGTTAGTTTCTTATGCTTTTGTATTTTTTTTCCATACTCATTTATTTACTTTTATAACCAGAAGAAAACCCACTGATAACCTAACAATCAAGGGGAGGCTGGCTGGCTTTTGTATCTTAGAGCACAAATAGGTCTGTTTGAAAACGGCTGGTGTTTTTGGGTGATGTATAAACGTGTTGAGTCACTATATTTATTCTACACCTGAAACTGATATTACCCTGCATGTTAACTAACTGAAATTTAAGTAAAAACTTAAAAAAAGTTTTCTGATGTCTTGCTTTACCAAGTATCAACAGCCTGCAGTCTGAGTTAAACAGCATTTTCGCTTTGCGGAAGCAGCTAGAGCAGGACGTACTCTCCTATCGGAATTTGCAAAAGACCCTGGAGGAGCAGATCAGTGAAATTCGGAGGCGGGAAGGTGCGTGCTCTCTCATATGTGTTTCCCTCTGGTTTTCCCATGTAGCTGAACTTTAAGAAAGTCCTGAAACTCCCACAGGGGATGAAGAGCCCACAGGATTTCACGTTAATGTCGGCCCTGCCAGTCTGTGTGTGTCCGGCTTCGGCCTTCATGGGAGGGCTCAGCGCATCGTGTCCGTTTGCCTATCGGGGCACCCACTGCAGAGTCTGGATCACACAGATGCATGGCACTGAGGTTGCTTGTTTCGTGGTGAAACTTTGCTCTTAGCATTGTCACGACCACAAGTGGATTCCTTAGGGAGGGCTACAAAGTGAGGGGCCTGTGGTCCTAGCATTGCTGTGCTCATCATAGCAACACTCAGCCCTCTCCCTTGCTAGAACCTGGGTCCCCACGGGTCTGCACCAGTATCCTTTTCCTTTCTGTCTTGAGTCTGGTGCTTGGCATGTATGGGTATGAGGACTTGGTACTAGCAGTGGTAGGCTTGATGTGTCTGGAGCACCTGCTGTGTACAAGGCACAGGACCAGGCACTCCATTTCTTATCTCTGGTCCTGACGATCACCCCATTGGCTGGCATCGGTGTTGACTTCATTTCACAAATAAGAAACTGGGGCTTGGGTTGGGGGTGGGGTGGATTGACCCACGTTCAAGCCAGGATATCTTCCTTTGAAGTGTAGGTCTTTCTAGTACCTTAGGTATATCAGCTCTTAGCCCCAGATTGTTAGACGAGATGGTGTTTGTAGACCTCTCTCATTCAGTAAATAGCCTGCCCTTCCTCCGTGCCTTCTCTCCCTGTTGGGAAGTGACCTTTGGTGCAGAGGAAGCAGACCTTTGCGCAGGTGACCAGGGATTCTTTTATCTTAGATCTAGCAGCCAATTTCTGCACTTGCTGTGGTCACAACACAGACGGCTCTGGGCCAGTAAAAAAATACATCAGGCGCTTTTATTTCCCTGGAGCGCTACCCTTGAGGGTCATGTCTAATTTTCCTGTATCCTCACCTAAACAGAATCACTCCCTCATTTAAACTGAAATCACCATTCGCTGGTGCCATTTAGAGTGGTCTCTAGGTACAGCACTTGATATGCAAATTATAATTCAGAATAGGCCACAGTGAAAGCCTGCAGCCCATGATGAAACCATACATTGAGGTACCAGCCTGTAGAGAAAGAGGGAAAATTACCTTTGCTCCGAAGGTGGTATATTCAACTCCGTATTTGTACTTATTCCCCCTTGTAGCAACCCCCCCCCACTTCTCCCAATTCAAATTGCCTTATATGGATTATATTAGGATTGGGCTTGGAAGGATCTATTTCTGATATTCTTTTTCTCCCCCCCCCTTTTTTTTTGCAGAAGAACCATTTTCATTTTATAGTGATCAAACATCTTATCTGAGTATTTGCCTCGAAGAGCCCAATCGGTTTCAAGTGGAACATTTTTCTCAAGAAGAACTTAAGAAAAAGGTATTGACCTGTTAACTTTCAGTCCTTTGTTATTTGTTGTCTCTTGCTTTCCTGATCTGAGGTGTAAGAATCTGAAAGCCCCTTTCCTCTCCTTTCTTCCCTCTCTTCCTGCCTGTCTTCGCTCCTTCTTTGTTCCTTCTGTGCTTGTTACCTGGCATTCCCTCCCCCGTGCCTGACACCCGCCTTCTCAGACTGGAGGACCAGCCCAAGCCTGATCTCCACTAGCAGATGCTCTCCAGGCCCTCCCTCAGGTCATTCTCCTCTCCTTTTGTACCTAACTGCGTTGATGTCATGCTCATACTGATCTGGAATTATCTGGTTATTTGTCTGTATCCCCACCAGGTTGTGAGCATCTTCAAGTTAGTGATTGTGTCTGACTTATTTTTGATTTTCTAGTACCTACCACACACTGTGGGAGTTAATACGTGCTTTCTGAAAGAATAAAGATCCAGATTTGATAAGTAAATCTCTTTTTAAAACTGGAAACCAGGTTTCCCAGTCTGTAGATTGTTGGTGCGATTAGAGTGGTTTAGTACTTCAGGATCCTAACAACCACTGATAAGAGTAGGAAGTGTGAGCTCAGAGGAGACTGTGATCGATCATACAATTATCATATATGTATGACAGACTCAGTTTCTGTCTTAGAATAGTTCGCATTCTGGCAGAGCCGTCAGACGTGTAAAGAGGTATCTGTAGTGTGGGGTGCAGGGGTTGCTGAAGTAGACGGCTGTGCAGGGGAGGGGCAGCAGGGAAGGAGAGGTTAATTGTCAGGGTGCGGGGGGCTCACTTGATCAGAGGAAGCTTTTCAGCAGAAGTGAGACCTGAAGTGGGTTTTGAAGGATGAATAGTAGGAGTTTGTCTAGGTAGAGGGCATTCTCTGCAGAGAGAGAGAAAGTAGGTGTAAGGTACTAAAAGTAAGGAGAACAGAAAGGAGAATTACAGATTTCAGTATCTTGGGGAGGAGCGGAGCAAGGAGCACTGAGGCATCGTAGTTCTCGAAGATGAAGAGAATGGAAGATGATAGCAGCTGACAGCACCTCCTGTGGCAATGTTTCAGGGCAGGAAGTAGTTCACGTGGTTGGCACTTAGTGTTTATAGAGTCAGAATGTTCTGCTCTTCTCACTATGGTCTCGAGGGTTGGGTCTAGCTTGTCTTCATGCGTATTGGACATCTGTTGTGTGTAGTCAGGGGGAGCTTTACCACTTTATTGGAGGGGCTGATGCTCAGTCCATTAAGAAGTCTGCAAAATTCTACTGGGTATTTACCCTAAAAATACAAATGCAGTGATCCGCAGGGGCACATGCACTGAATGCTTATAGCAGCAATGTCCACAATAGCCAAACTATGGAAAGAACCTGGATGTCCATCAACAGGTGAATGGATAAAGAAGATGTGGTATATATACGCAATGGAATACTATGCAGCCATCAAAAAACCGAAATCTTGCCATTTGCAATGACGTGGATGGAACTAGAGGATATTATGCTGAGCGAAATAAGTCAATCAGAGAAAGACGATTATCATATGATCTCTCTGATATGAGGAATTTGAGGGGTAGGGCGGGTAGTTGTGGGGGGTAGGGAGGGAAAAAATGAAACAAGAAGGGATTGGGAAGGAGACAAACCATAATAGACTCTTAATCTCATGAAACAAACTGAGGGTTCCTGGGGGGTGGGAGGGTAGGGATAGGGTGGATGGGTTATGGACATTGGCAAGGGTTTGTGCTATGGTGAGTGCTGTGAAAGGTGTAAGCCTGGTGATTCACAGACCTCTACCCCTGGGGCAAATAATAATTAAAAAAAAGAAAAGAAAAAAGGAAAAGTCTGCGAAACTACTAGCCATTGGGGTTTGAAGCTTGTAGGCAACAAAGGTGGTGTTTGCTTAATTGCTGATGTACCTGGTCTAGCAAGACCCGTGCCTTAAGGAGGAGCAGGGGACTGGGAGCCCTGGGATCTCAGCTCCAGGCCCTCTCTGCCTCTGTGGAGGCAGCTGCCCTTTCCCCCCTGGCGAGGCACTTTGGCCATCATTATCTGTCCTTTAATTCCCCAGACATCCCCAGCCGTGGGGCCTTGGGCAATAAACTTCTTTGTATGCCAGCTCCTCATTGTAAAACGGGAATAGTTATTCCAGCCTGTCCACCTCCTCAGGATTTTTGTAAGGAATGAATGACTGAAGCTTGTGGGAGTATTTTAGTAGCTGTAAATTGCTTTGTAATTGAAGATGATGATTATTACTGACATCGCTAGATAGGTATACAAAGAAGGTCGATGCTCTGAAAGAAGGCTCTGACACAGTCTTGGAATTGTCAGTCTTGTGGGCTTGTCCTCCAGGGGGCCTCCAGTACCAGACGGAGGTCGTCTTAGCTGTCACAGTAGCCTGTGCCAAGGACCTCAGTGTACATGATTCTGATCAGTTCCCATAGTAGCCCACACCACAGATGAGGAAATGGAGGCTTGGCCCAGGCTTGCTTTGGAGGGGTAGCTGTGGGATCGGAATACAGGCGTGCTGGTGGTGTTTTCACTGCACCCGGAAGGGGCGCCGGCAGAGTGGAGCCAGGCTGCCTGATCCTCCCCTATTGTGGTGCTGAGAATCCTGCTCAGTAGGAACGTCTGTGTGCGGAACCTGAGGTCGGCTGTGGGCAGCCGCTTCTCTCTCTGCTCTTATCCCTTAGGTCAGTGACCTCATCCAGCTAGTGAAGGAACTGTATACAGACAACCAGCACCTGAAGAAAACCATTTTTGATCTCTCCTGCATGGGTTTCCAGGGAGGTGACAGACTGCAGTCAATAGGACAATCTGAGGTAAGAACAGACAGGCGTGTTCCACGCTAGCCACAAAACGGTACCCACCGCCCAGGTGTCTCCGGACTGCAACTGTCCCGAGGAGGCCCCTGGTGAGACTTCATTTGCTGGATGTGCTTTCGAGGGTCCTGGTCGGTCAGCAGCCTCCCTCAAAGTTTGGGGTATGTCTGCAGGGACACTTTGGCTATCTTTCGATAGCTTTTGACTCCCGAGTCCGGTCGTGGGATCTGTGCTGCAGGCACATCTGGGTGAGTGGTTTGGTCTTGGAGGGATCTGCGGAGTTGCCACATCCCCCAGGTGATTTGGGTAGTGTAGTTGCCATTAAGGAATCCATTAACATGGAAAAACAAATGAGTAACACGTATTTCATTTTTGTATGAATCGTCTGAATTTCGTGCACCTTCTCACTCCCGTGGCCTCCGGACTGGTGTTTGACTGGTGTGTGTCATCCCTTCCTGGGCATACCCGGGGCTCCGACAGTCTGCCTTGTGCGGAGGCCGTGGCGGGAGTCAACAGCCTGTCCGAGCAGAGTCCTCGGGCTACTGGAATTTTCTGCTGGTGGCATTTGAAAGTCCAAAAGGGCCAGGAAAGGTTAAATCATGGTGTCTTCAGGAGGATCATGAAGTGGCCTGTGGTTTGCTGGGCTTGTGTACTTGGTTAGCCCTCCCACTCCAGGAGGGACCAGGGAAGCCTCATCCAGCCCGGTCCCTTCTGGATCTCTGCTCATCTGTGTCAGGTGCTGTCTCCGATTCTCTGTTCTTGGCCCCCACGTGCAGCAGGGGGACCCTGAAGTCGTGCCGGTGAGGAAGAGCTTGTTTCCTCCCTTCAGCCCCTGACTGGCTTCACTCCCCCACAGCAGAGCCTGGCCCCGAGCCTCTGTTAGCCTTTCTCAGAGGACTGCAGCGGTTCTTGCTCTCCAGGGCAGGAGGGCCTTTTTGTCCCTGGGTCCCAGGCCCCTCAGTCTTCACGGTTAGGGTTGTCTTGGACTCAGCCTGGCTTGCAGGTAAAGGAGGTCTTGTTGCCACCTTCTGGGGAGAGATCTGTTAGCCCCGAAGCTGTCTCCTCCCACTCTCAACGTGGGAGCCGCTCACAGGTATTGACGCTGCGCTCTGGCCATCTGCTGTCTTTGAGAGAGGGAATGTTATTGATCTTAGCCTCCTGGGCTCCAGATAATTTTGGAAACTAAGAATATCTGCAGTCCATTTAGGGAGAAACAAGTCTCTTGGTTTATTTTCTCCAAGGCAACATTTTTAATAAGCAGCTCATTCTTCACCTTCTTCATTTGAGTCGTAAATGGCGAGTTTGTTTGTTCATTTACCCTTTGAAAAAAATCTGTTAAATGTCCCATTATGTCCTTTGGAGAACACAGGCTTTTTCCTCTTCCCGCTCTGAGATCTGAATACCAGCCGATTCAGATTTGAATCATTTGTCAGATTGCACTTCACCTTGACGTTCCCTGCGAAAATCCTTGTCCTGTGTAGCTGTTTTCCCATCTTTCCCTGGAATGGGGCAGGCAGGTCCGAAGATCTGCTTGGGAAGGAAGCTGTTCCCACAGTGATCTTGAGCTGAGGGAGGAGAGGTGGCTTAGGCGAGGGTGGGATGGCAGAGGGGGAGGCTGCCGTACTCTGGGTAAGTGTGTGGTTCTCCTTTGATGAGGCCTGGAAATGTCCAGGCTGTCCACAGCCTTTTCTGAAGAGCAGGGCTTGCTGAGCGGGGGGTGGGCACCATTCCTGCTCCTGGGAACCTGCCTATCAGAGAAGGGGGGGTAGCAAATCTATTTTGTGTTTTCAAAATTCAGTATTTTTCTCCAATATTTAATTAACCCACAGCATTGGGTTAAAATAGAGAAAAGAAATCACCCCAATCCTGTCACTTTAAAACACGCACACTTAATTAACATTTTGGAATCCTTCCTTCTCTGTGTATATGAACACTTGCAGGCCCACAATGCATATACGGTTTTGTTTCCTATTTTTTTTCCGATTGCTGTTATGTTCTAGCATCTAATTTTATCTTATGGATATGCGGAAATTGAACTAACTGCCTCGTTATTGTTGGACATGTAGATGGTTTCCAGCGATTCACTATTTTAAATTACCTGATGAGTGTCTTTGGATACAAATCTTTTTCTGGGTTTAGGTTTTTTTCCCCCTTAGACTGTATTTCCAGATATGTAATTGCTAGGTCAAAAGTACAGATAGAGATAGATACAGCTATAAAATAGGCATCTAATTTATTTTCATATAAAGCCTCCCCCCGCAACTTTTAATTTGACGAAGGGTATAAATAGCAGGAGGCCTTTGGCGTAGTTTGTCAGGTGTGTCTTCAGAATGGTTGCCGCGGAGTGGGTTCCTTCCGGCTGATGAAGACAGTGTTTGCTCCTGCATGTGGGCACTTCACTTCAAAACCCACTAAACAAACAGAAGACTGAGGACAGGTGTTCTTTGGTTTTAAGGGGCATTAAAATCATCTCTAATCAGTTTGCTCCTCCTCCTCCTTCTTTATGTTTATTTACTGGTTACTATGTATTATAAAATGTGGTTGAGACCTGATGTACAGCAGGGATTGGAGCAGCCTGCAGTCGGAGGGGTGATCTCTGCAAACCACAAACCCTGTGATGTCTGGAGCTCTCCCCCTCTAAGGGGTGGGATGTAGGATCCGTGTGTGTGCAGAAGGAGCTAGTCTCTATTATTATTTACTTACGTCATCAGTTTTAGATATAGCTAGAAAACAAAGGTTTTTTTTTTTTTGGCATGGAAGGAAAACATGGATTGAGGGGCAAATTTAATTGAACGCAGGTATTTGAAGGGCTGCTGTGTTGAATAAGAAATAGACGTTGTATGACTCTAGAGGACAGACGTGGTGCTCAGAAGGAGGAGATGCTTGTTAAATTCTGCTATTAGTGGCAGAATAAAATTTAGTTTGTCAGAAGCAGATTGAATTTCATTAAAAGGAGGAGGGTTTCTAAGAGTTTGACTTTGTAAGTTATGAATTTTACATGATTTATAAAGGGCCCTTGGCACAGTGCCTGGCATGTAGTAGGCACTCAGTAAAGCAGTTAATTTAATTATTTTGGTAAGCTAGTGGCAGAGTTGGGACTAGAGCCTTCTTCTGACTCTGTTTAATGTTGTGTCTGTGACACCATGGGCAGTGCTTGTCAAGTTTAACGTGCGTTTGATCTTGTTAAAATGAAGATTCCGGTTCCGTGAGCCTGGATTGGGGCCCAAGAGTCTGCGTCTCTCATAAGCTTCTGTTGCTCTGAAGAGTAGCAAGACCACAGGTCATGCTGAAAACCTTTTGGTCTCCGCTGCCATGTTGAAAGACTCTTTATTCATTCATTTGGTTTTCTAGCAGTGTTTTGTTGTGCACCAGGCGTTGATGTCAGAACTGCCCCAGCGGGTATGGGGTGCAGAGAAGCAGAGGGGCAGTTGCTGCCGAGTGTGTGAGAGTGTGTGTGTGTGTGTGTGTGTGTGTGTGTGTGTGTGTGTGTGTTGGGGTGGGGACTGTGGAGGAAGAATGCAGAGTGCTAATGGGACACACGAACAGGGACCTGGCCTTCTCTTTTGAGATTGGGGCAAGTTCTTCCTGGAGGAGGAAAGGGAACCTGCAAAGCAGATGAAGGGAGCGTAGCCCAGGAGGCCAGGGCGGAAGCAGGAGAGAGCAGTTGTTATGGGGCCGTGTTTCAGGAGGGGTGTCTACGAGGGTCCAGTATTCTCCGAAGACAGGAAAAAAGGAGAAGTTGCCAATGAATCAGTTCACACGTGGAGTGAGGGACATTTCTCTGTGTCCACAACATTTAATTTCTTGGCTATTGCTGGAAATTGAGTTTACTTTTCATTTTGACCAACTCAGCAGAGGTAAAGACAAACGAAAGTTAATCTTTCTTTCACTGTATTGGGTAGGGGTGTGGTGGTGGTTCTGAAAATGAAGAATGACTTTTGATATTTCAACCTGGAATGGTGTGAGTGAACAATGTTTTGTTCAGCTTAACTTAGGGGGGCCCTTCCTTTGTCCACAGGCCCGGGGAGGAGCTTCTCCATGCCTCTTCTCTAAGCTAAGCCCATGTGTGTTCTGTCTCCTGTATTGGATGGTCTTTGGGGACCTCTCACGTGCAGTCTATAGAGTGTTGGCAACAAAAGCCAATTGTAGGAGGTGGGGGTAGACAATTGAAGCTTGGAGAGGCAGGGAAAGCTCCGTGACCAGAGCTGTTGGAGAATCAGAGAGAGACTGTTGTTTTGTTTTTTAAAAGATGGGAGAGACTTCCCCCAGCATTTTATCCTGAAGAGATTTAAACACAGCAGAGTGAGAAGAACCTCACAGTGAACACCTAATTCTCTCCACCTAGATTCTCCTGTAAACGTGTCCCATGTATCCGTTGTCACTCCAGCTTATCTTTTTGATGAATTTTAATGTAAATTACAAATACGGTACACTTCCTTCCTTTGAAATACTTCAGCACCTATATCTTAACTTCAGTGTATGTTTATGGTTATTTTTTCTTTTAAGGTTACGTTTACATACATTGAAGTATAGAAATCATAAGTCTGTATTTGCTAAGTTTTACAAATGTGTGTTCCTTTGTAACCCACACCTTCTCAAGAGCCCTCATCGATTCAAGCTGCTGTCCCCAGCCATTTTTCTTCTTTCGTCCCCCCCATGTGTTAGTTTTGCCTGGACTAGACTTTCACATCAATGGAATCATCAAGTAGACTCTCTTTTGTGTAAAGATTCTTTCATTCATCTTACTGTTTTTGAGATTTATCTATGTTATGTGAACCAACAATGTGTTCCTTTTTCTTGCTAAATAGCATTCCATTGTGCAAATATATTAAAACTTGTTTATTCTTTCTGCTGTTAATATATGCTGTTAATATGTTTTGGGTTTTGGATATTATGATAAAAGTTGATAGGAACGCTCAGCGTTCATGTACAGATCTTTATGGGGACATCTGTTTTCATTTTTCTTTTTTTTTTTTTTTTTTTAAAGATTTTATTTATTTATTTCACAGAGGGAGAGAGATCACAAGGAGGCAGAGAGGCAGGCAGAGAGAGAGGGGGAAGCAGGCTCCCTGCTGAGCAGAGAGCCCGATGCGGGCCTCGATCCCAGGACCCTGAGATCATGACCTGGGCCGAAAGCAGAGGCTTTAACCCACTGAGCCACCCAGGCGCCCTGTTTTCATTTTTCTTAATGAATATCTATGAGTGGAATTCCTGGGCCATAGGATTATCCGTTTTAGAAGATATTGCCAATACTTTTTCCGCAGTAGTCTAACCTTTTGTATTCCCACCCAGTTTAATAGTCCTAGTTGGTCTTTATCACTTGAGAATGTTTTAATGATGAGAGAAGACGCCGATAGAGGGAGAGAAGCTCTTCATCCACATGTAGAAACTTTTATGCCTTAGTAAGTACGTTCACACATGGCTAGCCTATTTAATGCTCGGTAGTTTAGGAAGCTCTGACTTGTAAGGTCATCGGTCCTGTTTGATCCCGATGGCAGATTTGCATATGGGTAGGTTGAATGTGTTCTGGTCCTGGAAAGTTTCCTATAGAATGACTCCATGAAGTCAGTTTGCTTTGTTTGGTTTGCTTTCTTCCAAAATAGGGGTTTCCTATAAAGGGAAGATCAGAAAAATGTACATTGGTTTGGGGAAAGTCTGGACTAAATGTAGGAATTGATAAATAAAACTGTAGAGACAGGACCTTAGAAATCTCGTATGTACAACACACCCAGCCAGTGACTCTGCGCTGTATATGGTGTTGACACGTCCGTGTGGAGCTTCCAGTTTCATGGGTGAGGTGAGGTTTGGTATAATTTCTGACACAGCTTTGACTGATGACCTCCCTGGGTGTGGCCACCTCTCCTCTCCATTTTATTTGGTTTAATCCAGGTGCCCCAGGGCTAGAATTTTCACCCTTCCAGCGAGCTGAGATCTGGCCCTCTTGAGAACATTGTGCTGTCCATTCTGCAGGACGCAGAAGCTTTGGGATTTGCACTTCTTGAAAGCATTAGGGATTTATGCAGTCGTTATAGAAAACTGTTCTTCATTTCCAAAGCACAAAGCTTTCGTCAGGCAAGCTCGATACTCATTAGTGATGAGGACTTTTTGTCAGCAAAATGACAGCGTGGCTGGGACTGTCCATCTCAGATGTGTGACAGTCCAAAAAGAGGTTTATGCCCTGTGCTAAATAGAGGAGAAGTGATGCATAAATCGGGCACAGCATAAATTTCATTTACTGCCTTCTTGCTATTTGATATTTTCAATTCCATCAATAGCTTTTTTCCAAAATCTTGTTACTTTTATATAATCTGAAAGTGAATTTAGCCACGGCAGGAATGGCAGCCGCACAACGGACAGCGTATTCAATTTACAGCAGCTCAGGGAAGGCCCTGCGAGGGCAGGGGGAAATGGCTTTCTTATTTCTTGGGGAATTTGTCCTTCAATTATGGCCGATCCTAGGCAGCTGTGTGTTATTTGCTAGAACTAACATCTCTAACTTTGGTTAATTTTTATTTCATTGGCTTTGGCATTCGTTTCTGCCTCCTTTTTGGTTTGTTTTTTGTTTTGCATTTAAAAAAAAGACATCAGTGACTTCTTCATACATATTCATGCTGCGCACTTTTTTGGGTTGCATTTTCACACCATTCCATGCTCCGTGTAGCTTCTGGCTAGCAAGGAAGACGAGGACGCGACCAGAACTGGAGAGGATGACGAGAATAATTTCCTGAGTGACCAGCATTTGGAGCAGAGTAACAAGGTAGGAACGTGGCAGTCAACTCCAGTTCCATCCTCCCCTCTCTGCGCCCCAGCCAGTCTTGCAGTTTGGAACGACTCCATTGGCTCTTCTGTTTGTCCTGTCTTGAGTGCCTGCTGTGTGCCAGTGGGGAGTAGTGACACTAGGTCTCTTCCTTCTCAGTAGTTGCAAATGGGGTGGTAGAGCCAGTCGACAAACAGCAAGACGTGGAGTTGCCGATAAAAACAGGATTGTCTTAAGAGAGTAACAGGCATTGGATGTTGGACTTCGTCAGATCTTTAGAGACCTAACCCCACCCATTTGTTTTATGCATTAGAAACTGAGACCTCTGAGGGGAGGGGATTTCTCCAGGGCACAGGGTAAGTCAGTGACCTGAGTCGGGACAAGAGCCCCTGTCTCAGGACTATGTGCAGCCCCAGATCATTTGATTGCAGTGTAAGGACTCTCCAGTCTCCTGACCTGGAATCCAGCTTAGTGTCACGTGGGCATCGTTGAGAATTTGACTCCTTCGGAGAAGGTTCCTCCAGTCACGTGGATACCAGGCATTTTGGGACAAACCTTCTCTGAGGTTGAAAGAACCCAAAATACTAGGATGCGGTGGGACAGAGGAGGCTGCAGATTTGGCATTCGTAACCTTCATGGTGTTCAAGTTCTTGAGGTCATGAATGCAAGATCATTAAAATGTAGGTGGTTTCGGAAAGTGAAACAATTCAAAGATCTGATTTTGAGTCTTGGTCTTTATCTTTGTGATCTCAGTTAACCCTTGCTTAACCCCTAAGCCTGAATTCTTCCATCAGTGAAGATAATCGTCCTTACTGGAGTTTTGTGATATTTAAATAGAAAGGTATGTACTAAGTGCTCAGTAAATGCTCTCTCTCTTTGTATTATGATAGTCCAGACTTTTCCTTTTTTGGAGGTTACTTATTAAGATGGATTTAATAACTGGATTGGTGGCAAACAAGACCCTATAAATAACTGCTCATTTGTGTGGGTCTTGTCTTCCATTTAAAAATCTTAATCATTTTACAAGTGTGAGAGAGGGGTGTGATGGCTAGTGTGTATATCACCAGCAGTAATGCAGTCAAGGGGAGTTATTTATAGACTGGGTAGAAGAAATTTACAGCTTTGGAAAGGGGGGATCGGAGAATGCTAATTGCAGCACCTCAAGACATGCCCAGTACAAGCTTTAACTAGATGAATCCTTGGTACCACTCCTCTGGGGCCCTCAGTGACTCCAGAAGGTGGATCAGTAAATAACATCTCTGTAGGAATTAGGAACTCTCTACTCTCTTAATGAGACAAATCAATGTCATACTAATTAGGATGTCCCTGTAAAGAGTAAGGCGCCTTTCTGATATATAACGGGGAGGATACATTACAAGAGGTAGATAATAGATATCCGAGGCGTCGTTCATGTTGTGGGCTCCGTACCCTTCTTAACTCACAAGGAGTGGGCCGTGGGGGGGGGGGCGGACGTGCCCAGGGTGGGCAGGACACTGTGCCAGGATCTTAGGTGAGTCAGTCATCTCATTTGAGTCTCATGGTCCCCTTGGGAGGTAGCATTACTCCCCCATTTTGTGGATGAGGGAAGTGGGGGTGAAGAGAAGTGGTGCGAACCTCTCCGTGCTCTTGCAGGAGCATCTGCCCACCTGGCCACAAGGTGCGTGTGGACCTGAGAGCCGGAGCCTGCTCTCTGCCCTGTCCTGCTTGCCTTTTCCCTCTGGCTTGCTTGCACTGCTCATTCACTCTCCGTCTCTGTTCTTTCCTTCTCCACGTGTGCGCCTCCTCTCTTCCAAGGTCCATATTTTGACCAAATACTCTGATTTGCAGGTCATGGAGGACTATTCCAAAGGGGGCTGCAAAAACGGATACTTGAGGCACACGGATTCCAGTATTCTAGACTATGATGGAACCCGCAGACCTGGCTGCCCTGGAGACCCGAATCTAGAAGAAGGCGAGCTCCTGAACCTGCTTGCCCCTTTTTTCAACGAGAAGGCCACATTGTTACTGGAATCCAGGTAGACATAGGGCCCCAGTGTTGCTTTTTCTCTCCAGTTTGAGGGGAGAACAAACTCATTTTGCTAAATGGATTTAGAAGGCAGTGCTGTGTAATTTAGCTGAGTGAGCCCCTGAAATGTCTTGGAAGGAATCTTGCCAGTCATGCAATTAAGTAATTAGGCTGCACGCTAGTGGCTGGGAGGGGACTTCAGCAGAGCTTCATGCAAGCCCATTATAAAGAGAGAAAGAGAGCTTTCCTCTGGAATTGGTCCTGGGAGCCTTGGGAAGGGCTGTCTGGCTGTCAGCGAGTGGAATCAGCCCTACTGGAGTCTCTTCTAGTTTCTGCAACAGCTTAAAAACTGCCATTGTAGTCGTGACTCGCTGTTTTATGTTGAGCTTGAACTTCAGTTCTCTTCTCATTTTATTTTATTTATTTATTTATTTATTTTAAAGATTTTATTTATTTATTTGACAGAGATCACAAGTAGGCAGAGAGGCAGGCAGAGAGAGAGGGGGAAGCAGGCTCCCCACTGAGCAGAGAGCCCGATGCAGGGCTCAATCCCAGGACCCTGAGATTATGACCTGAGCCGAAGGCAGAGGCTTTAACCCACTGAGCCACCCAGGTGCCCTCTTCTCATTTTATCTGCTGGGAGTCATCCTATTCGAGGGGATACTTCAGGGTGTTTGCCTTAGAACAAAAAAGGAGAACCATTCAGTACATTTGTATTTTTAACATTAACTCTTCGGGAGGGGGTTGTCCCCCTTGCACATTCTTTCAAGACCATCGTAACAGCTGCTTGGGCTTTGGAGCCAGAAGGAGCCGCGCCTTCCTCTCTCAGGGCCCCAGTCTCTCTGACCACTTCCTCAGGTGCCGTGAGGAGTAAGAGAGCGCACCGTTTAAGGAAAATGGCAGGCGGGTGGTGTGTGTTCAGTAAAACTGCCCAGTTCTCCAGTGTCCGTAGAGAAATGGAGCCGCTGACTCCTGCCCATGACTCTTGACAAGGGCCAGGAACCCTACTATTTCTTACATCGTTGGTCCACTAAGTCTCATAGACGTTCTTTAGCTAAAAAAAAGATTGAAGTGTTCTGTGTTTGTGAGCTCAGGCAGGCTGACCCGTCCCCAATCCCTGGCATCTGTCCAGCATTTTTCTAGCACGTCTCCTCTTGGGGAACCTGTCTAGTGGCCGTTCTGGTTAATTATCACAGGGAGTTAGGTGACCACAGTCAGTGCTTGAGAGAGGGAGGGTTTTCTCAATGTCAGGGTCCCAAATGTTCCATCAGAGTTTGAAGATGCAGCTCTCAGTCTGAGGATCGCCTCGGACTGTGCAGGGGTGATGTGAACCGGGGAGAGTCCGGTGGGCTGAGGGGGGCATGGGGCCAGTGGGGGCATGTGTGCTCCCTGCCGGTGGGCAGGAGCTTCTCGGCCCCAGCTGACCCTTGTGGCTTCCAGCCTTCCAGTCTTTCAGTGGAAGCCCCCAAACTATATTCTAAATCTCTTGATTCTTAAAAATGAAGACCTAGTTACATTTTTTAAGAAAGCATTTTCTGCCTGCCAGGCAAGCTTGTGACACCTCTGGTTCAGTTCCCTGTGCTCTGTAGGTATCTGTTCTATAGGCTTCCAGACCAGGTTGGCCAGTTGTAGTGTTAGAAGAGTTTTTCTCACACCAGCCTAAACCTGCAGCCCCGATCTTTTCTCTGTACAGCTGTCCTTCATGGTGTACCACCGAAGCCCCCCAAAGCCAAGTGGAGTCATGGCTCCGCGGGCCTCCTGAAGGCCTGGCCGTGGTCTGCACCCCCTCCCAGCACACACACGGGGCATTGCGTGCCCGGTCTCATCTTATCCTCACACCAGCTTCCTGCCTGCTGCTCCTGGCGATCTCCTTCTTATAAATGTGGGAGCTGACGTTTGGGGACTTGACATTCCCCTAGCTAGTAAATGCTAGAGCTGTTGGAGAACATTCTGGAGGAGTCCTTGGGGTAACCAGGGTTTGTTTGGTCAGAGAAACACTAGTCTTCTGCTTAGGAATTTCCTCTTGGTCCCAGCTGCCACTGTCTCTTGTCTGGACGCCAGCAGCACAGCCTCCTTCTACTGTCCTTTCTCCATAGAATAGCCACAGTGATCTTTTTAATAAGACTTAGATCAGATCAGATCCGTTCCATGCTTAAAACCTTCCAGCAGATTTCCATTGCTTTTACAGTAAGATCAGAGCTTCTCGACCTGGCGCCCGCCTCTTTCTCTGTCCTTATCACCTACCCCTCCTGTTCACCGAGCTCTGCTCTGCTCCTCAGACATCCAGGCTAGTTCTCACCTCAGGGCCTTTGCACTAGCCATTCCCTCTACTTAGAATGCTCTTTTCCTAAGTGTGTATGTGACTGGTGGCATCTCAGCTAGACATCAGCTCTGTAGAGAGGCCTTTGCTGACCACTAATGGGAAATCCTGCTTCTGCACGTGGTCTCAGAACTTCCTCCCTTAATTCGTAGTACTTGTCATTGCTGTACATTGTCTTATTTAGTTATCAGTGTTTGCATGAACGTCTGTCTGTCTTCTCAGTGAAATGTGAGCCCCATGATTCCTTTGCATGATGCATGCCCACTGCCTTACGTGGCAGGTGGCCAGTGCTCAATAAATATTTAAGTGTCGGTGCAGACACTTAGAAGCTCAGCATCACAGCAGAAGGTGAGTGTGGAAAATTGGAGAGAGTGTAGTGATCCTTTGGAGTCAGAAAGATCTGGATTCCAGTCTTTGTTCTGCCACTTTGCTAGGGGATCTTGAATCTTTATGAGCCTGTTTCTTCACCTGTAAAATGGGGTTAGGTTTGGTTCCCTCTCCCGAGTCGTATAGTGAGGCCTGGATATTGTTGGTGTATTTAAAGGACCTGAAGTATGGGAAGTGCTTCACAAATGTCAGTCCCCCTCTTAAACCTTTCACTGTGGGGAAGATCCCCTGGAAGGGTATATAAACAACGTTTGGTCCTCTGACAAGATCCTCGACTGAACCATTAAAAAGGGCCCGATCACGGCAATGGCTTAATGAATCTGCTATTCAGATTTCTAGCAAAGTAACACTTGAAATGTTTTATTTAACAGCACCCCCACTTTAGTATATTCTAATGGCCTCTTTCACCACCTTTTACTACCCATTTGTAAAATCTTTTTCCTGCGTTTTATTGTGTGTTGTTTGGTGGTGAGTAACGGTCTTCCTTGGGCTAGCTGAATAGCAATTGTCGTTATTTTTAATCTATATTAAGGGAAGGAGAGGAAAGGAAAATTTAGTTTAACATGCTTAAAGTGCCAGAAATATTTTTAAAGTCTGGGTTTACTAAATTTTAAGATGGTTTGTGTAGTCTAGATGATTCCATATTCGAAGTGAAAAATGTACCATACGTTTTAATTTTGTTTTTTAAACTTTTATTTTTTATCCTCCTTCAGTGTGCAGTAGCTGTGTGATCTCAGTGGAGTGGCCTCTGGCCCAGAGCTAGACGATCGGAACCCAGAGGGGAGTAGGGCCTTCCCCTCGCTCTTGGAGGGCTTCGTGGGGAAGGTGGAACCAGGCCTCACGTCACTTGTCACGTGTAGTGGTAGCCGAGGTTTGGGGCAGGGACCGTCCGGGTGCGTTCAGGGGGTCGGTCTGGAGAGGCTGGCCCTGGGCCGAGGGCAGGTGGGAGGAATGGCAGGGAGGAGAGAGAGTGCGCAGCACGGAGGTGGGCGTCTTCTGTCCTCTGTCGCCGCTGACCACCGCCACCTCAGCCCGACCTACATGTCAGTAGCAGCTTTCACACCGGCCTCCCCTTCTGTCCTTGCCCGCTCCGGTCCCTTTTAACGTAATTTCCTGTCTCAGTTTCCGAGTTTCTCTCTTCTTTCTTAAATGAGTCACTCTCCTTTATTTTTTAGATGATTTACACATACTTAGGTTAAAGTCTTCAGGCTTCATTATTAATTTAATTTTCTCGAGTGTGAACTCCGATTCGCTGGGTTGTGGCCTGTCATACTCGTGGATCGCGTATGCAGGTTTGGTTTGCCGGTGTGCGGATAGCCCTGCTCTGTCCCCCGCGCTCCCTCCTCCTCCCGAGCGGGTGCCGCAGCTGCCTCTGGCTCATGAGATTTCCCTGGTTTTCTCCACCATGGGAGTTAAATTTCTGCCCCCAGTGCTTTCTGCAAATGCCCCCTTTCCCCTGACTGTGGGTCTCCTCCGTGTCTGACCTTTGGATAAATTTTACCTTGATTTCGAGGCCTGTAGTGCACCTTACAGTACTTGTTATGTATGTTTTGCTGTCACTTACATGGGTTTAGAGTGGAGTGGGAGGGGTTCCCGTGTGTGCTTACACGGCGTGTAAACTGGCCCCCACTTCCCACTACCCTGCTGGGGGCCTCAGGGAGCTCTGGGAAAGCCCCAGGGCAGCGGCGAGAGGCAGGTAGTACCCTAGGTGGGACTGTCTGTGTCTCCGGGTGCCGTCCGCACAGCGTGCACTCAGCCATAGCTGGGGTCTGTGGGAGCCCAGGGCACATGGCCCGGGCCCGAAAGTGTCTGCTACTTATACACTCTCTTGTTCCGTCCTCATTGCTGTCCTGTGGAGGGAGGCTTACCTTCCTTCCAGAGCATCTCTGAGTTAGAATTTGAAGCCATTTTTGTGTGATTTCAAAGCCACTACTACTTCTGTTCCGAGGAGTTCACATTCACTACCTGTATACTGAGCACTGACTGTGCACCGTGATGGGCCTGGTCACTCATGGGTCCTCCAGGTTGACCCGATCCACCCAAGCAGTACTCGCCCCTGGATGTAGGAATGGGGCCAGGGGTTGGGTGGACCTTGCAATGGTTAGGAATGGCAATTCTTGATGACCCTGTTTGCTCCTTTCTAGGCCCAGCCTGCATCCTTACAGCATGTGGCCCCCTCACTTGCTGTGTACATGTGTCAAATTGATTCTCCTCTTCTTCTCCATGAGTTAGACATGACAGTACCCACCATGTGTAGTTGTCATGAGGTGACATGGGATAAAATCCTTGGTGGTGGGTCCTGGCACATGGTGAACGGGCCGTGTGCTTAAACAGTAACGGGCCAGTCAGTGGAGAAAACTTGGAAAATGTGGTAGGGCATGAGGCTATAGTAGAAAACCTAGTTCTTCCTCTTCCTTCCCTTTTGGAAAAACAGGCCAGACCTTCTGAAAGTGCTGCGTGAACTACTTCTGGAACGAACGTGCTTGACAGAGCGGGGAGTGTCTGCACAACACCTTGGTGGTAAAACCGAGACGTCCCTTAAGCAAATGGCTGCTCAGCTAAGAGGTGAACTCGGACATTTCCCCCAAGTCGACTCATTGTCCAAGTCCCATGATGAAGGGAAGTTGCCGCGGACGGCCCAGCTGGGAAGGATGGGTCAGGTGTCCCAGCTGGAGCTGAAAGATGCCTCCGTGCAGACTCTGGCCGTGGAGGGGGATACGCGCAGATTCCAAAACGAGGGCAAGAGAGAGGCTTGGGGAGAGAAGCCACCAGATGCCGTGTTTCACGCTGAGGGTCTGTCGGAGAACTTGCGCGTGGCGCCAGGGAGGCAGGCCGCTGCCCCTCCTTTCCCCAACGGGATTGACAAAGTAAGCTTTTCTGTTTATTATTCATTTGTTTTCTTAATTTATACAAATGAAAGGCTTAAAAACTCAATTCTGATCTCACTGCTTTTTTTGATGTATGTAAAATCCAGTAAATCCGGTGTCCCTGCCTGCACTTAGTCTGGCCTCTGCCTAGAGGTGTGTGTTTGTCTTAACCTCCCCCCCAAGCCCAGTCTTATTTGTCTGTACATCGTGATATTTATGCAGTTTCCTTATAGAGTCGTATTTATACATCTTTGTGTAGCTTTTTCTTGCATGCTGTTTATCAGGAACATCTTGCCTTGTAGCGGCTCTGTAAGATTCTGTTGTGGGAAATGTGCCAAAATGTGTATGACTTTCACCTACTGGTGGATATTTACGTTTGCAGATTGCAGTGAAATTGTGATAGCCTTGAGGAGGAGGGCCAAGAAGCTAGGTTGGTGGAGACGTTCTGTTCTGTGGGCTTCATCTACACCTTCTTATCCTTGCGACACCTGCCATAGATGAGGAAGCCCGAGTTTGAATGTCCGCAGTTAGCCAGCAGTTACAGGGCTGAACTGGGACCCCAGGGCACCTGATGGCGCAGCCATACCCTTTCCCAGGCTAGCCCCCAGCTCCTGCTGGCCCAGAGTGGTAGGCTCCGGTTTTGGTGGGGGAGTGCATTTTGCTTCAGTGAAGATGCTGTCTCTATGCTTCTCCTCAAATACCATCGAATGTGCACGTTACTAAAAGCCAGACTCTCTTGGCAGTGTTTGATTGGACCTTTTACTAAACTCCTTGTGGACAGAGGGGTTGGGGTTAATGGTCCCCAAAGCAGGGAGGTGTCTGTGTTCTGGTGGAGAAGTAGGTCATGTTTCTAATAGAACTCCAGTGACGGCTGTTGGTGTTCTTGTTTCTGATGGGTGTTTTGTATTTGAGAAATCAGCTGTACACACTGCTTCATAGCATCAGAATGGAGAATTAAGTTTATTTTCTGACCACTAAATTACTGCTTTTGTGCATACCAAAGGGAGTTAGATATATCATTAGCAAAATTGCTTTTGATTGTTTTAAATTATGCACCAAAACTGTAATTTCTAGAAAAGGGTTTTCTAAAGATATCAGTAAAGACAAAAAAAAAAAAAAAAAAAAAAAAAAAAAAAAAAAAAAAAAGACACTGCCATTATATTAACGGTACTCTGAATGCAAATTTGTGCAGTTTGGCTGGAATAGAAATGGTCTCATCTGTCCCAGCTCTGTTTGTTTGTACCTGTATATTAGGAAAACTAGATGTTTTTCCCCCAGTTTGTGTGGGAGATAGCCTCCTTTGTACAGAAAAATTGCATAATCGAATGAACTCATTAATTTCCCCAAATATATTAATTTTTTTTTTAGTTTGGGATTATCCTTCTTGCTTGTGTTTTCAAAAGGAAGGCCACTGTGTTTATTTTTTAGTATCTGTTGTTTGTGCCAGGATCATGCTAGATATTCTGTATCTATATTATCACATTTAATCTTCTCAAGAAGCTTATAAATTAGGTAGGTATTCCTGACATTTTACATATGAAGAAATATAGCCTCTGAAAGCCTCAGAAAATGGTCCAGAGTGAGTCAGCTGTTAAGAGGAGTAGTAGGAATAGAGACCGAAGTCTGGTTTTACAGGCAGACAGGAATATACTTTTTTTTTTTTTTTTTAAGTAGGCTCCACGTCCAGTGTGGGGCTTGAACCCATGACCCTGAGATCAAGACCTGAGCTGAGATCAAGAGTTGGCTGCTTAACAGACAGCACCACCCAGGTGCCCAAGATAGGGATTTTCTAAATCTACCTTTCTCAGTAAGGAATACCATCACAGATGTACCTGTGATTGCTTCAGGCCTGGCCACTTCCCTTTCTTGGTGGCTCAGGTGGGATCAGTGTGACCCGGAACCAGAGGCTGGCACAGTGGTGACATGAGGAAATGTGTGGCAAGTGCCTGCTGGTGCCTCGTGCATGGTCGTGCAGGTGCATGTCAGGCCCAGGGTGTGTGCATTCCTTTCCCCCTTCCATCCCCAAGTGAGGAGCTCCATCATGACATCTTTAATAAGGTGGTAGGTGGGACTGTGTGCAGTGTCCATAAGGTAGCATTTTGTGTGGTGTTATTTTAAAACCCGCATTAGGTTGACTGACGGCAGTCTTCCAGCCTGAAATTGGCTTTGGCATTTGTGCACTTACAGATATCTTTCCTCCTGCCATATGACACACAGATTTGGATCCAAGAATAAAGATGGGTGGAGACCGAGGACCAAGCAAATGACTGTTATTTTGCAGTCCTCTTTGATGAGACATCCTCTGCCCCTTCCGCCACTGGTCCCCTTCACCACCTCAAATTGTCCTTGGCCTTGAACCTGCTCTCTGGCCTGGAATTTCAGGGCAGAGAGTGTCTCACTTTCCTTAACTGAGCAATAGAAGCTGGAGAGCCGTTGTGAGGTCCGGCTCTCTAACCTTCTTGTTGGATGACATTGGACTGGTTGTTGGATGTCTCAGTTCTTTGAAAAATAGGCCCGGTTAACTTCTATTATCCTGTGAGCTCTGGGAATGCAGAGCTTACTGGAGGATTGTGGGACATTGTGCTTGAAAGCATTTTACATCCTAAAACGTGCAAGCAGGGCTCCTTCCTCCCATTTCCTGCTTGAGAGACCTTGCTGATCTCGTCATTCCCAGGGTCCCAAGTATTTCCTGTTTTCTTCTCAGGTTCCGTCTCTTCCACCTAAAAAATTAAAAAGAATAATAACCTCAGGGCACCTGGGTGGCTCAGTCGGTTAAGCATCTGCCTTCAGCTCAGGTCATGATCCCAGAGTCATGGGATCGAGTCCCACACGCATCATGCTCCCTGCTCGGAAGGGAGCCTGCTTCGGAAGGGAGCCTGCTTCTCCCTCTGCCCCTCACCTTGCTCTTGTTCTCTCTCACTCGCTCACTCTGTCTGTCTCAAATAAATAAATAAAATCTTAAAAAAAAAAAGAATAAGGGGTGCCTAGGTGGCTCAGTGGGTTAAAGCCTCTGCCTTCGGCTCAGGTCATGATCTCGGGGTCCTGGGATCGAGCCCTGCATCGGGCTCTCTGCTCAGCGGGGAGCCTGCCTCCTCCTCTCTCTCTGCCTGCCTCTCTGCCTACTTGTGATCTCTCTCTCTGTCTCAAATAAATAAATAAAATCTTAAAAAAAAGAATAATAACCACATTGATGTATAATCCACATATCATACAATTTATCTGTTTAAAATATATAGTGCAGTGGTTTTGTTTTGTTTTGGTTTTGGTATATCCATAGAGTTGTAGAACCATTACTATAATCAATTTTAGAACATGTTTAATTATCCAGAAAGAAACCCTGACCCATTGGCGGTCATTTCTCATTTCCCCCCATCTGCCCTAGCTGTAGGCAACCACTCATCTACTTTCTGTTTTTATATATTTGCCTATGCTGGGTGTTTGTACATATAAATGGAATCATAGGGCAGCTGGGTGGCTCAGTGGGTTAAAGCCTCTGCCTTCGGCTCAGGTCATGATCTCAGGGTCCTGGGATCGAGGCCCGCATCGGGCTCCCTGCTCAGCGGGGAGCCTGCTTCCTCCTCTCTCTCTGCCTACTTGTGATCTCTCTGTGTGTGTGTGTGTGTGTGTGTCAAATAACTAAATAAAATCTTAAAAAAAAAATAAATGGAATCATATAACATGTGATCTTTGGTGACCGCTTCCACTTAGCACAGTCGTGTTTTCACGGTGCATCCGTGCCGTAGTCTGTAGAGGCAGTTCATCCCTTTTTATTGCCCAGCGATAGTCCGTTGTATGGATGTAGCACGTTTTATTTATCCATTTATCAGGCGATGGACATTGGGGCTGTTTCTGCTTTTTAGCTGTTATGAATAACGTTGCTGTGAACACTCATGCACGAGTCTTTGTGTGGACGTGTGTTTTCACGTCTCCTGGGTAAACACCGAGGAGTGGGACTGCAGGGTCACATGGGAATGTTTAGCTCTTTGAAGAACCACCGGGCTGTTCTCTACAGTGGCTGCCCCTAGTGTACATTTTCACCAGAAGCACAAAGGTTCCAATTTCTCTACAGCCTTGCTGACACTTGCTATTATTTTGTTCATAAGCTGTCCTAATGAGTTGGGAGTGGCAATATTTCACTGTGGTTTGATTTACATTTCCCTGATGACTAATGACACTAAGCATCTTTTCATGTGTTTATTGACCATATATAGATCTCCTTTTGAGAAGTGTCTTTTAGACCCTTGGGTCTATTGAGTCAGTATTTGTGTTTTTCATTGTTGAATTGTAATAGTTCTTTATATATTCTAGATTTGGTGCCTCTCCCCAACTTTTGAATATATTTAAAATTCTCCCCACTTGAAAGGCACTCCCATTTGGCATCTTAAGTTATTGTTGATATGTTCATTCCACAAATAGTTGTTGAGTACCTACTACGTTCTCGTGCTGGAAGCTATGGATAGTGTATGACCAAGAAACATAGAGTTCCTGTACCTTGGAGCTTGTAGGCCAGTGCAGAAGGTTGACAAAGAACAAGTAATTGCACAGGCATTTAATTATGGTGGTACTAATGTTCTCCCTAGAGAATTATAGGGGGCGGTGCGTGTCCTTAACAGGGAGACCTGACCTGGTCTTGGAAATCAAGGCCTATTGTCCTGAGGAAGACACATATGAGTGGAGTCCTAATGAATATATTGGGATTACGGGAGAGGTGGGGGTGGGCAGGAAAGCATCTTGTAGACAGAGGAGACAGTGTATGCCAGGGCCCTAGGGTGGAAGGAACACAGACATTAGAGGAGCTGATAGAAGGTGAGTGTGTGGGAACAGGGGAGATGGCGGAGGGGCAGTGACTTGGGCGGCAGGTTATGTACAGCATGGCAACTGTGGTGCGGATTTTGGCCTTGGTCATAAGAGACCGGGAAGTGTTCCACTAGTTGTAAGCAGAGGCGAGGAAGGTGAGGTTTGCCTTTTCCTGCTGCAGTATGGAGAGTGGACTAGAAAGGGCAGGAAGGGTGGGTGGGTGGGGCACTCAGGAGGCGGCTGCCACCACTAGGTGACTGCCAGCAATGTCTTGGGGTTGGGTGGAGGCAGTGGGGGGTGAGGAGAGTCCAAAGAGCTCAGCTGGAATTAATGGAGCCTGGTGAGTGGTGAGAGTGGGTGATGAGTGTAAAGAGCAGTTGGATAGACTGACGGGTTTGGGTCACGCCGTGAGGGACTGGTGGTGTGATTCACCAAGACGGAGGGTGTTGAAGTGGCATAGCTTTGGGGTGGGGATTCGGGTGGTAGATGGAAGGAGCCGAGTGCTGGGCTGGCTTCGGAGTGCTTGGGAGCCAGTGGAAATGAAGATGTTGAGGGGAGGCAGGTCGGGGCTCCGAGCCTGGGAGACGGCCACTGGCTTAGTGACCCGGGAGCCACGGAGAACTTCAGCCATGGTGATTCTGGTGGACTAGCAGATTGGCTTAGACTGAGGAGCAGGTGGGGGGTGGGAATGAGGAAATAGATTCGGAGCAAGAAAATGTTATTTAGAAGCTTGTGTTGGAAAAAGGACTGCCATATATTGAGCATCTGGATGTCCACAGAGACAGTGGGCCAGGGCCAAGAGGGTGTCACGGAGGAAAAGCTTGGCACTTGCCAGTCGCAGGAGGGGACCTGCCAAGACACAAATTCTGTAGACTGGGAGATAAACATAGATGCCATTCTAGGAACCAGAAGTCTGGACAGCCGGTTTGAATCCTGTTTTACAAGGTTGGCATGAGGATGTTACCTCCGTGACTAGAGGAAGTGCATTCATTGTCCCGTGCGTGTGTCTCTTCAGGACTCTAAGAAGTCCCGCCTGCCCATCCTGATAAAGCCGTCCCGGTCACTAGGAAATGTGTATCGGCTCCCTGTCACCCAGGAAGTGGTGGCCCAGCTGCAGGGCCAAGTCTTGGAGCTGCAGGGGGAGCTGAAGGAGTTTAAAATCCGCAATAAGCAACTTCACCAAAAGTTAATTCTGGCTGAAGCAATGATGGAGGGGAGGCCAGCGCCAGACAAAACGCTACAGAAAGGTAAGCACCGAGAAAAATGTATTCTCCGTGAGCTAGACGAATGACCCGATAGAGCTGCTTGAAATGTCAGCCTTGTTGTTTAGAACTGCAGTAAGTTTGAGTATAAATTTTACGAATTACCGTGATTAATCTTGACTCTTGACAAATACACAATCAAAGAAGCACAATAAGGAAAATGAATATATTGTTTTCATTTTATTCTGGAGTCTGGATAAAGGGGACTTGTAAGTGCTCATGGGTCTTGTGAGGTCACCATTCCATTCACTTGGGATGGTCTGCTGGTGACCCAGCTGTGGGATGACTTGAATCTGGGTGGGTTTTTTTGGCCTTGTCTGTGGAAGCCTCAGGCATATGGCATCATGTATGTAAGTGAGAGCCCTCTTGGTGGGGTTTTCTAGAACATCCAGGCTATGTTACTCTGGCCTCCTCAGGGCTAAGTCTAAACCCCATCACAGAGCGGTGTAGGTGAGCATACAGGTAGTGTCGGACCTCATTGTCAGAGGATTCGTGAGTCTGCAGAAGTACACATGTTGACTCCTGATTTTGAACTTCTGCTGTAAGCACACGGCAGCCACACATAATACCAAGAACAACAACAGCAATCTTTTATTTATCTATTCAAAAAGCACTGAGGAAACCCTGCTGTGTGCTAGGCACTGTTGTAGGCTCTGGGGACGTAGTGAGCAAAGCAGATGGTGTAAGTCTGTGTCTGGCTTCCGTTCCTGTCGTGGGGAGAAGGACAGTTTGCCGAGGAGCAGGTAGAGCGGACGAGAGATGGCAGGTGCTGGGGAGGAAGGGAAAACAGGGCTGAGGGTGTGGGCAGCGTGGAGCCGGGCAGAGTGTGCGGCTGGACACGGGGTCCTCGAGCCTCCCTGAGGAAGTGACATCTGAACATGAGCCGGGAGGAGAGGAGGGGAATAGTCAGCTTGGAAAGTACATTTTTGGCAGCAGGAAAAGGGCAAAGGCCCTGACGTTGCTTTGAACTTGGGAAGTTGGATGACTAGGAAGGTGGCCAATTATGTGGCTTGAGTTGAGTGGGGAAGAGGAGGTGGGAAGGAGGTCAGCGAGGTAGCACGTCGGGTGGGCCCATGAGGCCATTCTTGGGCTTTGTGTTTCACTCAGGTAAGACCAGAAACGGAGGGTTTGGGGCAGTGGAGGGACATGATGAGATTTCAGCTTTAAAGCAGGGATGGGCAAACGATGGCCTGTGTGGGCCAAGCCCGCTGGCCGTTTTTAAGTTTTCTTGGAGCACCGTGTTGCTCACTGATTAGCATGTGGCCTGTGACTGCTGGGGTGGAGTAGGTGTGATAGAGGCCCTGTGGCTGGCAGAGCCGGAAATACTCCGTGGCTCTTGAAGAGAGAAGTAGGCTGACTGCTTCTTGAAGGGGTCACTGGTAACGTGAGCCATGGGAGTGATGGCGTGTCCTGCCCTGAGTGGGAGAGGCTGAGGCGGGCATCTGGTGTCTACTTCCTTGAGATGCTTGTTGACCAGCCCCGTGGCAGTGCCAGGTCGGCAGTTGGAGATACACGGCCATAAATTTAGCAAATGTCAACATATTGCTGGTATTTGAAGTTCTGAGACTTGGAGACACAAGGAACAGATCCAGGCCCCGAGACTGGGGCTCTCTGGTGAGCAGGGGTTGGATGGAGAAGGAGCAGCCAGGGAGACAGCATGGAGCCACGAGACGATGATACCCAGAAGCTGAGTAAAGAGCAGGTTTGCTGGGTCGAATATCGTGAATCAGTCAGACAAGGCCTAAGGCTTGGCCTTGGGATTTAGTAACGGGGCGTCATCACTGGCGACCTTGAGGGAGCTGTTGTCCTGGCGTGGCTGAGGCCTGCCAGGTTCCAGGCACAGGTTCCAGACTGCCAGTGGAGGAGAGGAACCAAGATGGCAAGAAAAACAGCTCTGAGGAATTTTCCCCTAAAGTGGGGCAGAGACACAGGTCACTTAGGAGCCATGTTGTCAGCGAGGCTCAAGGGACTCAGGGAATCAGGACCGTGGGTGACTGCAGTGAGGTGGCCTGGCTGCATGAGACACAGGGCTGGAACTTTTAGGGAAGAGAGCATGACCCGGCAGTGTCAGAGAGAGTGAAGACACGTACACTCTTCCAGGTCCGGGAGCACAGGGGATGTGGGAAAGATGGCCAGGGGCGGGCCTCCCCTCGGGGGCGGCCGCAGGAGAAGCAGTGCCAGGGGACAGCCCTGGCCTGAGAATGATGGGGCAAGGTAGATGTTCAGGGAGGACTCTGAGCTTATTCGGGGTTTTGCCATTGAAGAGTTGGCATTCTGGGGTGGGAGACTACCTCTGACGTGAGATTTTCCAGGTGGCACAAGGCTGGGAGGTGACTGGGAGTCTTGCACTTCCTGTGTCAGTAATAAGATGAGCTCCTGTTATCTTTTCAGCCTCACCGCCCACTTTAAGTACATGATCTGATGGAATCTTCTTAACAGTCCTGGAGGCAGGAACAGTAATGATCCCCATTTTAGCATGAGGCAGTACTTTCTGAGATAAAGTGACTTGGCTACGGTCATACTATGACTGACTTCTGGGGCTAGATCCGAACCAGCCTGCCTGACTTCCAGGCCCGCGCCCTCTACTGCCTCATAAAGCCTATCTTGACACCTTCCATATATGGACTTTCCGATGACCTATAGCCCATGGTACTTTCCAGTGATCTTTAGGTTCTTGGGTTCACCATAGTGGGGATTTCAAGGTAAGTGGGCCTTTGGCAGTGTTGCTCTTCCCTCCTTCCATCCTTTCCCACTTTCTCCCCATCCAGCCAGCCAGCCCGCCCGCCAGCCAGCCTTCCATCCTTCCTTGCAGACATCTATTCATGCATTCGGTGAAGATTCTCCCAGCACCTGCTGTGTTCCCAGCCTCATGCACTGGGTGTAGGAGACAGAGACAGAGATGGAGAGGATTGAGATCGTCTCTCCCTTCTGAGAACTCCCTGTCTAGTGGGAAGGGGCCACATAATGAAACACACCAGTGCAGGGCAGAAGTAAGGGAGAAAAGGTTTTATGGCAAAGGTGATTCAGCCCAGCAGAGGCCCTGGCGCTTGGTCCAGGGTTGCTGTATGCACTTACCACTGTTTTTATTTGTTGCTGAGACACCAGGGTGCCTTGGCCAGGTGCTGCTCCTGCGGTTGCCTAGTAGACCCTGGGGCCTCTCTCTTCTCCAGAAAAGTGGGCATGAGTCTATAGAATTCATTTTCTCACTCATAGTTTTTTGAGAGCCTGGACTTAAACCATTTGAGACAAGCTGCAGTATATTTATGCTTTTTATGTCCTGTTATGGCAGCTCGATAGATTAATTTTATCTTATAAATTGCATTTTGCCTCCCCAGTGTTTTTATTTTCCCTGTTGTATCTTTGTGTTCTTCTCAGTTGCTTGGCTAAGTTTCAAGTCTATGGTTTTATTTATTTTTCCTTCTCTTCGTGAATGCCTATAGCCCAGCCCCTTGTGGGAGCAGCCTACCAGGACAGCCCGGGAGAGCAAAAGGAAATTAAAACCATACCCTGTGTCTGGAGAGACAAGGAAGGGGACAGTGACCAGCACACCAGCTACGAGACCGGTCAGAATTCAACCCCTGTGTGTATTGAACAGCTTCTGTGTGCCAGGCACTCCTTGGGGTGTTTCATAGAAAAATTGTCACTAAGCCCTGCAATGGGCATCTTAGGACATCGTCATTATTCCCATTTAACACATGAGGAAGCTGAGTTTTTAAAAAGAATTGATCCAGGGTCATCCAGCTGGTGAGGAGGTAGATGAGTGGGGATACAGTAGACTGGGTGTCTGAGCTCACCGGGCCACGTGTCATGCTTTCTTACCCGGCAGTGGGCTGGGTGCTGGCAGGCACAGTACGTGCTCCTGGGGACCCCACAGCCAGCCCTGCCGCCGGGTGGCTCTCCATATGGTGCTGGCTGCGTTAGGCGGGCACCGCTGGCCTCCCACCGCCCAGGAGGGTGGGCCGCAGGTGAGCCCGAGCTGCCTCCTGGTGTGCGGGCTGTGTCAGGTCGCTCAGTAGGAAAGGTACAGGGACGTGAGTGAGGTCCCAGGCAAGTCACATCTATTTCTTCTTAAGCAAATAGATAAGCACAAAGGATAATAAAAGAATATTCATGTTCCCATTCAATCAGAATGAACACATGCTGACATTTTTTCTTTTTACCTTAGATCCACTCCCCTCTGCCTTTGTTTAAAAAAAAAAAAAAGAGTCACCTGTAATCTGTAAGAAATAATTGTCTTCAGGAATTCTAAATTTGTCATGGAGTGGCTGTGAGAACGCCAGTCTCAGGAAGCACTGACTTTCGGTGTATGCTTTCCCAAGGCCTCCCGTCAGCGCGGTGGATGTGTGGTCACATGCTTCTGAATGTTGTGGGCTTTGAAGCCCTCTACCAGGCAATAAAGTACCCTTAGCTGAATTGTAGAACGTTCCGGAACGGCAGTATTTCCTCTAATGCAGAGATACGGTCCTGGGGTTATCTTTGGATTTCTTGTTCATAGTTAGTTGATTGCTCAAGGCTTGCTGTCTGACAGTTTTCCTTTCCCTCCCAAATCCCCAGCATCAGTGAACTTTCCTTGTCTGAATGTGCTTCTAGAACTTTGCACATGCTGTTCCCTCTGCCTGAACGTTCCCGCCTTTAACTGATGCCTGTCTTTTAGGTCTCTGCCTCAGTGTCACTTTCTAGGGACGGCCTTCCTGAGTCCCTCAGTTATGTGGACAGTCCCAGTAGGCGCCCCCCCCCCCATGTTTTCATCTTGAATTCACTTGCTCAGTGACTGCCCTCAGCAAAGCCGGTACCGTGTGTGATGCCTTCCCTGTTCTTTGCTCTTCAGTAGCTCCTGGATAGATCCTTGAGAAGGGAATGCAGGGGATTCCACAGATGTTACTGAGGAAGGGAGAGAGGCATCTGGAGGCCGCATGCAGGGTGTTGGAGGCAGGCGTCCTGGCTTTGAGGGAGGCGTTCTGCTGCTTGCTCACCCTTAGGCAAGTTCTTACCTCTCTAAACTTCGAATTCCTCTTCTGTAAGGTGGGGATGCTAGCGATGCCTCATGGGGCTGTGGTGAAGGCTATCCGTGTAGTCTTCGCATGGGTGAGGTGCTCGGTATTCGGCCAGGCCGTGGCACAGTTGTGTGTCCTGAGGCCTTGCTAAACTTGTGGGTTCACCCTGTACACTACAGCTTACGATCTTCCCTCTCCCACATGCTCCATGCAGTGATTTTAGATGAAAGATCCAGCTTCGGCCCTTCACTGAGGGCTCCTGAGCTGCGGGGAGCCAAGTCAGGTCGCCATGTCGATGCCGGGCTGTGAGGTGTGCTGGACGCTGGCCTCGGAGCCTGGAAGCCGGATCTCTGCTGCTGCTGAATCACAAGCTGCTCTAGGTCGGGGGCAAGCGTTTAAGTGTTAGATGTGTTGTGTTGTGAGGAGCGAAGCTGAAAGGGGAGAGTAAGTGTTGGTAGAAGAATGCTCACCATCCCCCCGTTTCTGAGATGCGTGTATGTGTGTGTAGCCAAGCGTCAGAGCTGGCCACAGTCTACATCACAGAAGGACATTCGTGTGGGTCTTATTACATTTGTTTTTGCCTGATGATTACTTAATGAAAATCGTCGAAACTGATCTTTATTCCCTGGAGTGCACGAACATTGCTTCTTGCCATGAAATTCCATTATCGTGAGGTTATTATGGCAAAGATAGTTCTTTGACTTGGAAGGTGATTTACCAGAAAAAAAGCCTATTGACATCTCTCCCTCTGTCTCTGTCTGTCTCTTACACTCCTCCAGCCAGCAGTAACTTACCGAGTACCTTCTCTGCCCCAGGCCCTGTGCCAGACCCCGGAGAACAGAGATGAATGACATGTCTGCGCCCTGAGAGACCGCAGACACTAGTGACTATCACAAATTTTGTACAGTAGAAATGCTGTATTAGGAATGCTTCCTTTAGGTCATGTAGCAGCTGCTTTCTAAAATAAAAAGAGTTATGGTATTTGCATCGTGAACAGAGAGATAAGAATGGGCTTACAGCCACGAGGAACAGTTGCAGAACCCAGAAATTGGAATATACAGTCTGACGAGGATTTTTGTGTGCTTTTCCCTCTGAGAGCTCTCCCAGGCCCTGTCGTCCAGCCCACACGGTTGCTTCTGCAGCGTTTGCCCTGGTCCATAGCCCCTGCTCGTGTGCCTCCTGCCTCCTGTGATAGGCATCCTCTTCCACCTTCCAGCAGTTCGAGGGAAGCAGAGAATATCAATAGTAGTTGGGCTCCTTCACTACTGTGTGCCAGACGCTTTCTGCAGATCCCGTCCCCTTTGATCCTTAGAACACCACAAACACAGCCCTTCACAGTAAATGGTGTTCTTTCCATTTTGCAGATGAAACCACTGAGGCTCAGAGAGGTTAAGTAACCTGCCTGGGGTCACGCAGCTAGTAAGTGGCAGAGCCAGAGTTTGAAACCAGATCTGGTTGGATTGTGAAGATGGGTTTTTCTGCTCTGTTCTGCTGCCCCTAAGCATTCAGACAGCCCTTATATTGAGCTGAGCTTTCCCTGGAAAACAGGCAGTGTGGTGTGTGGTTGAGGACAGAAGCTCTGGACTCAGGCCTGAGCTGGAAGTCTCACAACAAGCAGCTGAGACATCTTTTGGGGAGGAGACTGAGGCTCTGAGACAGTAAATTACTTGCCTCCGGCTGTTGTGTCGCCAGCAAGTGGCAAAGCTGGGTGCGGTCCCCCTTGTCTTTGACTACAGAGCTACGCCTTCTCTCCGCAGTGCGAGTCCACCGCTCACACGGGCTGCTCTGCTCGGCTGGGGGTTGGGAGCAGCTGTCAGGAAATAGTTCCTGTCAGGGTCGTGCGTCAGTGGAACAGCGCACTGCAGGGGACGTCGCGGCACCTCCTGGAAACTCTGAGACGTGGAAAGGAAGACTCTCCCCAGTCATAGGGGTTTTAGAATTACTGCTCTTTAACGTTACCTCACACACTCCCCAGTATTTGTCAGACCCTTCGTACTTCCGGCCTTGGTGAGGTACTGTACCAGGCCCCGAGAACGTGAAGGTGAAAGGCCAGTCCCTCCTGCGAAGGAGCGAGAGAGGAAGCCAAACAACTAATTGCTATGTAAATAAATAAATAAGCTGGTGTCCTTCCTGCATTTGCACCCATCACATGGTGTGTGTGTCCCGGCAATATGTGTAGGGTGCTGTGGAAACAGAGGAAGGGGAGGTTCTGCATAGTGCGAAGATGGGCTTTTACAGAAGGAGAATTGGATCTGCATGTCGAAGAATGAGTAGGACTTCACTGAGTGGGCATGGAGGACCAGCTCCCTTCCAGGCAGAGGGAACAGCACAGGCAAAAGCATAGAGACACAAAACAGCCTGGTGTGTGCAAGAAATTCTGGGAATCTCCATAGGTGGTGTGAAGGGATACTCTTGGGTAGGTTGCCTGGAACTAGACTGTGGAGGGTTCTAGACTCTTTAAGAAGGAGTTTGGGCTTAATCCTCAACATAGTGGGGATATTGATGAATTTTAGGTGGGCACTGGTGGTTGTCATAGTCAGATTCACTTTTCAGAATAGTTGTTCTGAGGAAGAGGGTGGATTGAGAGGTAAGAGGAAGGACTGGAGTCAGAGAGGCTTGTTAGGCTAGGCAGGGACAGCAGGGGTAGATTTCAGCAAAGAAGGTACTGACATAAGTGTGTCTGATTCACAGACTCTGAGATTTGCAAGCCTGATAGCCTTGCCATCTTGCCAACGTGCAAAGGGAATCCTTCTGAAGATTTTCCAGGCCCAACCTCAGTAGATGCCTACTTGAGATCTAAGAATCAGCTTTCCACCAAAGTCAGTGTGATTGGGACCCATCAGTCTGAAAGAATCGACACTTCAAGTGATACAGAAAACTTAAAACAGAAAATCTGTGACTTGGAAACTGAGCTCGAGGGCTACCGGAATTTCTTATTTCAGCTTCAAAAGCACTCCCAGTGCAGCGAGGCCATCATCACAGTTTTGTGTGGGACGGAGGGGGGCCAGGACGTCTTGAACAAGCCCAAGGGTAGTACTGATGAAGAAGAAATGACGTTCTCAAGTCTGCACCAAGTCCATTATGTGCAGCACATGAAGATCCTTCATCAGCTGGCTCCAGAGGTGACTGACGGTGGGCTGCTGGAGGGCCTCAGACAGCGGCTGGTGGAACAGGATTACGAGCTGCAGAAGGAGCAGAATTTGAACATGGAGCTTTTCAGTGAAATCCGTAACCTGCAGAATAAGTTCAGAGATCTCTCCCCCTCCAGGTACATCCCACTGCTGCCTCTCCCACTCTGGAGGCCTGCAGTTCCCCTGTGTTGCCACTAGGTCGGAGCCCATGAGTACAGGGGAACGCTGCTTGGCGGTGGGGTGGCTTGTGTGCTTGGGAAGGCTTGGCGGTGGGTTTAGGGCAGCTGGGCCCTGTGGACAGGCGAACATGAGACCACAAAGAATAGTGGCTGTACACGTTCTCGTTTTGTGTCTTCTGAAATTGGCAGAGCGGATTTTGCCCTCGTCAGGCTGGGAACTCAGGGCAAAGGTATTGTTCCAGTCGCTCAGTGAGTTGCGGTACATTTGCCGAATGGCAGCGTTTACTCCTGGACCCCACTGTTGGCTTTCGCTGTGGGACTGAAACACATGTCCTAGGCAGGGTGGGAAGAATATAGATAGTTTCCATATCTTTACCCTTTCGGGTCATCTTAGAGAAGCAGGCCTACGTAGAAAGAGAAGAATTCTTAGGTCATGTTTTACAGGCATAGATGTGTACAGTTTTGCTTTATGAGCTATGACAGAAAAAGCGATCATTTGTAAAGTTGACCTTCATTCGTCACTTATTTGAGACAAACATACAGTACCGAATTGTCAGGAGCCAGAGTGCATTTTTTCAAGCCTTCCCAAACAGCAAGATGGGAGGAAGCTTGTGTTTATTGAAAGGCAGTCCTGTCTGACCCCCAGGTAGGCACTTTCTTATTTAATCCTCAAAATCCCCCGGAAAGGTGTTCTTGAACATGTTTCTGTGGATGAGGAATTGAGGCTCAGAGCGGCTGCTGAGACTGAGCAGACAGCCCGAGGACACCGACGGTGCTGCTCCGAGCGTGGCTGGTACACAAGCCCGCACATCCCACCCCAGTCCTCCTGTCCTTCCTCACCTGAGAAACCGCCCCACCTTCAGCGCGGCTGTTACGTGACCGTCAACGCGCGTGCTCACCAGCAGAGGTGGTCAGTAGCCCGACGTACTGTCCTCATTTCAGGGAAGGGGGAACACACCGAACTGAAGGATCAGCATCTTTGCCAAGCCACGCAGGGGCCAGGTGACTGTGGCCACAGTTAATAGGAGCCACGTTTTCCTTAATTTGTGTTTTGCTCCGTGCCTCTGAGTACTCATGGGCTGACCCAGGAAAAGACAGATTTGGTGTCAGGAGGTAGTTTTGTATAATGGAGCATGGGCTTTGAGGGCAGACTGTGTTTGAGTCCGAAACCTTCCCGGTTTAACTTTGCGATCTCTGAGTCCGTCCGGTTCCTCTGTAAACGAGGTGGTGCATACCTTTGTCTGGAGATTGCAAGGAGCAGTTAACTTATAAAAAACGCCTAGTGCAGTGACTGACAGGTCATAGACCCTCCACAAATGGTTGTTAGGATTATGATTACTCCCTGACCTTTCAGTAGAGAGGAGAGAGTCCCGTTTTTGTGTTCCTGTGTTACAGTTTATTTTTTGTTCTTCACGAGAATTTGTGGTAGGTCCTCTGGCCCTTGGAGCACTTGTTTCTATAATTCAGAATAATGTTTTTGAAGAATGTATGGAAACTAATTGTCCTCCTGAGTTCTTGCCAGTCTGTATTGTAATTGGGGGCTTTATAAGGTTAAAAATATTGCAGAAGAACCTTTGTTCCAGCATTTGTTGGCTGTTTTGAAATCGAAGGAGTGACCTTGCAGACTTCCAATTTTTCTAGAAGTATGTATACTTGTACAGCTGCAGGCTTTTAAAAATTGTGCTCTGTCATTTTTCCAATTAGTGTTAAGGTCACAAAAATTCAATTCTAAAATGGTGCAAGCATTTTCTCTCCCCCCCCCCCTTTTATCAGATACGATTCATTAGTTCAGTCCCAAGCCCGGGAGCTCTCCCTTCAAAGACAGCAGATTAAGGATAGCCACGGCATCTGTGTCATCTACCGGCAACATATGAACGCCATGATCACGGCGTTCGAGCAGTTGCTGCAGGCCAGCAACGTGGATCACTGCGTGGCCGAGGGTTTCCAGGAGCAGCTGAATCAATGTGCCGAGCTGCTCGAGAAACTGGAAAAGCTGTTTCTCAACGGTAAGTGGGGCAAGGGATTGCGAGTCTTAAGACGCATCATTTATAGGCCCGAGACTTCTTTTGGAGGGGCCCGGGAGGAACCGACTTCTCGGCAGTACTTCCCTCTGCTCTGATGAGGTGATAGCAGAGCCACGCTGACTGCTCTTCCTTCCGGTGACGGCTCCCACGTGCTTGGTGGTCCGCACTGTTCCAAAGCCGGGCTCCGGCGGGTGAGGCCTGGGACTGAGGCCGGCTAGGAGCCACCGTCCCCAGCACCTGCCCCATGGCCTAGGTTGCTCTTAATTTTCAAGAGAAGGTGGAAATTGGTTTTTTTTTTTGGGGGGGGTGGGCACTAAGGACTCATGAGTTTTAAATGTTGGCAGCACTCAACAAAACGAGCAAACAAAAACCCCCAGACATTTGTGGGTGAGAAAAATATATGCAAGGCTCAGAGGTGGTTAGAGGAAGGATGAAAGAGAACCTTTGTTAAAGAGTTGCTGTGTGCCTAGATACTTTAATAGATGTTATCGCATTTAAATAAAAAAATAATCATTTGCAATTTTTTTGAGACTAGAACGAAGAGTTCTTTTATACTGTTTACCCAGCTTCGGCGGTTTTGCCATATTTGCTTTGTCATTTTCTCTTTCTGTGTGTGTATCCAGATCTTCCTCCATTTATGATGGGGTTCTACCCCAGTAGACCCATCATAAAATTGAAAATATCGTAAGTCAAAAATGTGTTGAACACACCTAACCTACCCAACATCACAGCCTCGCCCAACCTACCATAAATGTGCTCAGAAACACTTGCAGTAGCCTGCAGTTGGGCGATACCCTCTCACAAAGCCCATTTTATAATAAAGTCTTGACTCTCTCATGCTCTACATTGAAGGCTGTACTGAACGTGAGAAACAGAATGGCTCTGTGGGGCCAGGCTGGTTGAATCAGTTATTCACCCTCGTGATGGTGGGGCTCACTGGGCGCTGTGGCTCGCTGCCCCTGCCAGAATCACAAGGCATAGTTGTACCACACTATCTCTAGCCTGAAGAAAGATGAAAACTCAAAATTTGAAGTACAGTCTCTACTGGATGCCTGTTGCTTTCACACCATCCTAAAGTCGAAAATTGTAACTTGCACCATTGTAAGTCCGGGACCATCTGTGTATACACACATGTGTGTGTATGTGTATACACACATTAGTATTATTTTTTAAAGATTTTATTTTTAAGTATTCTCTACACCCAACATGGGGTTCAAACTCATGACCCTAAGATTAAGAGTCACACGCTCCACCAACTGAGCCAAGCGCCCAACATTATTATTATTATTACGTAGGAGCCCACCATTATCATCATCGTCATCATCATTGGCAACCCTCCAAGGGTGGATTGGAGATATCCTGTCCCTTTCCCCCTCCCCCAGAAATGTGTGGACCCTCATACTGAGGACAATGTTTTATGTAGCCACAGCACCATTATTAAATCCATGGCATAGGATCGTTATCTCATATATGGTCTACATTAAAATTTCACTAATTGATTCAGTAATGTCTTTTATGAGTCTTATTCCTGGTTCCGATGCAGGACCCACTGCCCACATTACATTTAGTTGTTGTGTGTCTTTGGTTGTCTTTAACCTTTTCCTTTACCCTTTGTCTTTCATGACGTGCACCTATTTGAAGAGTTCAGGCCAGTGCCCCAATTTGGGGTTATCTGTTGTTTCTTTAGGATTGGATTAGATAAATTCAATGAGATTAGTTACATGGTTTTGGCAAGAATACTGCATCAAGTATTGTGTTCTCCTAGTATCATGTTTATGAGGCATGTGCCATCGGTTTGTCCCATTGTTGGTGAAAATAGTTTTGATCACTTGGGTGAGGTGATGTGTGTCCGGTTTCTCTTCTATAAATGGCAGCATTTCCCTGTGTGATGTGTAAGTCATCAGTGAGGGGTACTTTGTAATCCTGTAAGTATCTGGCTTCTCTTCACACGTTTACATGAGTTTTACTGGATGTCCCTTACCTCCGCTATTACTGCGATGCTGGCAACGTGGTGATTTTTCCCTCATACCATCATTCCTTCTTCATTTTTTATCAGGTGGCATCTCCTAGAAGGATGAATTCTCACTTTATCTCCCTTTTTGTTTATATGTTTGTTGCTTATTTGTTTATTAACATTGTGGACCTGTAGCTTCTTACTTTATTCAGTGGACTGGTATTCATTCTGTCGTTCTACTGATGCTCAAATCGTTTGAAATTTGGCAAGTGGCAATTCCTTTTGACAGGTCTCCATCTTTTTTGGGAGCACTTCTGGCACAAAAAGATGTTCCTGCCTCATTGATACTGTCTCTGCCCTGAATCAGCCATTTCTCCAGGGAGTCCTGGTTCATCTTATTTATTTACTTATTTTTTTCAAAGATTCTTCTCACTGCAATGGGAGGGCCCTTTATTTTTTTATTTTTTATTTTATTTATTTATTTATTTTTTTAAAGAGAGATAGCAAGAGAGGGAACATAAGCAGGGAGAGTGGGAGAAAGGGAGAAGCAGGCTTCCCACTGAGCAGGCATCCTGATGTGGGGCTCCATCCCAGGACCCTGGGATCATGACCTGAACTGAAGGCAGACGCTTAACCCACTGAGCCATCCATGCACCCCCCCCGGTTCATCTTAAAAGGGGTGCTATTTAAAAACCGTGATTTGGTGCTGGGTGTTTTTGCCCATTAGCAGACAGAGCTAGGATATATCTCACACTCATACATACATATGTGTAATTTATTTTAAAAATTATTATCTCACAGTGGTGCCTCTAATTCCAGTCCAACCCATTGTGTCCTTTCTTGTGGTTTCTGCTTCCACGTTGTTTCCCGTCTCCAGCCCTGAAGATCCTGGCTCTCTCATCAGTGTATCCGCTCCTGTGCTCACTTCTCTGTAATTCACACAAACAGGTCCGGGACTTCCCGCTCCATGCCACTGTGAGAAACAGACCTGCTAAACGATCATGATTAGTTTGTAGTCCTTTTTTTTTTTTTTTTTTTTTAACATTTTATTTATTTACTTGACAGAGAGAGAGCACAAGCAGGGGGAGCGGCAGGCAGAGGGAGAGGGAAAAGCAGGCTCCCCGATGAGCAGGGAGCCCAGTGCGGGGCTCGATTCCCGGACCCTGGGACCATGACTCGAGGCTAAGGCAGACGCTCAACTGACTGAGCCACCCAGGTGCCTTGTAGTTCTTTCAGTTTTTAGGCTAAGGGTATTAAATTTAGAAGTTCCTTGGTTTCATCTTTCTACAGTGTAGATATGTTATTCACTTGAAATATAATTAGATTTACTTATTTCTCTTTGTGCTCAATGTTAGTCTTCCCCTCCCATTTTTACTGATTTAATTTTATTTTTTGAATATGAAAAATAAAGTGGTTCCAAAGTTAAAACTTTATCCATTTAAATTGCCTCTATGAAGTCATTATTTTTGTCCCTCTTCTTTAGAATATGTATAGTATGTATTCTCCTTTATAGTACCCATTAGTATGACTTTCCAGCCCCCCTTTCTTTCTCAAAGCTCCTGGAATTGGGCTTTCAGACATCCCAGCCTCTCCACAGAAACGGCATGTGCCTGAGGCACTGACACCTGACACCTGCCACTCTTCTGAACCTGGCCATCAGTTTTGGGCCGCACCTCCCTCACCTTGACAGCAGAATTGGATGTGGTCAGTCCCCTCCCTCCTGGGGGAAGTCCTTTCCTCCCGGGTCTTCTGAATGGGTACCACCTAGTACTCCCCCCACCCACTCGCTGCCCCTTTGAAGCGCTGGCCTCAGTGTGTGTTGTAAATCTGACCAACGTGCACCACCTCATTGCTGCCATGGCTCTGGTTTGCCGTGGTCTCCTCTTGTGGGTTTTTGCAGTCCTTACTGCCCTGGGGGGTCCGGGCTTCCCCCCCATGTCCCACCATAGCCCCTTCCCGTACAACAGTCAGAGTCATCTTTTCAAGATCTAAGTCAGGTCACGTTCCTTCTGCACAAGATCAAAGGCTTTCCTTGGTGAGCTCTAAGAATTAAATCATGAGCACGAAGCCTTGACTCAGTGCTGGGTGTGTGGCTCACAGGTGCTCCGTGCTTGCCATATCTCCACCTGCTGTGAGTTGGGGGCTTGTCCTCAGAACAACGTGTTTTACTTGAGGAACTTCGCCTTACGGAGGAGACTCAGTTGCCCAAAGTTATAACCGACTTGGCGAAACCAAGGTTTGACCTTAGTTCTTCTGTCTTCATACACTACAAAACAGATGGCTCATGAGGGTCCACATATGTTCAACTTAATTCCAAGATAGAATGTGGGATAGTTTGGGCTTCTGGGCCCAGGGAATGTTTCCCAAGTTTTCTGCGGAATCCGACAGCTCAGGGCTGTTGCAGACTTGTCCTAACACCAGCTCCCCCGGACCTTGAGGCCCAAGGACACGGGGGCTGTCGACTTTTCCCAGCTTTGTGAAATCCACTTTCTCCTGACTAAGGGTTTCCAAATAAGCTAGTTTTTATTTTAATATTGGAGAAATAACTGAGTCCTCAAGATAGAGCTGTATCTTCCTGGCCCGAGGCATTTTCTGTCTGTTTGTCTCTTCTTCCTACAAGCCCTCAGCTGGGGCCCAAGGAAGTGGGAGGCTGAGAGAGAGCGCCTCTGGCACCAGCTGCCCTCCCTCCCTCATCCAACCGCCCCCCACCCCGATTTATTTTTTACTTATTTACCTTGACAAGCCCAAGGAGATCTCACTTCTTGTTTCCTGCGGGTTCTGGAAGCAGAAGCATTTCAGGCTTCGCAGACAACACAAACATAGAACTTTATTTTCTTATACAAAAGGCATAAAAGTCTCAGGTACCTCACGACAACTCCCATTCTTAGAGAATAAAATGTAACAGAGGTGGGTCTTTCTTGGATGCTATCTAAGGGGTCTGGCTTCTGAATTATGAAAGGAGCTTATTGTAAAATAGTTTTATATTTGAGGTGGTTGCATAGCATGAGTTCTTAAAAATTTTAAATATAGTCTTTTTTTTTCTTCTTAGTACAAAGCAGTACATGTTTATTGTGGAATAACAGATAAGCAAATACTCCTATAGTTGCATTATTTATAGAGCAAAAATGAACACCCTGGAGTTTATACTTCCAGATCTTTTTTATATGTATGTTTTTTTTTTTTGTGGAACTAGAATTGTTTGTAACCTTTCCCTTTGTTCGGTTGTAGATAATAAATATTAACCTACATTGTAAGTTTTAGTGGCTGCAGAGCATTCTTTGTGTGAATGTACCATAATTTACTTAATCATTCCCTATTAGGTGGACATTTAGGTTGTTTCCAGTTTGGGGCCGTTAAAAGAATAGCATATTGGAAGCTTTGTACATACCCTTGCTTTCCTTTAATAGTGTTTGGTTGGTAGAGCCCAAGAAGCAGGAGGATAGTGTGCTTCCTCACTATTTGTCAGGACCAGAGCCAGCATCTTTTCTAGCTTCACAGGCGAGGGATTTCACTAGGGTCCAGAACCCTGCAAGATCTTCTGAGTGCCTTTTCCCGGGGTGGGGATCTGTAACATTCAGATTCTTGAAGCGGGTTGGGACCCAAAGTAGATCGAGAGCCGGTGTTGCCGTCCCACGGTGTCCTTGTTCCTGGTGCCTCCCAAGGCCAGTAGCATGAGTCAGGAAGACAGTGTGCCCCTCAGATCTTTGTGAGTCAGCACTGGGGAAGGGAGCGAGAAGGGTGTGAGGGAGTCCCTTTCCTCCATGAGCTCAGCACGAGTGTCAGGGTGTAGCCACACGGGTAGAAGACAGCTGTGGGGGTCCTTTCTCTTGACTCTTCCCTGCCTGCGGGGATGAACCTACACCATGCGTTTCTTCCAAGGCCTTCTACAGTCTGCCTTGTCCAGCTCGCTCCCCTCTCGGCGAGAATGACGGTGATGATGATGATGAAGGAGCAGTGAGGAGGGCTGGGCTTTATTGGCTGCATGTTCTGTGCTGGGCACGTTCTCAGCCTATGAGAAGCTACATTTATCACCTTCATTGAAGAAATGAGGAACAGAGAAGGGAATTTACTTGCTCGAGGTCACCCAGGGGGTGGCAGAGTCTGGATTTGAGCCCAGTTTGCTTCCACAGCCTCGCCTGCTGACCTTGCCACGGTGCGGTGCTTCTCACACTCCCGTCCAGTTGGGCGTCCCAGCCGGCACTTCTGTGCTGCAGGCCTCGCTCGCATTTCCCCACTTCCGGGATTTTGCTCAAACCAGTCCCTTTTCTAGAAGGCTTGTACCCTCTTCCCTTCTAGAAATTCTGTTCACCCTCTAGGAAGCTTTCTTTGTTCACCCCAAATGGAGGCAAAACTCTTTTTTTTTTTATTCTGGGTTGGTTGTAACTTGCCGATGACAGTCTCATCTGGCCTTGTGATGGACACTCTTGGCCAGGTGGAAAGAACAGAACCTTTGGAGCCAGACAGACTTGAGTTCAAATCCCAGCTCTCTGCTTCTCTTACCTCTTCATGGTCAGATTTCCTCTGTGAGGGAGTAGTTCCTATATTGTAGAGTTATTTGCAAGGATTAAGTGAAATTATTTAAAGTGCCTGGTATCCCGTCTAACCAATCTTGGGAAAACAGGAGGTGACAGCAATGATTTCTCGTGAGCATATTGTGTTTCTTCAGAGCATAGACTCCTGGAAGATGGGGCATTGTTTTGTCCTGGCTCCCAAACTAAGCTGGAGCCATGCTTGTAGTGTCCAGTCAGGATTTGATGACAAGACTGATAGTTTTGTGTGGCTTGGATCTTACTCTCAGGTGCCCTTTGATTCAGTGTCCTCTGACTCTGTCTGGCCCGCGTAGTGGGCACTGGCAGGGAGGCTCCTCTGAGCTCCGAAGGGAAGGTTTCCAGGAGGAAAGTGTATTAGAGCTCAACCTTCCATATTGCGAATCATTGGGGAAGGGTATTTAGGAGTGGTAATGGGGCATGCGGGGTACAATTAGCATGGTAGGCAGGCGATCAGAGAAAATGGAAGATCCTTCCTAAGTGTCCATAGAATTTGCCCTCCATGTGGCTCCTTAGCCGCTTCTTATCTTTATGCAGCAGTTTTTTCCTGCCTCAAAGATGTGTCCCTGGTCACCTCCTCTAAATTGTCCTAGATGGTCCGGGTTGGCTCACGTTGGTTTCCTCTGCAGGCCTTCCACGGTGTCCCGTGCCACCCCTTGTCACAGCCCAGTGGCGTAATCGTCTTTTGGGTCCCTCGGCCCCCCGCAGCTGTGAACTCACTGAGGTTAGGATGGTTCCTCGTTTGTCTCTTACCCTTAGCATTGGGCACAGGCACGTGGGAGGAACTTTGTAAATATGTTCTACAAATTACTAGTGGATGCAAAGGAAGGAGCATTTGGGTCACATAGGAGATGCCAGGCTATGATATTTGAACTGTATGGTTGGTGGATATGGAGCAAGGGGGTACTGTTTCAAAAGAGGCTTTTCTAACAGAGGCAGTGGTCAGGATGGATCAGTGCAGGGAGGAGGGCGGGCCGACCGGTTACAAGACTGTCCTGCTTGATAGTTCTGTTGCTTGTTCCAGTATGGATCGGATAACTAGACGTCTTTTTGTTCGAAAGGATGAACCCCTCCCCCCCGCCACCTCCTACACAGCTTTTCGGTGCAGCGGTAAGATTTGCCTGAAAGATGGGAGCAGCGCCTTCATGACATGCTTTCTAAGCCTCATGGATAGCCTGACAGATGGTACCCCTGTCACCTGTGCGGAGGCAGTCGCCACCACGGAATTCAGTGCATCACTTGTCATGATGGCCCCACGAGTCCCACACGAACAATTTGTCATTTGGTTTTAAAGAATTCTGTCGTGGCAGGGGAATGGGCAGAATGTAATTGTTGTGGAGTCATTACTAACTCCGCACAGGGCGTCCTGTTTGAAGACAGAAACCTGGGCTTCGGATGGCCTCAGGGCACTCCCTTCTGGTCGTGGATTTTGTTAGGAATCCAAGAGAGGTTTTTGTGATAGTTTACGACGAATTTGTGGTCAGGAGCCCCAGAGTGCTTAAAGCGCGCCCCAGACCAGCGATCCCCTAGCCGGTGAAGTTGCTGAGGTGTGTCTCCGTGCTCCGAAAGCACGCTGGCCCGCTGAAGCAGGAGATGCTGCTGTCGTGTGTGTGTGTGTGTGTGTGTGTGTGTGTGTGTGTGGCGCGCTGAAGCAGGAGATGCTGCTGTCGTGTGTATGTGTGTATGTGTGTGTGTGTGTGTGTGGCGCGCTGAAGCAGGAGATGCTGCTGTCGTGTGTGTGTGTGTGTGTGTGTGTGTGTGGCGCGCTGAAGCAGGAGATGCTGCTGTTGTGTGTGTGTGTGTGTGTGTGTGTGGCGCGCAGGTAGACTCCTGAGCCCTTTGCTAGGTGTGTCTCCGTGCTCCAAAAGCACGCTGGCCCGCTGAAGCAGGAGATGCTGCTGTCGTGTGTGTGTGTATGTGTGTGTGTGTGTGTGTGTGTGTGGCGCGCCGGTAGACTCCTGAGCCCTTTGGAGGGCTGGGCTGGGCAGATGGCCCATCGTCAGGGTGTGCGTGTCAGCTGAATGTTGGGGAGCAGCCCTGTGCAGGTGTGAGATGGGAAATGCTGAGCTGTTCTTCTGGCAACAGTTGTCTCCGCCCGTTCACGGTGGTCTTGCGGCCTGGGACTTCCAGTCAGCGTCTGGGAAGCTGCCCCCGGCAGATGGCGATTTCCCCTGGTGCCAGGAGTGCGGAGGACAGAGAGGTGGGGCCCCTCCATGCGGTAGAGGCCTGTCGCCCTCTCCCTACCTTCTGGGGCATCAGACGTCACTGCATTTTTGGTCAGGATGTAGCCAAGAGGATCAAGACCTAGATTTGTGGCCGAGCTCGCTCTGGAGTGTCTCTAAATCCCTTGCTTAACTGGAGCTTATAGTGAAGTAGGTGATGGGATGTCAGAGGAAGAGAGGGGACACGTCCGACCTCTTGGACGTCCACTTCACTGTTAAATGGAGATCCCGACACTGTGCCAGTGTGATCGATGTGAGGCCAGAGGATGTCGTCGGTGCCGGGGCCTTGTCGTTGGGGTCTAGCCCCTGATCTTGGGGGGCCCGCGTGACTCCTTCCTGGGGCCTGCCAGTGCCCTGCAGCGGCAGGTGACGTTCAAGCCCTCGGGATGTCGCACTGGCTCTCGTGCCCACTGTTGTCCAGCTGGGGGGTTGGGTGTTGGGGGAGCCCCGATAGCAACATCCCCCCAGCCCCGGGGAGCGCGCATGTGGGCACCACGAGGCACAGGCAAATGCGTGAGTCTCTGGTGCTCTTTTCGTCTGCGCTGTGGTGTTCGAGAACTTTCCCTTTTAGGAGTAGTTTTGAAAATGGAATGTGTGGGTGCCGTTTAATTATAGTCTCATTTTTCAAGTGCGGCTCTAGAAGGGTTTGTTTTTTTCTTCAGCCACGCGTTAGCTTCTTCAAAGAGCTCATCCCCGTCTGCAATTTCCAGAGTTCTGAAGTATTTTTAACATGAAGTTGTTAGTCTCTTTGAAACCTGGGCTCCTGTGTTTCCTGTCAAACAGCAAAGGCTGCCGTGCAGGGGAGAGCAGCACATCTTTTGCCCACTTACGTTCTGAGCTTTGTTTTGTTTTCTTTTGCCATTTCTCCTCGTCACTCCCCTGCCTCAGGCCCTGGCTTATTCAGCTGCACTCCTATACCCCTCTGCCTGCTAATCCCACTTCTGAGAGTCTCTCCTAAGGAAGTCATTTAAATGCAGATAATGCTGTATGTACAAAGATGTTTATTTCATTTATTTATAAAAGTGAAAAATTGGAGATGACCTACATGTCAAATAGGGGACTGGCAGAAACTATGGTACATGCATGCCTGCAGTGGAATATTAATGCAGTCATTCAAAATTAGGTTTCTGAGGCAAATTCAGTAAGAAAAGTCCTTATAATAAAATACGAAGGGAAGAGATGAAGTCACAGTACAGTGTCACCCATGCCAGAATGCGTGGAAGAAAGAGTGGAAGGAAGTCCGTAACATGTCTGTAGTGGGCACCTGGAGGAGAGCGATGTTCTCTTTCTTGTTTCTGTTACCCATTTCCTGTAACGAGCTTATATTCTGTTAGTATCAGCATTTTTAGAGCCGGGAAAAGAACCTGCACCCAACAGCACCTTGGTGATCGTTTTTTAGATTCAGGGCTGTCCTCTCCCTCCTAGACCTGGTGCCAGAGCGGTGATGAAGGAGGAGCCTCTCGTCTGAGTGTGTTCTTGGTAATCCTACTTTAAATTTCCGAGATTGTTACAAAGAGTATTTAAACAAATGGAATGGGGCCTCTGCAAATGTATGAGCAAGGAATTATTAGGGAACACTGGTTTTTATTCTTCCTTCCTTCCTTCCCCTCTCTTTTCTTTTCTTCTTTCTTTCTTTCTTTCTTTCTTTCTTTCTTTCTTTCTTTCTTTCTTTCTTTCTTTCTTTCTCTCTCTCTCTCTCTCTCTCTCTCTCTTTCTTTTTAATGTCTTTTTCTTGATGTTCTTTCTGCTTCCAGGAAAATCAGTTGGAGTGGACATGAGCCCCCAGAAAGAAGCGATGGAGAGGTGAGTGTGTGGCATGGGGGAAGAAGACTGGGCGGTCGGTTTGTCACTGGGTATGCTGGCTCCCTCCTGTTCAGTTAGTTTCCCTCTTCTCGTGGGTAAGGCACAAACACCTGTGAAACTGACAGTGGCCCCGCACAAGCAGGCGTTTACTCCGTGTGCCCTGCAGTCTTCATTCAATTGTTTTGGGCCATTCCTGGCATCTGTCCGTCAGGTACTTTGACGAGGACGACACGTTCCCTCTGTTGGCTCCTGGGTCCCCGCAGGATCGATTTCAGATGCCCTAGCCTGACCTTTGAGGCCCTGCTCAGTCTGACCCATCTTTCTTTCTCTCGTGTTCCCCATGCTTCAGTCTTATCTGACTTTTTATTGTTCTGCAGCCCATGCCTGGACACAGGCTGTACACTCGACTTCTTCCTGTGTAGTTTGAAAATCCTTCTTCAGAGTCCATTGATGTGGCAGTGAACCTGGCTCTCCCCAACATCCCCGTCTCTCTTCTACATGCCAGGATCAGTGATTGTTCCTGTAGTACTTGGTGTGTTGTCACATCACAGCCCTTAGCACGTGGTGGTGTAGTACTCTCCGCATTTACCTTTCTGCTCCCAGACTTCCTCGGGAGAGGAAAGGAGCTAGCCGGAATGGGGTACTGGTGTGTGTCAGCTGCTGCCCTAGGCGTTCACATTCATTCTTTCTGACCCTACCTTGCAAGCACTGTTGTTCCCATTTTAGGATGAGGAACCTGAGGACCGGAGTTGCATGCTTGCCATTAAGAAGCAGAGTTGGGATTTGAACTTGAATCTCTCGGACTCCCAGGCTCTCATTAGTGTTGCATATAGCCTTTTGAGGACAAAGACTGTGTCTTGAATATCTCCATACCTGCTTCAGCCCTAACTATCTGGCATGTAGTTAGAATTTAAGAACCGTTGATGGAATACATGTGTTGTATACTTTCTTAGTTTGCCTCGACGGCCTACAGGAAATGTCAAGGTCTTGCCCCCCTCTGATTCCTTGTTTGAAGGTTCTGAGTGTTGTGAGTGCTACAGGTTTTTCCCTCCTCTTTGGAGCGGCGACCCTTTGGCTTCTGGGGGTAAAATAAAAAAATAGAGACCAGAATTTTAGACTTCCTTGGCATCACAAAGGCCACAGCATCATTAGAGGGAGCAGGTGGGGAGGCATCCTAGCTCACTGGAGGACGTTTCAATCAGAGCATCTGTGCGTTCAGAAGAAACACTTCTTTCCTACCGCAGTGTTTTCACAGATCCCTTCCAGTTCAGCCTCTACTTCCATCCTTGAATAATGGATCACATGTCAGTGGCAGGCTATGGAGTGGGCAAGCAAGGCCTCCCAGGGTGGAGACAGTCTTAACTGAGATCTCAAGGATGAGAAGCCTGAGGCAGGGGTTGTCAGAGAGTGTCTGTGCACGAAGCAAGGGTGACGTGGTCCCTGCACCAGCTCACAGGGTCGAGGCTGGAGAGGCAGGTGGGGCCGCACTGGGCTGGTCCTCAGATTCTGTGTTAGGAGTCCAAATTCTGTGCTACGGGATGAGGGGAGTCTTTGAAGGAGAATAAGCCAGGGCTAGACAAAATCAGATATGCTGTTGTGAAAGATGACCATGGTTGCTTGGAGAGGGGGCTGGAAGGAGGCAGGGAGTCTGCTGCAGCCCTCCTCAGCCATGTGTCACCCCCTCCCATCTCTGACAGGTTGGTTTCTTTTCCTTCTGTCCTGCCTTCTTCCGCTGTAGGCTTAGCACTCACATGGGTCACTCCTGAGCTAATTAAATGGGTGCCCTTGGCCCATTCGGCACTTTTGCAAGGCAGCGGCAAGCCCGTGCATCCATCACGCTGTCTGAGTGAAGTTGCATCTGGTGTTTACCTGTTAATGAATGCGTTGCAGCTTTGGAGTCCTTTGCTCTTGTCTGAGCTCATGAATAATGAGACAAGAAGTAATAGGAAAAAGTGGGAGAAAAAAAGAGCTTAAATTAAGGAGCTTATCTATAATGGAGATTCATGTGGGCTTTTCACCAAGTTCAGGGTGTTTTTCGTCATGGCTCAGGTGGCTCTTGGGAAATACAGGTTAATAATCAGACGATTGCCAGAATGTTGGCATTGGGACCTGTGTGGAGGCCATGAGGGTTTTGAGATTTTTAAACCCATAAGGCCACTTCATGGGTTTGGCTTGGCCTCCTGCATTCTCCTGGGGCCACAGAGACAGACAGACCTGGGCTAAAGCCATGAGACCGTGGGCAAGCTTGTGCTGTGTCTCAGGCTCGCCGAGTCTGCAGGAGGGCAGTCCTCTCTAGCTCAAAGGGTCTCTGTGGGGACCAAGTAGGATGGTACATCTGACACGCCTGGTACAGAGCGAGCGCTGACTCGTGCTCCCTCAGAGGCCCCCCTCCCCAAAAGTTAGCAGCTCCCCCTTCTTCACTGGCTCCAGACTCAAGCCCACCGAGTGCTTTTTGGTTTTAGAGTGTCCTCGCTAATACAATGCTCTAGGGAAGCAAAAGAGCTCCAAAACGAAGTTGCAAATATGGGGAAATTACAAAGGGCCAAGTAATCGTAAGTGTTCCCAAGTCCCGGTCCTGGCTTGGGATCTTAGTGTGGGAAACGATTTCTCTTTCAATCCCGACGGTGAAGGATGGAAGAAGACAGTGTCACCTACCAGTACATCCTCCCTGAGTCTCCTGAGCCATCTGCCTCTCATGCGTTGTCTGATTATGAAATGTCTGAGAAGTCGTCCGTCCTCTCTCGAGACCAGAAGCAAGACGGCGAGACCGGGAAGACCTTGGTCTTGGCAAACCATTTCTCTCAAGGTAAGCTAAGCTTTGCTAAGCATTTTAGACACGGCCAAGGCTTCCTGGTCTAAACAGTAATTTGCCATCTTGCCCAAGTAAGCAGAGTGTAGTGACATTTGAATAGTCATCGGATGGAGGGAGATCCTGGCAGGGCCAGAGCTGGTCATTCAGACTATCATTTATCACAGGGGAAAGCTGCGGTCGTTGAAAGTGTTGGTGATTGGGGAAGAGTCATTTTTATTTCTTAATGATGACTTATTATGTGACTCGCCATTTCCTTGCTCTTCTAACAGTGGCAGAAACCAGGCTGGCAAGCACTGAGGTTCTGTTGACCCTTCCAAGTCTGGTTAATTTCCTGTTGTTCCTTTCAGACTCTTCCTGAGGCCTGGTCACTTTGAAGACCCTTGCTTTGAATCGTACAGATGCCCCAGAGTACCTAATCACCCACCCTCCACCCGAATCCCCGTTAGGATATTTTGTAATTCTAGCAATCTGCAGTGTTTCCCTTTAGTGCGTGTGACCCTTCATCCACTGGGTCCTGCCACGGACTGTGGGCCATGGGCTCAGTTGGCAGAGTCAGCCTCCTGAACCTCCACCTGCCCCTGAGCTCTCCTTTGCCTCCTCTGTAGTTGTAGTCTTGATTACCTCCTGTTGGGGTACTAGGTATGAGATATTAGGGTTTAGTGTTTATAAGTTAATGTATTTCAGAAGTTCAAGGGATAGTATAGACCAGCGATTGGCAAATTTGTCCTAGGAAAGGGTAGATAGTGAATATTTTGGGCTTTGTGGAGCATATGGTCTTTGTTGTAATTACTCAGTCCTCTTGTTATAGCAGAAAGGAGCCGTAGACAAAATGTAAGTGAATGAGTGTGGCTCTGTTCCAATAAACTGTTATTTACCAAAACAGGTGGTGGGTGGGTTTGACCTAGGAGCTATGGTTTTCTGACCCCTGGTATAGATTCTGGACCTTAGCTGACATCCTGTGATCTCTCTTTTCTTCCAGTGCTTGTTGGCAAGGCACCCAGAATGGACCCAGAGCACAAATCAGACCCTGGCACCTCCTTTCTAAATGCTTTTTGTTGACACCTGATCACATAGAAAGAACTCTGGTTTTCAAAAAATCAAAGTCTTTTTTAGCAACGCCCCCCCCCCCACTTTGTTTCAGATGAACTTTACATGGAGGCCTAATGTGCAGTAAGGATACTGGTGAGACTGTGTCCTCCTGGTGGCTCCTGAGGCTCCTCTGGGGTGCTCAGGGCCCAGAGGAGCACAGTTTGAAAACATACCCAGAGCAAGGAGTACCCATGTTTGACAGAAGTGCGGTATCAGCTGGGCTCCTTCTCCTAGCCAGTCATCTAGATTTGCTTTCTTTGGGTTGTTGGCTGTATCCCCGTGTGATTTCTGTGAGTTTCTGCGAACCAGGTTTCTCTCGGTTATTTCTGGCTCTTTGATCCGCCTTCTCCTCATTTGGGTCAGACCCATGAGTTGTTTCCCTGTCCTTAGCTGCACTTCTTTCTGCACTGCATCAGCCTGACAAGGAACTCAGTCCATTTCCAAGAACCCCCGAGACTGTTTTTGTGGGAGGCAAACCCTTAATTGAGGGCTGGAGGAATTACAAGGGCGTGAGGGTTAACAGTCCAGCAAGCCGGATCATTTAATGGGAATACTTGAGACCCCTGTTCTTTAAAACCCTTGCTGTGGTATGGGCACCTCGCTCCAAGTTCCTCTTGCCAGCCCCTCTTTTTTCTACCCTCCCACATGTCTGCCACCCCAGCCTTGGTTTACTTCCAGTATAGAACCTTTTAGGCATCTCCTTTATGTCTTAGGATTCTGGGGACCCATGACCTCCTCGTGCATTAACAGGCACTTTTCCTGAAGGGGGACAGCACTCTCTGGAGCCATCCTAATAAGCCCACTGTTAGCTTTTTCTGTTGCTTCTGTTCAGACTTTTGGTCTCTGCATCTGTTTTTTCCTTTTGTCATGTTTATATTCTAAGTAGAGAGATAATTTAGTATTTTTCCTTTTTGCACTTGACATTCTATCATAAGCTTTCTGACATGTTGTTACATACCATCATTTTTAGTGGCTTTAGAATAGTCCGTTGAATGGCTGAACTGCAGTTTTCCTTATGTTCCCCTTTTGCTGAACATTTAAGTCATTTCTAAAGTTTCACAATTGTGAACACTGCCGCAGGGAATGTCTTTGAACATGAAGCTTTCCCCTTATTTTGGCGCATTTTCTTAACCTAGATTCTGTAAGGTGGAACTACTAGGCCAAAGATACACACCTGGTTTTTGCTGGTTGCTTCTTGCAGGATTTATGGTTTTTAAGAGTTAGCATTTGTCAGAAGGATATTTGTTAGAAGAGGGACAGATATTTTTCTCCCATTTTGTAAAGACGAGTCTAGTGTTTCCTTCTCCTTGGTTGGGACTGCATAATTAATAAGTGGTGTCCAGTTCGACTGGGAATGTTTCCTTAAGCCCTATTGATGAGTCCGGCTCCGGGCCAGACTGAGTAGCAGGTGATGTGTACTGATGGCTACTTAGCGTTACTACCCTGGAAGCCAGCGGTGTGGGATGTGGATATAAACCAGCAAGGAGGACTGCGATCAGAATAGATAAGTTCCCGCCTCGCTCCGTCCGGACCAGCGGCTGGAAGAGTCTCAGGGCGGCAGGGCAGGGATGGGAGGTGTGGCCAGGAGTTTGCTGCAGGCAGGGTCTTTCAGCGCCCGGCTGGGCGTGAGAGCCTCACGCATCCCACCAAAGGACTTGCCACACTTCTGGCATTAGTAGGAGATAGCTGATGGTCTGGGAATTAAGTCTTCTCATAAACATTCAGATTCATGGCGGAATTACTATTTAATTAGGAAAAGATCTGTAACATTGTACTACTTTTAAATGAAAGTCATTTTGGAGGAATTAAAACTGGGTCATAACATTAGTATAGTGTTTTAAAACAAACATTACTAAGACATACTGAGTGTACCGTAATTGATGAATTAAAGACATTAATTTTGCCTTTGATCCTTGATGTGGTTATGCTTTAAACACTGATTCTAGAAACCTACCTCCAGATTGCAGCTGTGTTTCCTTCTTTCTTTGTTAAAGTGAGATGTGGCAGTGGCTGAAAAAATAGGACATGCTCTTTGTAGAAAATTTGGGAAATTTAAATTTTTATATATTATTAAATGTTACATTGAGATAGAATATAGAAGGTTTGACGAACCTGAAATCTACCACCCAAAGGCAACTGCTGTTAATACCTAGGGGTAGATTTTCTTATTTTGTGTTTATGTGTCTTTTTTGCCTACAGATTTTTAAATGGAGTTATAATTATGCTGAATAATCCATTTTGTATCTGTATTTTTCTGTGATATTTTATGGTCTTCATAAAACAATTTCAGTAGCTGTAGAATACTGCATCACAGTAATGTAATACAGTTTATTTAATACTTTGAGTTATGTTCAGTTTTTATTGTTCTGTAATAGTGCTTCAGATGAACATTTTCATGCATTTTGGCAAATGGTTGTCAGCATCTCTGGTGATCTCTGAGTAGATTCCTAGAAGTAGAATTATTTGAGGAAAGACATTGGAAAAGAACCTTTCTAAGGCTGCTGATAAAAATAGATCCCAGAAGTCACGCACATTCATATTCACACGAACAGGATGCTCTCTGGAGAGTATACCCTCCTTACCATTCTCACGAGCGCTGGGATTACTGTTTTGCTGGGTTTTTGAGTCTTAAATGAGTAAATGATACATGGATAAACATATTCCTTTCAAAGAAATGTCTGGATTCATTATGAAAGTGGTTTAATCCATTCTCGGGCAATTCAGGCAGACTTGAAAGTGATCTGTTAGTTTCACTGGAAGGAAGGTTTTAAATTAATATTTGATATTTAGAAGAATAAAGGGCCGCATTAGCATTAGCATTAAAATTGTATGGAATATAATTTTTCCATGTGATACAGAACACCGTGCTCGTGAAGGGCTGCGGAGAACCATTACGGAACTGTGTCCGTGGGCTGTGGGCAGTCGCTCCGCCTCACCAAGCCCGGGAAGCGTTGCCAGTTACCGACGATCGGAATACATCTAGCACGACTTGGAATTTTAAGATCCTTGCGTAATCTGTAAATTATTCAATTTGTTGGGGGCTTCAGACTTTAAATTAAAAATAACTCTCCCTCCTGTAGACTTAGTAATGGAACATATACAAGAAATTCGAAGTTTGAGGAGACGTTTAGAAGAATCTATTAAGACAAATGAGAAGCTTCGGGGACAGCTGGAACGGCAAGGGTCTGAACTCGATCCAGGTAAGGGAGAGCTGCCCCAGAGGGCCGTTCCACACCTGCGAGGGCTTCACCGGGGGCGCACCTGCCCGGATCGCATGCCCTGTGTTGGGGCGAGCTTCACACTCACTGGTGGCCAGAGAGGTTTCAGCCCGGCTCCCGACCTTGCCGCTTACCCCCACGGCGACCTCACTTAACACTGCGGACCGTCAGTTACAGTAACTTCTTTATAAAGTGGGGAGAATCATCCCCGTTTCACCCTGTGGCGATGAGTTAAGGGAGCTGACTGGAGCAGAGCGGCCCCCACAGTCCCTGGCACGGAAGGAGTCAGCTGGCCTCTGCACCGTGGAGTGGGGCTGGCTCCTCCTTTGACTTTGGTCCCTGGAGAGAAGTAGAGAGGTCTTTTAAAATAAAACGGAGTGGTATTTTGTCTTTCTGTCAGTAATAGATCTTGTAAGTACTAGCTTGTTAGCAGTTTGGTGAGTCTCACAGGCCAGCAACGAGGTTGCCAGTGTGCCTGCATAGAAACACAGTTAGGTCTGAATGGAATATTCTTCCATGCAGGACTTAAAAATATGTATTTTCCCCGCAAGGTGGACATTCACACGGTGCAAAGCTTACTGACTCCATTCTACACCCATTCATCCTGCTCTCCCTTCTTTCCTCCGACCGCTGTTAGTGGTCTTCTGCACCTTAGGGTGCCTTTTCAATGCAAATACGAATGTATGTGTTTGTTCTCTCCTTCACCTAGAATACTTCATATCTGTCATTCTGTCCCTTTTTCCACTGAACAGTATATTTTGGACATCTTTCCTTGTTGCTCCAGAAAGATTGTTTTCATTCCACGAAGAATGTGTCTTGAGAGCAGCTTTGTGCCCCAGGAAAAGCCCGACTTTGTTAGGGAGTTGCACTGAGCTGGGTGTGGACCCCAGGTCTTCTGTTTATTAGCTTTGGGACTTTTGGGCAAGTCACCCCGCCTCTCCCAGATTTAATTATTTTATGAAACAGAGCCATACTGAGATTCAGCAAAGCAGTGCTCCGAATAGGGCCTTGCTCTGTGTCTCACTCAGTAAATGGTTGTTTTCTTTGTCATTATCATGTTATTTTACTCTTTTATTTTGTATAACATTATTAGCTTAACATTGCAGAGCCCTGCAAGAAGTGGAGATGCCAACATTTTTAGAGACGAAGTAACTGAGTTCTAGAAAGATGTACTCAGTGGCATCAGCACTTGAGTCTGTGGACCCCTGGTCCAGTTCTCATTCCTGTCTAGCCCATCATAGCCCTCTGCCTAGAAGGATCTTTCCAGAGCACTGTACGTGCTGATGTGCTGCGGTCTGCGAGGTGAAGAGTGGATCTATGCCTCCCTCTCACTCTCTCCCCCCCACCCCTCCCCCATCCTGCTTCCTCCCTCTCTCTCACCCCAGGGAAATTGATTAACCTGAGTTATTAGTCATATCAGACACAGGGAAGAAATACATGCCTGGGCCCTTCACATTCACTCGTGGTAATGCCTGAATTAGATTCATTCTGTTTTACATTTTTCCTGGCAAATCCAATTATAGAATTATTTGGGGGCTCAAATGGCCACCAGCTACAATGAAGCTGGCAGTCTTGCTCAGGAGACTAATTCACTCTGCTGGGAAGGTTTACAGAAAGGCATTCATAAAGTATTTACACTGGTGGAAAGACACGCTGTTCTCACCATGTTGTCACAGTCTCTAGAAAGACAAGGGAATAAAAGTGGCTCCGCCTCCCCCCTGCTGTGAAGCGTTCATCTTGGGAGCAGGTCTGGGAAAGGCATGGCTCCTTGTGATGCTGAGGCAGAATGTTGTTAAAAACCGTCACCTCGCGGGTTAACTTGTCATCAGGTGGAGGAGCTGGTAGTGACGGCCTTCAGAGGACACCCAGCCAGCTCAGGCTCTGTCCGGCTCTGGCCTCTGGCCTGACTCTTCCTTGAGAAGTGGCCACCCTAGCTGTGGCCAGAGCCGCCTTCCTCTGTAGGATTGTTCCTCTTCATCCAGATGGCGCTTTGGTCCTGTTTTTGGCTCCAGCCCACCACCAGTTATGATATTAATATAAATGATAATAGTAGTAATAATAACAACATGGATCATTTTTACTGGGCTAGTGGAGACTTAGGGAAGTGACGTGATGAGCCTGAGGTCATACAGCTATTAAGAAGCCGGAGCCATGATTCGGACGCAGGTGTCTCCGAGAAGACACGCGAAAGAGTTCATAGGGGAGAGTAGAGGAGATTGGCGGGGAGAGACACATGTGAATGAAAAGTTACATGGCTGTGCTTTGTGAATCATTAACGCGAGGAGAGGTGGTGCTGGAGAGCGGAGTGCGCAGCGTCGGCTTCTGGGAGGCCTGACGTCCCACCGTCCGTACGGGGAGTTTGAATGTTACCGGTAATCAGTTGCGTACCAGGATGCTTTCAGCTGCGGAGAACAGAATGTGAGTGAAAACTGGTATAAACAATGGGGATTTATGTTTTCTGACATAACAAGAGATCCAGACGCAGGCAGTTCCAGGCAGGATTACTGGCTCAGGGATAGGCTGGCGGGCTTGGGGTCAGTCTCCATGAGGACTTCGGGCATTCTAAGCATCACATCCTCTTAGGACAGTGTCCACAGCATGGGATCGAAGATGGTGGGGCTCCTCCCTGTCCTTCTGTTTTCATCTGATGCGAAGTCTTTCCCAGAAGCTTCCATCAGGCTTCCTCTCAGGTCTCATGTTCTGGCTGTCCCAGAGTCTAGGAAAGCAGTCTGGCCCTGTGGGGTGGTGAGGAAGGCGGGAGGGAAGCATCTGCCTGCCCCGTGTAGAAAGCCCTGTGCTGCCCTGAGGGTTACCGTGTTCTGGATGTCATGTATGGTGCAGGCATAGAAAGCTGAGGGAGGGGGGCGTGTCAGGGCAGCTGTTCAGCCAGAGGAAGGGGTAGCATTTTAGGAGATGGACCACAGCCTGGGCTGAACTGATCAGAGTTTGTAAGTAATCTCAGATCCAATCTGTCTGGCTTCAGTCCTAATCTTTTTAGTAAACGCTTAGACTAGACAGTGAACTTGAGCTAAGAGTTGAAAGGTAAGTGCCGTTTTGACCGGTGAAGGAGCTGGGGATTCTAGGCGCAGGGAATAAAGACCTCACTGTACAAAGTCAGGGAGGTGTGTGATCGCACACCGTGTGGGGCACAGGTGTAGCCTGGTCCGGCTGCATTTGAGGACACTAGAGTTAAGGGTGGAGAGGGAGGGGGTCGTGCATGAGCTTGGAGTGGAGTCATGGAGATCTGAAGTTTGGGCCTTGTGTTTGGTTTGTTCGATTGTCTGTCTTCGCAGTGGAAGGCTGTCTAGTGTTTCAGAGAACATCATGAGTGGACTGTGTGCAGCCCCATTGGCAGAGTAGCAGGGAGGCAAGGTCAGGGCGCACTGATAAGGTCTGAACTACAAGGACAGAAAAAGAGTGAGTCAGCGTCTGAGGCATTTGGGAAGAACCAGCAGTTGTGATTGCCTGGTTGGGTAGTGTTGAGGATGGCTCCAGTTTCAGCTCAGAGTCGGGATGGTAGAGATACCGTCTGCAGGGAAGGGCAGAAACAAACCTGTTCACCTCTGTTCACCGGTAAGAATGGGGGTGGGGCTGGCTCTTGCCCCCTCTTTCATGCTTACTCTCATTTCCCTTTGGGCTCTGGTGATACCTCATCTGGAGTGATTTCCATTGCTTGTTCTGTTTCCTCATTGTTTAAAACTGTTTTCTAGAAAGTTCCATCCGTATTGATCTGGTGACCATAAATCACTGTTTATGTATGTTTTTATAGGTTCTACAAATGCTTTTGCTTATGGATCAGAGCTGCATAATTCTCTGACATCAGAGATCTGTTTCCTGAGGAAGCAGAACCAGGCTCTCAACACGATGCTGGCCAAAGGATCCAGAGGTAGGAACTAAAGGAGCCACTGGCAGCCTGGACCCCCAGAGCCTTCTGTGGCATGGAAAGAATGCCCTGGAATCTTACCAACCCAGGTTCATGCTCTGTGGCTCTGTGACTTTGGGCAGGTCACTTAATGTCTTTGAACCTCAGTATTCTTAGCTGTAAAATAGGAGTACTTCATGGGACTGTTGTGACAGTCAGTCCTGTGAAGCCCTCAGCACAGCGTCTCTAATAAGTACACAGGTTACAGAAAGGGAGACAGAAAGACTGGAAATCTATTACTGCCAAAATCTCATCCAGAGATTCCCTCTTATCAGGAAGGTTTTTCCAGTATTTCTTAGGAGGATCCCTTCTCTTAATTGTTTCTTTTTGGAGCTTAGCCCCTGAAGAGCTTTCACCTACATTATCTCTCAATACTTAAAATGTTTCTGGACAGAGAAATTATTAGTCCTGTTTTACAGATAAGAACCTGAGGCCTAGGGAATTGACCCCCTGGTGGTCTCAGAGCTAGAAATCCGTATAGAGCTGAGTTGGGCCAGCTTCTCCCATTCTCCCTGGAGGTTATTGATGCTGCTTTTGGCTTAAGAGACAGAATCGAAGCTTTTGAAGATCATTCATTCACTCAGAAAATGTGTCAGGGCCTGTGTGATAGAGAAATGAGTGGGTCCTGGTCCCCTCCCTCGAGGGGCTTGTGGTCTGATGGGAGAGACAGCCAGGCAATCCATGGCAGGCCAGCGTGAGGGTCAGCCAGGACAGAGGCAGGCTCCGGGAGCATAGGATCCTGGGGATGGTGTCTTGACCCAGGAAAGGCTCGGCTTCAAGAGCTCAGTCCAGCAGGCTAAGCAGGGGTTAGCAATGGTGCCTAAGGTTTAGAGGAGCCAGGGCCTTTATTTTTTTGTTTTGTTTTTTTTTTTCCCTTGTGACTCAGATTTTTTTTTTTAAGATTTTATTTATTTATATGAAACAGAGAGTGAGATTACAAGTAGGCAGAGAGGCAGACAGAGAGAGAGGAGGAAACAGGCTCCCTGCACAGCAGGGCCCCCGATACGGGGCTTGATCCCAGGACCCTGAGATCATGACCTGAGCCGAAGGCAGAGACTTTAACCCACTGAGCCACCCAGGCATCCCTGTGACTCAGATTTTATTTTTATTTATTTATTTATTCTATTTATTTATTTATTTATTTGCCCCAGGGGTACAGGTCTGTGAATCATCAGGCTTACACATTTCACAGCACTCACCATAGCACAAACCCTGCCCAATGTCCATAACCCAGCCACCCTATCCCTACCTCCCACCCCCAGTATCCCTCAGTTTGTTTCATGAGATTAAGAGTCTCTTATGGTTTGTCTCCTTCCCGATCCCATCTTGTTTCATTTTTTCCCTCCCTACCCCCCATGACCCCTCGCCCTGACCCTCAAATTTAGCCAGGGCCTTTTAAAAAGAAGAAAGAGAGCAGACAGAAGCCTAGGTGTCAGAGGCCGGAGGGTATTGACCAGTCAGGAGTTGTAGGAAGCGTAGTGTGGCTGGAGTCTGAGGGAGGAGGGGAACACTTGCTCAGAAATCGTCATGTCATGGTGAAGGGTGGTATCAGAAAAGCTGGGCCTCCATCTTGACTCTGGCCTGTTTGGCTCTGTGACCTTGGCGAAATTTTCACTTCTGCGATACTTTGTTTCTGATCTGGAAAATGGGGAGAAAAACAGCACCTCCTCTGAGGTATGCTCCAAAGATGAAATCAGATGATGCACAAAGGGCTGCGGTCAGAGCTGCGGATGTGGTCACCGCTGCCCCCACCAGCCCCGTGAAGAGCTAGCCTGGGGAGTGCCGACACCCTTTGGAGGGCTCGTGAAGCCTTGTGGTTGCCCTTTACGTGCAGTATCTCTGTTCATCCTCCCAAGGACGTGTGTGGGGGAGCCGAGGCACAGAGAAGTCAAGAAACTCTGTCGGGGTTTTGGCTCCAGTGGGCAGCGGAGTGCACTTGAACACACCTCTCTGGCCCAGGTCACGCTCTTCACCACCTATCTCCAGGCCCTGGGCGTATTTTATTCCTCAGGAGAGGTGCTGTCGTCCCGGGCTGAGGAGTGGGCGGGGGGCTTGCAGACTTTGCTCACACGCATTGCCAGAGTTTGGGGCAGCTTCTTGCCTCTGTCTGTAATTTACACCCACTGTTTGCTCTGCGAAGGCAAAGTAACTAGGTTTGCACGGCCCATTATTGTATAGAAAATTAAACAGGCCCATTTCATCCCAGTGACGTTTAATCTGCAGCCTTGATGTTGACAGATTTATCTGCCCAAAATGCATAAGATAATTGGAATGCCAAAATCATAAATGCCAGATTAAATCTCACTCTGCTTTGTATTCCTGGAGTGCTCGAGCTGAAGTGCCGTATTTGCGTAATAAGGTTGGAAAAAGCAAATGGTGTCTCTTCTCAGCGGCGCTTTTTTGTGTTTGCAGATAAACAGAAGGAGAACGAGAAGTTACGAGAGTCCCTGTCCAGGAAGGCTGCGAACCTCGAGCTCCTTCAGCGCGAGTATGCCTGTGTGAAGGGGGAGAACGAGAGGCTGCAGAGAGAGGTCTGCGAGCAGGAGAGGCACAACCAGCAGCTGCTCCGGGAGGTGGGCAGCAGCCGCAGCGAGCTGAGCAGGTAGGGCTCGGGGCCCCCCCGGCCCCGCTGGCCACGCCAGGCGTCTAGTCACAGAGCGGGCGCGCTGGCCCCTGCCCGAGCGCCGGGGAAGGCCAGCGAGCGTCGGGCGCGTGATGTCGGGCGGGAATCAAGCACGTGGAGCAGAATCGTCTAGTGAGCAGACCGGGGGCTGGGGGGGCAGAGCTCTGGCTACTATCCAGGGGAGGTTGGGGGGGCCGCTCTGAAAAGAATGGCATTTGAACCTCGACCCAAAGGCAGCGAAGGGGCGTGAGCTCTGCAGATAGTGGGGTGCGGGGGGAGCTCATTTGCAGCAGAAAGGGGGGGGCCCTGGGCCGCGGTGTCCTTGGCCTGTGCACCTGGAGGGAAGCGGGGCAGAGAGATGGTGGGATGCCGGGTCCCGCAGGCCCTCGCAGCCGTGGGAGGGCCTCAGCTTTCACCCGGCGGGCCGGGGGAGGCCGCGGGGAGGGTCTGCGCTGAGGGGCGGGAGGCCCACTTAGACGTTAGAGGGCCCCTCCCGAGTGTCCCTAGCGCAGTTTGCCCTCGCCCCCGTCCTGTCCCACGTGTTTCCCGTTGTTCCTCGGCGCTCCCGAGCGCCCCGCTTCTTCAGAGTCACCGACGTCACCCTCGGTCGCCCGGAGTGTGCGCTGACCTAGCGAGATCATTGTCTTGCTGTCACCCGGTGCGGGCCCCTCCCGAGCTGTGCACCCCTGGCTAAGCCGTCACCTCGTAAGCTTCGCGAGGCCCGCTCTGTGGAGTCAGAGTCCGTCCCTGCACGCCGGAATTAACGTCTCCTGCCTGTGGCCGCGTGGCCTTTCCAGGGTGCAGGAGGAGGCGAAGTTGAGGCAGCAGCAGCTCTCCCAGAACGACGAGCTCCTGCAGTCGCTGCGAGTGGAGCTGAAGGTGTACAAGCGGCTGGAGGAGGAGCACAGGAGGCCGAGAGGTACTGCGTGCTGGGCCCAGGCGCGTCCCGTCCTGGGGCTGCGGCGTCTGGGCTGTGAGCTCACTTCACTCTCTCCCGAAAGGCTGTCATCACAGCCCTCGCTGCAGCAAGCCCTCTGGCCCCCGCTTCCTCTGAAGCAGCGTGGAAGGAGGTGGGCTCGGGAGCTGCCCACGCCTGGCTTCTCATTGCCCCGCCTGCCGGCCGTGCCACCTTCGGCCTGTCCCCTCACCCCTCGGGGCCTGGTTCTTCCTCCTTGCAATGTGTCTCCTAACAGCTAGTCTGTGGGGTTGTGAAAATTCAGCGAGATCGTTTATGAAGAGCATCCTACCACAGTACAGTACAGTACATGGGACGTAGCAGGCACTCAAGGAATAGTTTGATTAGGAGTTTTCTGCTAGAGTGTGGTTCTTTTTGCCCATTCACTCGGCCAGTAATTCTGGAGCGCCTGCCACATGCAGGGCATTGCTGTGGAAATGCTTGTTGGCCCGGATCCTCTGACAGATACCGGATCTGAGCGACTTGACGGCAGACTCTAATGTTTTAGAATCAGTTCCGAGGTGTGGTAGCATTTTTTTTTTTTTGAACTAATTTTCCAGATGGTTTCCCCCTATTGAAAGTTTATCTAGAAAAGGGTCACCTCACACCTTCCATTTTCTCCTCAAGTTGCTTTTCTTATTCTTGCTGTTGTACCTTTTTAATATACTGTGGCTCTTAAAATCAGCCCCTTTCATCCTATAATTCCAGCCCAAATAGATTTTATTACTACTAGACATAATTTCGGGGTTTGGTGTGCAATTTGCTAGGCTTTTATGGCCAGAAGCGAAAATTAATTTCCAGCTCTTATTTAGCCTGTGGAATAGCAGCAATTAAGTCTGCCAATATTTTTGTTTTTAAAGTCAAGTTGTTATTTTAAATTGTACCTAGTTCTTAGGAAGGGGAGGGTGATGGTGGGTTTAAAACACCGTGGAGCTCCTTTGACGGTTGACCCTTTGGTGGTGGAAGCCGTCAGGTTTTCCCCTTGCACTTGTTTGCAGAGGCCGGAGCAGAGGCATCAGGAGAAGGCTGGAGGGGGCAGGAGCCTTTCAGTGACCTGCGTGGTCTCCTGACAGAGATCCAGGCTCTGCGGGGGCAGCTGGAAAAGAGCGTCGAGACCAACAGCAAGCTGCAGAGCAGGCTGGAGGAGCAGCTGGCGATGGAGGGCAGGAAGGCTCAGGAAGCAGCCCTCACCGTGGCTCTCCAAACCCTGTCCGTCCCTGAGGGGCCCCCGCAGCCGGACAAGCACGGTACTGCCCCTGCGGCTCCTCCCGGGATTGTGGCCCTGCGCGTGTCGGTGGACACGGGAGCTTCTGGCCGGTGCCCTTGCCTTGCCCCACGGAGGTCCCTCCGTTGACAGCAGACCACCCGCTGTCCCAGGAGCCAGGGGCCTGACTGCTGCTCAGCTGTCACCTTTGGCAGGATGGTGTGATCTCTGTCCCGGGGCCCCTTGGTGGAGGGAAGTGGGGTTCGGGCCGCCAGCGCTCTCATCACCTCCAGTCTCGTCCCCGCTTCCATTCAGCCCTGCCCGTAGCACTCCACGGCTGAAGATCCTTTCTAGTCCCTCTTACTCCTGCCTTTCAGAGAGATTCTAAACATCTCACTCTGGCTCTCCGTGTTTTGTAGGAGCCAAAAAGCATCCTGGTGGGTTTGAAAACTGCTTGTTTTGCATTTGCTCACGGGTTTATGGTCTAGCTCTGCAGAGGCTGTGTAGGGTAGCAGAGAAGGGGCAAGGGGTTCCTGTCACTCCTGTGTCACTTGCCCAGCACCGGGCTAGGAATGAGCCAGCAAATGGTCAGGCTCACGGCAATTGGCCGGGTCATCCTCTTTGTTCTGTGGATGGAGGAACTGAGATCCAGAGAGGGTCCTGGACTTGCCCAAAGCAACACAGCAAGGAGGTGGCAGGGCTGGAGCTAGAAATGACTCTTCAGCTCCTGAGACCAGTGCGTACCTGGAGCAGCACCTGGCCTTGCAGAGCCTCAGGTGTCCCGGGACCCACAGGGCGGGCGTCAGCAGACGTTGTAAACAGGTGCTGTAGAAAAGTTTGGACTTAATCTTTTCTGGGATGGGGAATTCTATCTATTGCCTTTAATTAAAAAAAATTAAAATCTCTTAAAGAGCACCCAGTCAGCATGCTTTAGAACTTGTAGTGATTGGTTTATTGATCTCTCCTTCATAAGGAATTTTAAAATTTTCACCAGAAGGTGATGTGATGAGACGAAAAAAAGAAAGTGAAAAAAAAAAATCCTTCACGATTCTACAGAATGTTGATATTTTGCTTTGCGTATTTCTCTTCATTTGGCGATCACATCCAGGCATGAACTTAGGTTGTTCACACTGGGTTTTGTGCCTTTCTGCCTCCTGTCTTTGTTTTTGCCCAATATCACATCATAAGTGTTTCCCACCCTTTCACACCGGCTTCCTGATTACTGTTTTCAGACGATCCTCCGTCACGAAACCATTACTGTGGTGATTATTAAAGTGGTCTCTGATTTGGGCTTTAATAAACGTCGATGTCAATGTGCTTTTTGCTGTTAAACAGCATTCTTAGGATAAAAATCCTACCAGTGGAATCTCAGAGGGTTGGAAAGGAGCCATCAGCAGCGGTGTCTCTGCTTTAAACATAGGTCTGGGGCGCCTGGGTGGCTCAGTGGGTTAAAGCCTCTGCCTTCGGCTCAGGTCGTGATCCCAGGGTCCTGGGATCGAGGCCCGCGTCGGGCTCTGCTCAGCGGGGAGCCTGCTTCCTCCTCTCTCCTTTCTCTCTGCCTGCCTCTCTGCCTCCTTGTAATCTCTCTCTCTGTGTCAAATGAATAAATAAAATCTTTAAAAAAACAAAAAACAAAAAACCCCAAAAAACCATAGGTCTGCTCCTGGGCCTTCTTAGGGCGTGGCAGAGAGGGGACCGACAGGTCGGTGGGGTGCACTGGGGGGTTTGGGGCGGGGAGGATGATTCAGGGCCGGGGCTGCCCAGGAGGGAGAGCTGGGGCAGCTGAAGTGAGGCAGCCGTGGAACAGCCTTTGCCTGCTTCTGGAATTGTCTAGGGTCGGCCGTGGGGGAGCCTCGCAGGAGGCACTCAGGAGGATGTGTTCAGAATCCACAGGGCTGCCTCAGTGCCCGAGTGTCCGCCAGTGAAAGGGGGAATTCTGCCGTCAGCAGCGACCTCTCTTCCTCTGCACAGACCTTTTCAGGATCATATTTAGTGCACGTATTTGCAAGTTCTGTTCTAAAGATGGCTGGTTTTGGCAGAAGGTGATCCCTCTCGGGGGCCGATTCCTTGGCCCCAGAATCGAAGGTGGCACTCGGTGGTGCCCCGAGGTGCCTGGGCGGGAAGGAGCTGGTGGGCCGTCCTAAGGCCTGGACGCTGGGCACGGTCCTCGCTCTGCCACTGACTCTCTGCTGGAGCTGGGTGGGTCAGCTCCTGTCCCTGCCCCTCCATGGTCTGCTCCTCCCCAAGGTCTGAAACACAGTACCGTCCCGCCCACAGCGCTCCTGGGAGTCCGACCTCCACAGGCTCTCTGGACTTCACGGTGTGGCGGTCATCTTGGACAGCATCCAGCTGGCTTTGCCTCCCGACGTTGTTTCCGCTGCATCACCTCCTAAACTCTGCTTTGGGTCCCCCCTGTCTCTTGTTTGGGTAGCCACAGCAACCTTCAGACTCACTCCTCCAGTCCAGAGCACTGCCCTCAGCTCGGCATTGCTCTGCCTGATGCCCTCGCGGGGGTCCCACAGTGCCCGCAGGCCTTGCGTCCCACCACGGCCCTGCCTTGCACCTTGGGCTCCGCCCCCCTCCTGCGTGACCCCCCTCAGTGAGTCCTGCTGGCTCACGCCTGTGTGCCTTTGCACCTGCTCATTCTTGTGCCTGCATTACATTCCCTCCCCTGGGCTAGCACCCCTCCCCAGGATGCCACCGCCCCATGCTTCCCTCCCGTAGTCCTGGCTGCCTACAAGTGAAACTCCCTGTTAGTAGCTGGACAGGAGGGTCCTTCCAGAGAGGACGCTGGGCCTGCTCACTCTCGGTCCCCAGGGTCCTGCCGAGGGGACCCCAGTCCCAGGGAAGATTTGGCGGATGCTTGTGTGTGTTTGGTACTTTACTGTATTCCCATTCAGTTCTTTCTCAAATGCTGATGACAGTTTCTTTTCTGTCTCTTGTTTTGCATCTTGTAGGTGGTGACAAGTGCCCCATGGTGATAGATAATTCCTGTGATCTGTTTGATTCCCCCCTGGCGGTGCCACCACAATCAGGTACAAAGCTGAAGTCCAGGTGACTCTGGCGGGGTTGGCTTTGGCAGTAGGACTTTTTAAATTGAATGAAAGGGGGTCCCTGGTCCCAAATCAAGAGAGTGTTTGTCAGGATTTGGGACTTGATGTCCTCAGCATGGCTAGCTGGTGAGCTTCTCCCCCATGCCAGTTAATCTGTTCCTTGGTGTCACTAACCTCAGCAACGTCACTGGGTCCTTGTTGCCTCAGATGGAAGTGTGAGCACCTTGGTGTGGCTTTAAGCCATCCAGCCCCAGTGGGCCCATCCCGCCCTGTCCTTCTGCATTCGTGTGGCCATACAGAGGGGTCCCGATCCTGCAGACGGGCCACACTCTCCTCTCGCTGGGACTGTGCGGTGGGGCTCCGTCCTTTTCCAAGCCACCTTTGTCCCATTCTCTGCCTGTGCAAATCGTCCTTCCACCCTGAGATTCATCCTGAATGTACACTTCTTTGTGAAATGCCTTTCCTGAGGCCCCTAGTCAGAATTATTCATCTGTACTTTTGTTGGTGCAAAGGTAAAAAGCAACAGGCTTCACCTCTGTTTAGTGTAGTTCTTGCTTCTCGTTCACCCGGCTCAATTGTTGCTTCTCCTAGGAAGCCTTTCCCGATCTCTCTTCCTGCACAGAGAATTGATTATTTCTTCCTCTGAGCTCTGGCTCTTCGTCATCGTGCTGTTACACCTCCTGCATGGTGTCTGATTAGACCATGGGCTCATGGAGTGCAGACACTGGCTTGATCATCGGTGTAGATCAGGGGTTCTGGCAGAGTGGGTGCCTGCTAAGTGTTGGTTGAACTGAATCGAGCTCCTCCCGTCAGACAAGTAAGGCCAGGGTGGGGAATTGACAGACGAAGGTCCCAGAGCCAGGCCACTTTTCCCCTGTGCTGCGATGGGTGGCATTTGGGCCTGAAGGCCTTTCTCTGTCCCCCCACGTGGCTTCAACTTTGCTGAATGCAGCTCGTTGAACACAGGATGCTTCCCAAATGGCTCTGACATCTTCCCTCTGGTGTTGTAGCTTCAGAGCCTCCTCCACTCTCTGCAAATGACACGGACTCCCTCTCCTGCAACAGTGGCAGCTCGGTCACCAGCACCTCATGTGTGTCCCACCTGGTCGCTGGCCACCGCCTGTGGGCCAACACGAGTGGCTGCCACGTCCTGGGCCTGACTGGGGACTACGAGGCCCTGTGCCAGCAGATTGGCCAGGGCCAGAAGCTCTTTGCCGAGATGGCCCATCAGATCCAAGAGACTCCCCGGCCCACAAGTCCAGAGCTGGGAACAAAGGTAACCTGACCGGCCACTGGGGAGAGTGAGGTTGCCCCCTGGGAGCAGTCAGCGGAAGGGGCCGCCTGAAGACTGAGAGGCAGAGGATGCCTGCATCCTCGGTAAGGGCCTGAGAAGAGGGACCAGGAAATGGAGCCCAGGAAAGCTCAGAGGTCAGGTCCCGTCTGTGGCACCGTTCTATGCATAGGAGGAACACTTACCGAGGTTTGTACTCTGTATTGGTGCGATCTCTTCCCTGGGCTCACTCCTCCCTGCCTCACCCTGCTGGATCCTCCTCACTTTAAAGTACCTTTTGTTGAGGACCCTTGTGCCAGGTGCTTGACATAAAGTTACTCCTTCACTTCCTCCAGGGGTTGGGGTCACATTTTCTCTGTCCTCCCAGACTGGACCCAACCACCAAGCTTCCGTGGGTCACATTTTCTGGTCCCTCTTCTCAGGTTCTTACTGAGGCCCCCTGTTTCCTGGTACTCAATTTGCGTTTTTGTTTTATTTCGTTTTATCCTACTGTAAAAGTCATTCTGTATTTTACATTTCACTAGATAATAAATTTCAGGAGAGCAGGGATAGTGTCTCTTTTACTAAACATTGTATATTTACTACCTAGCACAGGGCCTGGCATGCAGTGGGTGCATGGTAAATGTTTGTTGAATGAATTAGTAAATGTTAATAGGATTACTGTTCTTTTCTCATCATAATCTTTATTGTACAAAAGCATAAAAGCATCACAGAGTGTTTAGTGCTTAAAATTTTGATACACACACACACACACACACACACACACACACTCTTTTAGTTCTTTCATAAAGCTGAGTAAAACTGACTCAACATGAATTTCATCTTTTGACTCTAGGTTAACATAAACAATTTTTCTATCCCATTCAGTATTTTTCTAGAACTTTTACTGGCTGAAAAATAAGCCAATGTGTGGATGTAACACCATTTATTTATTCTTTGGCCTGTTTTTTTGGTATTTAAGGTGTAAAGAGATCTCTCATCGCATCTTTGATAGTTCATTAGGGACGAATCGCTGGCACCGAAGCTCGCGCCCAGGTTGTGAGCCCTTTAAGGGCTCTTGGTGAGAACCGCTGATGCATTACTTACAAAAATATGTGTCCCCATTTACAAGTGAGAGGATCTCACTACACCTTATTCTTCATTGAGTAATTTTATTTATCAATGGTTTTATTTATTGAGTAATTTTATTTACTTTGAGTAATCTTATTTATAAATGGTTGAGCAATTTTGTTTATAAATGGTTTTTTGCCAGTTTGATAGCTAAAAGGAGTGCATCATTTTATTTTGTAGTGATTTTATTACTTATGAAGATAGCGTTTTTTTAATTTTTTTTCTTTTTAAAATATCTATATATTTTCCCTTCTCTGGACTCATGTTCTTGGCTTTCTCTTGCCCTCGGCATCCCCCCAGTTAGGGTTTGCGAGTGTCAGCAGAGGGTGAGGGAGACTTTACGAGGCCCCGACTTCATATGGGCAGTACGCAGAGCCGCTTAGCGGGGGCTGCTGAGGACAGAAGTGTTCGCGTTGCGTCCCTGGCTGTTGGCACCGTTTGCCTTCCAGAGAGGCCCCGCGGTGCGAAGCAATGCGAGCGGCCCTCCTGTGGACCCTCTTCCCCTCTTCTTGGCGTAGTAAATACAGTTAACGCAGGTGGTTATTAATCACGGTTATTGATTGGGCTAAAATCACCACTGAAATTCATAATCTATGATTCACCAGGGTTTCGGAACAATAAATTGGTGTCATCTGGCACTAGGCTCCCGCCCAGCAGGTGGACACAAGCCCTGGGGTGTGGAGATTTATGCTGCCCATTAAAGCCCGTGTGTCCATAATCTTTTTCAATTGCATGTAACAACCTTCTCCCCCTCCCACCCCCCGCCCCTTGTACAGGGTCCACACTTGGCACCTCTGAACAGGTTTGTCACCAGCATGGGCACAGCCAAGCTGATCCTCGAAGAGGCCGCGAGATTATTGACGCTTTTCTGGAGGGTCTCACTCCCCACAAATGGCCAGTGCACGCTTCAGTGTGAACAGGTAGGTGGTGACACATGATCCCAAGGCTACGGGATGCCACTGGGGCCTGTGTCTCGGTCTCCAGCCAAGGACCTTGCTCATGGCAGATGTGCCCTTGGTTTGGGGAACACGTCAAAGGGAGGAGGAAGTGCCGTGTTTGTTAAGGGTGACGCGTGAGGCACTGTGCCGGCTGCTCCAAGTGGGCTCTTGCCTTCTCTCCTGGCACCTCTGTGGGCTCAGCCTGTGGTCCTGACCTGACTGTGTCCCCACTCCTAGCATGTCTTCATGGAGGGAAGTCCTAACTGCACCTTACACACGGGGAAGCTGAGGGGCTGGGAGTGAGGCCCGACCGGGGTGACAGAGCTGGTTTGGGGAGCACAAGTATCTGAATTCAGAGGGCATGCTTTCATTTTGTAGATTTTAAGTCCTAGTTTGTCCTCATAGCCTAGCTCATTCCCTTCCACTCCAAATGTCTTGCATTTTGAGTGCCTTTCTCTGGACCATCTGATTCCTTTTGGTAGCTTTCAGAGTCATACTGTCGAGGGTCTAGTTTCAGTCTGATTTAACTATTTAGAAAGTTTTTCTTTTCTAACCATTGAAAATCATTTCTTATAAAATCATTGAAATTTCTCTCCAAAGCTTGACTTTGCAGCAACTTGAACGTGACCAAATTAAGAATGGTTGATCCCACAGCCATCCTCATCCCCGTGTCTTGTGGCACAATCCACGCAGAGTGGAGGCCGTCCCCAGGTTTTCACGGGCAGGAGGCAGCTAGGATCATGACACAGAGAGCAACCGCTCTGGTCATCTGAGAAGCCTCCCGGAAGGAAGAGCTTGCAGATGAAGGAAGGGTTAGAACTTTGCTTGGTGGTCTGATAGATGTTGCCCCCTGCATTTATCTAACCTATAAATTTTTGCCAAAGGCCAGCAGGAAGACAGAGGGAAATTTGCATTCCATGTCATTACTCATCTAGTTAAACCCCTTCTGACAGCTCTCAGATCTGTCAGCCGTGGCAAAGAGGCAGCAGCGAAGCAGCTCTCTCTGCTCAGAAGGTTCTAATGAGGCTGTCCTGTGATTTCCCTCTTGGGATCCTGGGGAGGAAGTTTGGGTGCACTAAGCTTGGAGAGGTAGGTAACCAGTCATCTGCAGGGAAATCGTGTTTCGGCCACTTGTAGCCAGTGGGGCCATGGAAAGGAAGAGGGCCCACTGGGTGCCAGACCCACACTGGCCTTTTGTTTTCTGCTCACCCACCGAGCTCTGTCCATCTCAGGCTCGATGACACGGAAGCTCTGACTGCCTGACGGCCCGGGCTCCCTCCTGGCTGGCTGGCGTTTTCTCCCCTTTCCTGTCTCAGTTTCTATCCTACTTCAGGCTCAGAGAGGGCTCCCCGGTCACCCGGTCATAGCGCCCTCTTCTGCTTCATCATAGCCCTCATCGCAAATTATGTATTTGTCTGTTTAATGTCTGTTTCCCTCCGTTTCCTAGGAGGGGCCATGTTTATTTTGTTCATATTTTTGAGTGAATAATTTTTTTCTCATATTCCCAAATGAGTACTTGCCCATACGATTTTTAAAGCACAGTGTGTCTGGATGAAACTCTATGCGATGTTTTTGTCCTCAGTACACAGTAATGTCTGTTAAATAGACAGAACGTAGTTCTTCTTTCTTGTGTGGGTGTAAATGTAAAGTATAGTCACATCCGTCCCCTTCCCCCCCAGCAAACTAGTCTGGGGCCTGGCCAGCGCTTCTGATGACTCATCCTTCATCCAAGTGTTTCTTATATAATTGATTATGCTCCCTTTAGCATCAGCATCATAGAATTTTAGAGCCAGGAAAAGGACCTTAGAGTTGGTCTGGTATGGTTGCTGGTGTACACAGCCCCCCTGTGTGGTGTTAAATTGCCTCAAGCCACTTTTCTGTCCTTGCCTGTGTTTCATACGGTGCCTTTTTCTTAGTGTGAAACGTGTGTAAAACAGATTTACAAGTTTTCGGCCAGCAGCCCCAATGTTTTTTTTTTTTTTTTTTTAACAACCTAGGGTTTTCTCTGAGTGTCATTAATTTACCTTTTGCATTTAATATACTGTCTCCTGCAGTCTGTAGGATTACTCTGGAAAGTGTATATCAGATATATCGATTTACCTAAGAAAGTTGTGGGGAGAGATTCAAATCTATACACATATTTGTTTATAAAAATTTTGTTTAATTGGAAGGATAAACAAGAACAAGAAAACAGGCTACTCGTAGGGGTGGGAAGGAAGAGGAGGGAAGGACAGGGATGGATAGAAGGTAGATTTCTCTGAAAAGAGCTCGTTTCATAAATTTGACATCGAAACTGTATAAATGCTTTAAACAATTAAAAATAAACCAAAATGGGGAAAGAAAACAATTTTTTAAAATTGATAAGATGAAATAGACCTTACTATATATATATAGTACTGAAGGCATATTCATGCCAAGAGGAAACATTTCGAGATTAAAGCATAGTAATTTGACTATACCCCTAGCAGAAGTACTCTAAGGGCCAAAAGGACTGAAAAAAATGTTGTTAATTGTTTTCAGCGATGATATTGTTAGTAGTGGTATTGGACAAAACAAATAGCTAATTAGGCTAAGATTTTTACTGTCAGGGAAGAGATAAAAATTTAAAAACAAGGAAGTAAAAATCCTGCCATCCTTGATTTGGAAATATCAATATGTGATATATTTCCTATCAAAAACATTTACTTTCAGGCTTTAAAAATGTCTACTCCAGTACCAATGAGCACCTCTAGTGCCAAATTGTGGTTTCTAAATACCTTTTCCCACTAACAGGAACCAGGACTCCTTGGAGAAATGGTTTGATTCTAGATCTGGGGCAAGAAATGTACCATATGAGTATAGAACATCTTCTCATCCTGGGGGGAAAGAGAGGAAAGGGGGAGTAAAACTTCTAGATTTATAGCAGTTCTCAATTTTTGGTCCCTCAGCCAGCAGCATCAGTGTCACCTGGAAACTTGTTGAAAAGGCAAATTTTGAGGCCTCACCCCAGACCGACTGAATGAGAAAGTCTGGGAGTGGGCCCCAGTGGTCTGTTTTTATAAGTCTTGGTATCCCTGAGAACCACTGGATTGAAAGAAATTTAAGACACCTATCAAATGCAAAACATGGAGTTTATTTGGATGCTGATGAATTGGACCAGCTGTTCAAAAAAATGAAGTTATGATGGGCTCAGGGAAATGTGTCTCCTGACATACATGGTGATACTAAGCAATTATTATTTTTAAAATAATTTTTTCTTTAAATTCAATTAATTAACATATAATGTTTGTTTCTGGGGTACAGGTCTGTAATTCATTAGTCTTAAATAACACCCAAGGGCTCATTACATCACATGTCCTCCCCAATGTCCATCATCCAGCCAACCCATCCCTACCACCCCCTTCCACCCCAGCAGTCCTCAGTTTGTTTCCTGAGATTAAGAGTCTCTAATGGTTGTGTCCCTCTCTGGTTTCATCTTGTTTCATTCTTTTTCTCTCTTCCCCTATGATCCTCTGCCTAGTTCGCTAAATTCCACATAACAGTGAGATCATATGATAATTGTCTTTCTCTGACTGACTTATTTTGCTTAGCATAGTACCCCCTAGTTCCATCCATGTCATTGCAAATGGCAAGATTTCATTTTTTGATGGCTGCATAATATTCCTGTGTATGTGTGTGTGTGTGTGTGTGTGTGTGTGTGTGTGTACCACATATTCTTTTATTGTCGTTGTTCTAGGTGTGGTGACAATGTTGTTTTTCTTTCTAAGGAATCTTTTTTCTAGAACTATATACCAAAATATTTTATGGACATGAAATATGATTGGTTTCTGGGGTTGAGTCTAAAAATATTTTTAGGGTATGGATGGGCAGGGGCATAGATGAAGCAGGCTTGGCCATGATTTGATGATCGCTGAAGCTGGCTGTTCATTATCCCATTCTTTCCACTTTTGTGAATGTTTGAGATTGTTCAGTATAAAAAAAATAATAATTTAAAAAGCCAGCTCCGGGAGTCAGGCCGAACTCCTGAGTCAGTGGGTGGCTTCCTGGGAGGGGTGCGGGTCTCAGCTCTGAGCTGGGCTCCGTGGCCTGAGGGACAAGTTGCTCTGTTGAGCTCTCTCAGTGTCAGGCGCTGTAAGGTACACGCAGCATCTCCTGTACAGGAGCCTCCAGAGAGGGAGGTATTATATTACCTTTTCCCAGATGTAAGAACTAAAACTTGCTTGCTTTGTCATTATCACAGCTGGAAGGGACTGAGCTGGGTCTTGGTGCCCTCTTGTTTTTACCGCGGTGTAGTCATCCTGTAAAATGAAGATTTTAGTTCAGAGGAACAGGAGACATACAGAATTAAAATGCCTCATTTTAAGTGCTGGATAGAAGATGGACAGGGTGTTTTGGGAGTGCAGGTGAAAATTTAACTTACCGGTCGGCAAAGGCTCTCATAGCACCTACTCCGTGCCAGGCATCGGGGGTCAGAGGGAAGAATTGAGTCTCGGGAGAAGAAGCAAACAAGTAAATGATGAGTTAAATTCAACATCAAATGGGCAGTGATGAAGGAAGGGCTGGGTGTAGTGAGTGCCCAAAGGAGCAGTATCCAACCTAGATTTCTGGTGGGGAGGAGTCTCAAGGAAAGCTTCCTGGAGGGTGTGGTGCCCCAGCTGACTTTTGAAAGAGGACGAAAGGTCAGCCAGGCAGGGGTGAGGAAACCATGGCCCGTCCTCAGGCCTCATCCCTTCTGTGTCTCTCTCTAGATGGATAGGGTCAGGGATTCTACAGCCGCGGAGAATAACTTTGTCCCAGAACGTGTGGTCTCGGAAGCCATGACCTGAACACAAATTTCAAGGCCTCTTAGCATGAGGAGGAGAATCAGAGCAAACCTGAGGTTTAAATTAGGCTCTGTTTTGGAAGAAAAGTTGATGTCTTTGTAGCTGACACAGTTGGTTAATCTTGAAAGTAGGTTAAAGCAGGGAATCAGGAGATGATACATACCTTAAACATCGTAGTTTAACTGAAAACAGTTAAATGTACATTCATTTGCCATTCTTTTGATGTCGGGCCAGGGCCTTTCCTTTGAATGTGGGTCTGCTGATGAGGATTTCACATCTCCTTTCTTTCATAAACCACATCCATAATGTATGTCTGTCACTTCCAATTTCTGTTTCTTTAAGATGAAGAAAAAAATGTAGACACTTGTAAAGCAACTGGAATACAGAGTTCTTCTAGACTCTGTTCCTCCTACAGCCTTCGTAGTTGATTCACCCGCACCTAATTTGCCAGAAATGTGGTTTTTAGTGACTTGCCTTTATCAAGTCTTTCCTGAGGCATATGTTAGTTTTCATACAACCAATTTTCTCTTTCCATATTCACATTTCATGGGTTTACTTAATGCTTAATTAAATCCCATAACTGATTGCAAGTCCAACTGACATGAGCAAGTTTGGGAACAAAGTTAAGTGGGTTTGCTTGTGAGTTGGCAGCCCATCGTCTCCCCTCTGGGGAGTGGAGGTCTTTCCCTGTCGCAGAGCACAGAGCGTAGCCTGTGCTGGTGCACGTTACAGTCGGGG